>VSDK01010813.1:0-33062 GCA_009767595.1 Symbiodinium kawagutii | reverse complement strand
TTCAGCAGCCAAGCTTCCGAGGAAGCTTTCCTGCTCTCCCATGCTGCCGTACACATGGCCGGCGATGCGTGCGACGCGGTTCATGGCTGCGGAGGCTACGAGGCTACAGTATGAGGCGCTGGGTGCGTTGTGAGCTGCTTTGCTTGAGCCCCAAGTGCCAAGCATAGATAGGTTGAACCCGGTAAAATGTTAACCATGGTTGGATCAATGTTACTGAATAGTTAACGAATGGTTAATCAATTGTTTATTGTTGACGAAGGGTTGCACGCTTGCCAGCATTTACCAGAATTGTTCAGAACACGTGGAGCATAGAGCAACTGAACCAGCTGATTCCTGTTGGATGGTCTATCGCAGGGATTATGTTGCTGTTTCTGGGTGCATGTTTCATGGATTCTTGTGGCCCAAGGGTGATCGGTTGCCAGCAGATGCATATCTGTGGCTCCTGGTGTCTATTGTCACCAATTCTGAATGTGTCAAACCCAATAACTGACTGGTGGCTTCAACCCTATAGAAAAAAGTCAACAAACCACTTGTTAATAATATATGCTAGGGAAAAAAAAAGGTTTAAAACCACCAGCCAGTATAAGATCCATCCAGATTGAGACAAAATACACTCGGAAGTCACTAGTGCAGTGACCAACCCCGTCTGGGGTGGATATCAATGGAGCACCTGATGCTCAACTTAAACCCTCGCAGAGGATGGATTGTTATGCCACCCGTTCTTGATAGCTGTACACCCAACAATTGATAGTACTATCCCCTTTGGGTTCAGGACCATACCCACAGTTTTTTGCAGATTGTACCCAAATGTTCGGTGGTTATGTGCTACGTAGTTGTTGACTCTTTAACTATCATTGTGTTTATGTTGAATCCTACACTAGATGTTTGATGAATCGTACGGGAAAATCCTTTGCAATCAGTTGTTATATCGGTATGTAAGAAACAACTGTTGCACCCAGTAGGCTCTATCAGGGTAGAAGCCCCTAACTAAGCACAAAAAATAGAATCATGAGCAAATCAGCTGATTGATTGATAGGTTAGGCGATTCATTTGGAAGTGGGAGAATCCCCCAGGAGGATCGACTCAGCAAATGTGACTGCGACCCTGCCCAATTTGTTGGTTGCTTGCCATTAAAATTGCCACTTATGGGATGACACACATCACATGCAATCAATCAGAAAGAAAGGTTGAGAACATAATCTAGATTTATGCTGCTTGATCAAAGTACAGGGGTAAGAGACTTGGCATGTTTTTGGGACGACTCATTGCAGGATCCTGGCTCAACAATAATTGGCATTTCAGAACTGGGGATATCACCGAAACGCGGCCCAGCAGCGTAGGTGGGAATCACAGGTTTTCATCAATCGCTTAGGGTTTGTTGCTGGCCAGGGATTTCACCAGCCAAGCTGTATCCCTTGACTGATCCAGTGTTGTTGGCGTATCCCCATCACTTGAGACATTTCCCCATCACTTGAAACTTGGTTGGTTAAGTTGTACATTTGTTTCTTGTGGACCTCTCCATAATCATCTCCGATTACATGCTGGATCACGGTGGCATCCCATGGTTGCTCCGTGTTGCCCCCACTGACCCCGGGTCCATTTCTGAAACATGGCTCGTCGGATCGACCATCAGGCAGCAGATCTGGTGGCTGCGCCATAGCAGCGATAGCCCTGGGACCTGGACGTCCACCATTTCCATTCGACCAACCATTGGTTTTGGTAGCTTCGCAGTATCTGACCAACCATTTTTTGTAGGTTTGCATGAAAAAAACCAGTCATCACCAAGGCCACCTTTGCTCGGAAATCTCTTCCTGCCTTGTCTTTCAAGACAGCTTCAAACAAGGCCTTTCCGCAAAATAGCCCGAAGCATCCTTTCTACTTTCGGTTCCTTCGTGCCCAAAAGGCCCGTGTGCCAAAACAACCAACCAACCTTGAAATTTCATGGAAGTGTTTGAACTTACTCTCTCCGCTACTCCAGGGTGGGCACACGCACCACAAACTATGTGGTCTCTAAGGACAAACATCCACTGTAAGACTGTATGCACTTGGCAGGCCGTGCATCATCAGATGGAGCATGCCCCAACAAAAGCGATTCATCCAACCGAGTTCAGGGCAAACATAGCCAACCCACTGCCTTTCTGTGTGCATTCAGTCCACCTCTACGCTGGGAACAGCAACTGCTCACTCCAACTCAATCACAGAGGCGGCACCCATGCCGCTTCCCAAGCACATGGAGGTGACGCCCAACCTCAGGCACCAGAGGTCACCGACATCACGCTGGTCCTCAAGAAATTGGTCCCTCAAAAACTTGGTCCATGACCAGATTCAACGCCACCAGACCCTCCAAACCCCAACAGCGCTCATCCAAGTCACTTCTTGCCCTGGCGCTTCAACTCAGGCAGCAGGGTGGCGATCTGCCGAGCACCAGTGGCACCCAAAGGATGTCCAAGGGCAATGGCACCACCCTTGGGGTTCACCTGCAGCAAGTGGGCAGGCCATCCGCCACAGTGATCGGTTCACACCGCTCACATCAAAACAATTGTCAAACCCCTTCACAATGGCGGACTGCCTACAAGCTCGCCTTCAGATGTGTTTCATGTCTCAGTATGTAAGTTCAAGGTAATCTGGCGCATCTTCTCAGAAGCAATCCCAATGCTGGGGCAGAACTATGCACAGTGTCTCTGGGGTCTTGCTACCTTAAAGCGTCCCACCAATCCGGTAGACAGCCCATCATTGTTGCCAACTTACCCTGGTCCTTCAACCGCAACTTCTTTTCCTATCATAACAGGGGGCCAGTCAGGTCACACAATACGATTTGGGCACTTGCAAAAAAAGCTTTCTAGCTTGCATATTTAACTGCCTTATTCTAACAGCAATGCCCTGTTCTGCTTTAAACCTCGAAATGTTAACATCAAATGACAACAAACTCCTCCCTTTGCGGATGATGTCCCAACCTTCTCCATGGGGATCTTGAGATGGTCAACCGACCTGGGCAGGTCTGAAGGGCGCCTCTCAAGATATTCACGGCTCAAGGTGTGAGCATCTTCTAAGTCACGTGTTCTGGATTAATGACCAACTGGTTGTTACTCAATAGCACTGGTTCACCTGGCATGATACAAAGCACAACTTTTTCAGCAACACCTTGTAGTCCCTTGTAGTCCCTTGATGTCCCTTGATGTCCCTTGTGAACCCTGGAACCTGCGACTCTGTAGTCTCCCCTTCCCATCGATTCCCAGCACTTTCCAAGCAGCAAACCACTTGGGGTCCCCGAGGCTGCCATGACCCCTGGAACCCCCAGATTTGTTGGGGCAAGCTATGTTGGAAGTTCAGCGAGTTTCCTGCCCCGCTGTTCCCCAACTTAGAACTGGCTTAGCGTCGTTGTTTGGGAGCTGAGTGGAGCAAAGTGTAAGTGTGGCTGTGGACAGATATCTAGTTATCCTAAACCGTTGTCACCTGTACGCTGAAGGCTTACCTTCAAGCTGATGTGTAGGTTTTCTGCAGCTGCGCGGTGGTCGAAAGCCTGCTGGAGCGAGTATTGTTGGAGGTTATCAACATGCTTGACGTGCAGTGGATTTTATTCCGCCTGAACTGGGATTCCAACCAATGACTATCGAACGTACAAAAGCAGGCACGCTCTTTGAATAACCCCGTAATGAATTTGACAAAGTCTTGAAGGAGCTTGATGGACCAAGTAGATACTAGATAAATCTAGATACCTCGATATCTGCCATTCGCAAATGGTAGCTTCTTCCACCTTCACCCAAGCCAGGGCACATGGTGGCCTGGGATGCGAAAGCCTCGTTGATCTCGTAGATGTCGATGTCCTCGACCTTCAGTCCAGCCTCACAGATGCGAGCGAAAGGTTGGACCAGCTGACCGACCCCTTACGAGCTCAGCCAACAAAGGTCAAGACTCCGAAAAAGCAACCTGTCCCTCCAAGCATCCTCTAGACCACTATAGGCTGGGTTCTTCATTGCCCAAGGTAGTACATGCAAAACCTGTCCCATTGCTTAGATCGTGCTCGAGATTTCACTGACACTCAGTGTCATTCCTTGGCTTGCTTCGACCACTGAGCAATTATGTCACATCCAAAATCCGGGCAGTTGAGAAGAGCTTCAGCGATCTTGGGGGGAAAAGCTATGGTTTCTTGTTGAGCACCTTACTAAAAGTCCATCTGTGGAGGGCAAAGGACGAAGTGGCACTGAAAATCCAGAGACCTTCGCCTCCGAGATCCGAAAGTGTTGCTTCTTTGATGCAGAGACCGATGGGCCGAGGAGTGAGCTGGGTTGGGGTGAGTTGTGCAGGGGGTAATCCGGGTCATCACATGGTCATCACGTTCATGTTCCTTTTGTAGCTTGCACATCTTATGCTACCCTTCCTGCTGGTTCCACATCTCATGCCGCTACGCTTGCCGCTTCTTATGCATCTCATGCTACCCTTCTCTCTGCTTGTACATCCTATGATATGGTTTTCAAGACAACACCTGTTTGGAGAAAAAGATCTCCTCTTTTGAGTTCCCTTGAAATGAAATACTTGATTTGCTCTGAGATCGCAGGAAGTTTGTTGCTACTGGACAATGTGTTCACGGCCATCAGACAAATGATGCGAAATTAGCATGAGTCGAAGGATTTTGCAAAGGTTCGAACATCAAGTCCATCTATCTGTCTTTCTATCTATCTGTCTAGCTATTCAACTGGCTACCTATCTACGTATCTAACTACGTTTGAGTCATCCAAAATCTTGTCCCCACAAGCTTTCCGTTGGGCACGCAGAACCCAACTTGAAGACATGTTTGATGCGATGGTCTGGTCAAGTTGTGGGGTAGATCCGTCATCCGCATCCATCCCCAACCATTGACCAAGCAGGCTCCCTTCACCCCTCGCCTGGTCCAGAGCTGGAGGGATGGCGAAGGCGGGGCCAATGCCCATGAGCTTAGGATCCACGCCAACCTCAGCCACCCATGCAGGACTGAGCACTTCACCACTTCGCCAATCGATGCATTGAGGTTTTGCCCAAAAAGTAGTCACAAACAGCTGTTGAGAGTTCCTGATTTTTGCAAAACAATCAAAAAATGTGAGCCGAATTAACACCCTGTGTTCTTCGGACCATCATTTTCTTGCTCCAAGAGTGAGACCCTGTGAATGCGCGGAAGGGCAAAAAACACAAGCTGGCGTGCCCCAATCAGCTCGCCCCTGATTTCTCGACGCAGACTCAATTCGCCCACAAAAAAAAGAATCGCAGCAAAGGAAATTGTTGCAACCATTTTGTTTCCTTTGGATCGGCTTTGTAATATCATTTGTAGTCCAACCAGAAATGGCTCTCAACGACAATGGCTGGTCAAGAGTGGACCAAAAATGTTTCCACTATTGAATTTTGCTATTGTACCACTTTCGACTGGTTGATACTGGTTTTGATGTGGGCAGGTATCAGGCAAACACGTTCAGCAAATCCATTGTTATTTTAAACACCAGCATTTATGAATCGTTCGGGCTGACAAACAATAAGCTGGCAAACCACTGCAAGTTGCTCCCACGACTGTTTCAGCCCACCCCATGCTATCATCAGCACCCAGATTGGAAAACAAGATCTGACCACCCCGTAGCACTGGGATTCCTTTCTACCAAACCAAGGGAACCACAGGGGAACCAAAGGGAAATGAAAGGAGAATCAACTACGACCAAAAGCAGTGTCCATCCACATGTCATCCCTATATACCCTTGGTCTCTCTTGTGGGTCCATATTGGTAACTTGTTCCCTCATCTTCCAGATCAGTGGCGCAAGCGAAGCTGCGGAAGCGTGCGACGATGGGCAAGCCCAACTTCTTGGCCACGGAACGCCTGACACCCACGAAAAGTAAATTGGGATCCAAAAATTGCTTTAATATTGTAAATACTTCTTTTCCTAAAAATATGATCTTCAGATTCTTTTTCTAAAAATTATGATCTTCCAGGACCTTGTTTTGCACTTCCATTGTGGTCAGGGGACCATCCTCGCTTGCTGGTTGGTCAGTGGTGAGTAGATATATAATATGTATATACACAATGGCGAAAAGCCATCCATCACAGGCTGCTACCAACAACGACCAACATCGACCAATCCAATGCACACAGCCTCACAAACGAGATCAGAGTAACAGTTGAGCAGCACTGTGTTGAGATTCTCCATTGACAAGCCCCTATCAGGCAGTACCAGTTGTGATTCGCTAAGTCATTGGCTGTATCTGGACTAACATGGACTAACAATAGGAGAGTTCAACTGCCAAAACTGGCACCACCAACAGCAAAAGCGAATTTAGCAAATACTACCCACATAGGTAAGTGATGGCAAGTGGTGTATTGGACTCAATTCGTCAAGTGAAGCAACTTAGTAGACCCTGTTACCCAATGAATCAACGACACTGCCATGTTACCCCAACAGGCCAATGAGTTATCCCAACCAGCACCAGGCGTCCTTGCCTCGCCAGCAACACCATGGCAGCGCCATCGGTCAGCTGGCTGCTGTTGCCTGCGGTGGTGCTGCCACCCGCCTTGAAGGCCTCAGCGTGACGTCATGGTCCAGCAGTGCCAAGCAGTTTCAGGGGTCCAACTTTCGGCCCCACCGTGGTTGGAAAACGGTCGATGGCTTTGAACTTTGGAAGTAGCTTTGGCCTGAGACACCTGAACCGGTCACTGAACCGGAGAGCTATGTCCAAGCAATGGGAGCTTGATAAGGATGGGACTGCTGCAGAACTGTTGCCCAGTGATCAAACATTCGATGTAAGGTTTCCGCGGTAAGTTTGACGTCTCTAGGAGCCCCAGGAGAGCAGCAATTAGATAACGACCACGACTAGCATCAACAACTACAATAAGGCAGTCCGCCACAAATTGGAACTCTGAACCAAGACTACTGGTCCAGATCTTTGGCGAAGAGAGGGAAGATGCGACTACCTGCACCATGGTTCGTGAGCGGAGCTTCCTCAAGCTAATTGTTGAAACTCCTTTGAATAGGCTATTTGGGCAGGACCTTTCAAAACAAAAGGAGCATCAAATAGCAACATTCATAAGTGGTCGGTGGACAATATTTGCCCATGCAACACAAAACATCACAGCACGCCAGCGGACACTGAAACTTCTGCATGTCTACCGACATAAGTCATCCGCTTCTTGAAGTATTGAGTAGGGTTGTCAAAGGTGCTGGCCACCGGTTAAGGACCAATAAACTTGCCATCTTCAGTGGAGAGACCCAAGCAACATCAACCCATTCTGGCCAGTACTATTGGATTCAATCTATCCAAGATTAACTTCCAATTGGGTAGACACTTTAAGGCATGGAAAGTTTTCGAAAAACCCCTTAAAACTTGTACGTACCAAGCTGAACATGGTGGCTGTCAAGCAAAAAAGAACTCGCACTTCACATCATGATCAGAGAAGAGAAAGTTGGGCCCGTCTATGGGTCAACCCCAAGCTCCAACCATCCAACAAGATCCAGCAAGATCCAGCAAGATCCAACCCATGGGTAGACCGCGTAGACGAAACGGTGGATGGGGAGCACCTTCACCCCACCCCGACGAAGGCACTGGCTTCATCTTGCTCAGGCTCTCCACAGTAGTACCTGCCGTGTGTCACCAGGGATCATCGGTGGTAGGTCAGGTGGGTGGATTTTCTCAGCAAACAGCAACCAACGCATACACCACCAATCCACCAACCCCTTTCAACCAAAAAGCACCCCACCCCACCCCAATCCGACCCAGCACGAGCACCTGCACGGGGTCCCTCATCCTTGTCGACCACCACGCTCTTAACGCTGCCGTCCTCCAGGTTTGCGCGCAGGGATCCCGAAATGTGCCCAGCTGTCCCAAGGGACAGTGATTTGGAACGAGAATACCAAAAAAAAGGCTGGCTAGGCGGTTACGGTCAGATAATGGACCCAACTCTTGATGAAATCACTGACCCCACCAGAAACCCTCAAGCATGATGGGGTACGGTAACGTATCCTTGGAAGGGAGGTTGTGGCTAGGGTTCCCGAGGAATGTTGGTTCCAACGCATATTCGGCCAACCCTAGAAAAGAAGAACAAAATAAGCTAAGGTCTAAGGTGGTATCCCCAACAGCAAGAGCCACAGATCTGAATGATTCCGCGCGTATTTTTTTTGCGGCATATTGGTATGTAACAAAGAAATCTGAGGCATGATCACGATGGCATGCCTACAAAGCATTCATTGAGTTTGTGTAAATATCGCCCAGGCTGCTTCTGCGCAATCTCATGTTTTACTTCCAGAACGTTCCTGAACTTTCCACCACCTTGCCTGAACTCCCCACAACATTTTGGAACCTCCAGAACCTGAGACTGGAAGCTGCACCGCAACTTCCCGGAACCTTCCGGAACCTTGCTTTACATCTGCACGAACTTACGGGAACCCTCCGGAACCCTCCGGAACCTTCCGGAACCTGGCCTACCATCTGCACCAGACATCCTGGAACCTTCCGGAACCCTCCCGGAACCTTCCAAAACCCGGCCTGCCATCTGCACTGGACTCCCCGAAACCTTCCGGAATTTTCGGAACCTTCCGGAACCATCTGCACTGGAACTCGGAACTTTCCAGATCCCTCCGGAACCTTCTGGAACCTTTGCACCAGAACTCCCCGGAACCTTCCCGGAACCTTCCGCAACCTTGCCTGGCAAACTCCCTGGAACCTTCCAGAACCCTGCGGAACCTTCCGGAACCTGGCCTACCATCCACACCGAAACTCCCCGGAACCTTCCGGAACTCTCCGGAACCTCGGAACCTCCGGAACCTGAGCCTGGAAGCTGCACCGGCTCACACCGGAGCTTAACTGGGCTAAAGACCCCATAAGCTTACGCTGTTGGGGAATAAAAACAAAAAAGGATCATCTTCAGGGTGAGTCCACCAGTGATTGTAATTGTAGGGGTGAACCATCCAAACATCCAGCAACGTCCGTTTTGAGGGAACACACTTTCAGAACAAACAAAATAAGCTAAGGTCTAAGGTGGTATCCCCAACAGCAAGAGCCACAGATCTGAATGATTCCGCGCGTATTTTTTTTGCGGCATATTGGTATGTAACAAAGAAATCTGAGGCATGATCACGATGGCATGCCTACAAAGCATTCATTGAGTTTGTGTAAATATCGCCCAGGCTGCTTCTGCGCAATCTCATGTTTTACTTCCAGAACGTTCCTGAACTTTCCACCACCTTGCCTGAACTCCCCACAACATTTTGGAACCTCCAGAACCTGAGACTGGAAGCTGCACCGCAACTTCCCGGAACCTTCCGGAACCTTGCTTTACATCTGCACGAACTTACGGGAACCCTCCGGAACCCTCCGGAACCTTCCGGAACCTGGCCTACCATCCTTCCGGAACCCTCCCGGAACCTTCCAAAACCCGGCCTGCCATCTGCACTGGACTCCCCGAAACCTTCCGGAATTTTCGGAACCTTCCGGAACCATCTGCACTGGAACTCGGAACTTTCCAGATCCCTCCGGAACCTTCTGGAACCTTTGCACCAGAACTCCCCGGAACCTTCCCGGAACCTTCCGCAACCTTGCCTGGCAAAATTCCTGGAACCTTCCAGAACCCTGCGGAACCTTCCGGAACCTGGCCTACCATCCACACCGAAACTCCCCGGAACCTTCCGGAACTCTCCGGAACCTCGGAACCTCCGGAACCTGAGCCTGGAAGCTGCACCGGCTCACACCGGAGCTTAACTGGGCTAAAGACCCCATAAGCTTACGCTGTTGGGGAAAAATGCTTGCAGGTCTCTGCAAAGATGCCACTGCGAAAGAAGTCACTTTCTTCAAGTTGGCAATCGCTGCCCGATTCTCACGCTTCCTCCTCGCTTCATTTTATGGCTTTGGGCTTTTGCACTCTCATCTCTTCATGCTTGAGAATTATCATTGTCCAGAACTTGGGACTGGTGGGTACGAACGGCAAGTTCAGAACCTCCTTCAAGAATCAACCAACGGTTAGATGGCACCCATCAAACAATGCTGCCAGAATCTATGTCCTAGATGTCGCAGGTACCATGTCCGGGCTGGCAGCGTGCTTAGGCTTATTTTCTATCTAATGGAATTATCACATCGTGGGTTACACTGGCAGTGTTTGGAGACCATCAAAATGATCGCCTTCGGCGGAAAAATATACAATGACTTGTGAGGTAGAGGCTCGTACAGCCTGATGCCAGAAACGACAAGTCACTAGCAGTCAGATAGCTCCAGGAAGCTTGTCAGGGAAGTATCCAATGTAAAAATCCAAACTCAGTCTAGAACCACTTGCGTACACAAATATATCGGTTGACTATCCCCAAGCAATCAGGTGCATCGTCCGGCGCCCAAAGGCAGGATCTATGGCATCTTGGAGTGACTCATCACAGAGTGGTCCAGCTTCAGGTGGCTGCTTGGTGCTCTCCTTCTGCTTCGATTCAATGGTGACAGGGACGATCTCCTCCTTGAACCATCCGTTCTTCTGGGCCTCCAAGGCCTGCGAGGCTGGGGCCCCAGATGTTTTCAGTGGACTGGCAGCAAAAGAAGCAAGGATCTTTATCCACAACAACAACAACAACGACAACAACAACAACAACAACAACAACAACAACAACAACAACAACAACGACAACAAGCATGGAATTACCACCCTAGAAGTACAATTGTAGAAGGTACAACCATAGAAGTACAACCAAGATGACTAGGAAGCATATTTGGCATCTCACTCGCGTCGATTGGTATCAATTATTTGAAAGACAATTCGTGTATGTATATATTTAGGGTATATGTACATATAATATGCATAATCAAATACATTTGTATAAACATGTACTGTCTGCAGGTTGGTTCATCGACAATATAGGAATATTACAAAAAAACCTTCATGTACCAAGCGTGAAAATGCTGCTTGTTGGAATGTACGTAATGATTGTGACCTCTCTGCAGTGCATACTTTGGCAGCGATATGTCTGATCTTCCAAGACTAGCTAGGATGTATCAAACGATCGTTTTCCACAGCCTCATTTCTGTTCGGAACTTGTGCATGTATGGATGGATAGGTGGATGGATGTATCTTTGTATGTTTGTTTCTTTGATTCTTTTTTTCAACAGTGTGTGTGTGTGTATGTTTCCTTGTGTGTGTTTCCCAAAATGGAGGTGCCACAAAACCACCGCTGTCCTTGCAGAATCACATTCACAGTTCCTGAATCTGGAAGTGCCGGAATGATGGCACGTCACTGGTCAAGCTCAGTAGTCCAACAAGAAGCTGCTGAAGAACCCATAACTTAACATTCCAAAAGTGCAGCTTCCACAACGAAATGGCAACCTGCAAAAGCCCCGTAGATAACAAGGATAAGTCATAAAGGATTGACTGACAATATGATTCAGTATCAGCAACTTTAGCATCTGGTGGTTCTCCAATGTTCGCCACTGGCGGACTTCCGCTTATGGAATTCCAATGCTGGGACCACGTTCTGCAACTCATGGGAGGGATCATGGCATGCTGTCCACAAAAGTCTTGGCAGAGCAGGCGGTATCTCCTTGGCACACCATGCCTTTCTCTGTACAGTCATCCTTGTTGAATCTATCACCAGGCTCAAGGGAACATCAAGCAAAAGACAATGTAATCATTGAAGGTTAAGTTAACATCTGAAAGGAGGAGAAAAATTTTGAGTCCCAGCCTTCCTGTGGGAATCCGCTGCCATCTTGTCCTGGCGATCCCTGGGGATGCCATAGGCGGCGGCCACGTTCTCACTGGTGAGGCCCATGGGCAACAGGCACGCCTGAGAGATGATTCCCAGTCTTGGGTTGCTTGAAGGTGGCTTATAAAACTTAGGTTGCTCATATCTCATACATTCTAAAGATCCTCACATCATTGGATATAACTCAGGTGCTGATTATTTCCTTATATCTAACACATTTTAACGATTGATCTTGCCCATCAACCCCCACCAACCATCAAAAACATCAACAAGCATTTTTGGAACCAAGCAACTAACTCTCGGGTCATGTTCAAAAAATTGCTGAGCATGATTCACCCTTTTTTAAGATCCGTTGATCAACTATCACTAGCCACTTTAACCGTCAGCATACGGACAACGCCACTCACAGTTCTGATCCCATTTTGGACCGACGGAACCGCGCCTCAGCATCCGGGTAGTCCAAGACATCCTTGCTGAGTTTGGTGATGTCGATGGTGGCCATCATTGGGAACCTTGGTACAGAGGAGATTGACCAACAAATCAATATCACCAGCTGTGGCGAACTGGCAGTTGTGGTTACTTGGTGGTTAGTGAAAGTGGTGAGTCAGTGGTTAGCTTGCATGGTTGACCCCAGGAGTTAACATGTGAGCCAGTGATTGATATGGTTAACCAGTAGTTAATATGCTTAAACGTACCCAGCTGTTTCATCACGACTAATAGTTTGTAACAAAATGTGTAATCGTGACAAAATTCCATCACTGTTCAGTCGAAGATTGTGAACTCTTGAGAAGCAAAGAGTTTACCATGATTTTCATGAGGATTTGCGCTGGTCGGCATGTTTTTGTCAAAAACCATACATTTGGCCAGCAACAGGGTTGATATCCCTGGACGGCAAGGGGGTCACTTGCGCCCCCAGGAAACGGGTCACTTGCGCCCCCAGGGTCACTTGCGCCCCTGAGGGGTCACTTGCGCCCCCAGGAAACGGGTCACTTGCGCCCCCGAGGGAACAAGGGGGGGAAGGGGGGTGAGGCACTAAAGGGAACAAGGGGTGGGAGCAGGGGTGGGAACAAGTACCATCATCCCATTTCCTGGGGGCACAAGCGACCCATTTCCTGGGGGCACAAGCGAACCATTTCCTGGGGGCACAAGCGACCCACCGACCATCCTTGGCAGTCCACAAATCGGATACAGGACCCCAATTGACCTTGGAAAGTCACATAACCTGTTTTGAGGATGCAATGATGGGAACTGCCGCAAAAAAGTGGACTATATCAGTTACAACGAACCTCAAGCTCTTCCACATTGCATGCGCGTCATATTGGGTACCTTGTAATTGTGAAGAAAGAAAACCGAGGAGCATCACTGGACAAAAGACATGGCTATGGCAGCTTGTCTAAGATATGTGGCGCCTTGATTGAATCAAGATATTGCACCTTGAATAAAATCGTCACAACAGATAATTCAATTAGTTTTCAGACTTGTGACTCAAGTAAAAAAACACTCACACATTGATTTTGCAGCAGTGTGATCCATGCGTGTGACTTGTTTTATCCTTCCTTACAGAAACCTGTGGGAAAGGCGTTTCTTCCTGTTGAAACAGTTTCCCTCGGCATGTCATCTGAAAGGCCCCGCCTCCACATGCACTGTTCGGGTGCTTCACCAGTGGCTGAAGCTCCAAACAGTGCCCACCCTTTCCCATCCGACCACCAAGGCACATGGTCATGTTCTCCACACCACCCGCAAGGCCCACATCAATGATGCCAGACTGCGACAAGAGTGGACTTGGGTGACAATTAAGAAAATGGGTAGCGACTACCATATCCACAGCAGCGAGCTTGGTCAATAGAGATGTGTTGCTTAAATTTGTTTAATACAAATCTGTTTGCATTGCTTGTGAAGTAATGATTTGCACATACGATACGGCCGCTTGTGTGACCACATCTCCTGAGTGTTGTGCTGCAAAAAATCCAACACTTATTATCTGGAAGCCAGGGACCCGGGAGTCCCTAGACCTAGCAGAAAGTAAAGCAAAAACTGCATCACAGCTTTCTCACAACAGATTTCTGCTGCTTTACAACTCCAGTTTTGCAGTCGGAGCCATCCTCTTCAACTCATTGCTGTGCATGTACATATCTGATCCAAGAGAAGTGGCTTGAAAACGACATGAGTCTCATCAATCTTGGTGGGAAGACTGATGATTGAGTGGTTGTTTGGTTTCTGGTTTTGTTTCCAGACTTGGCTTCCCAAACGACCATTGGCTTCTGGGCCTGCCAACCCCATGCCAGACTTTTTATCCCCAACCAGGCTTAAGGGATCCAGCATCGAACTGGGTCCCAAGCATGGACATCTGACTTTTCTCTGCCACACCAGGACTGTTACCTAGCACTGCGGGATTGGCAATAGATAGGTAAGGTACTCCCACTCCCAACCATCGAGAGCTATGACTACTACAATTTGGAGGATTCGAAAATAAGCCACAATCTTTGGGGATACCATTCTTTGCGGCTTTTCCTAGATGGTCAATGTAAGAGAACATTGTTGATGGTCAATGAAATGCAGTTTCCAAACCTCCCAGTTTGGGCGGGAATACCATTGAGGCACAACTATATCTCCACCCAGGCGTAGAAGCCTGCCTTGATGAATGCTGCAATGGCTGCGGTAGCTTGCAAGCTGCTGCTGCATTGACGGTTGACCTCGGCCCAACGAATGAAGAAAGCCTTGGTTGATGTCGGGCTCTGACCAACCAATGGTATGAAGAGAATTAGCATAACCAGTGGGATACAAACCCCAACCAAGCTGTTGATTCTTGCGGGGCATCGTGCTATCTGATATTTCTTTGGGGGTCAAAACATTTAGAATGGAAACGTCGTTATTCTGACAGGAGAGTTTTGTCTGAGAGAGGAGCAAGGCCTTCATCCGGATTTTTTGGTGACCCGTTCTGCCAAAAGTGTGCCACTGGCGCTTCTTGTTGCCAGAAACCCAAGAGGAGCTCCAAGGACTCCAAGCATTCGAGACAAATTCAATGGGAAAAAAGTCGTGGAAGGAAACAAATATCTTTAAGGGTTTCGCAGCACATCTCCGAGTTGCAGTGCTCAAAGGGATCTCATAGGGAAGCTCGGCAATGAACTGTCCCATGCCTGGGTCAAATGCTTCCCATGCGCAATTTCCGTGGCTTCATACAACTATCATGGATTTAGATGGGTTTGTCTTGATGGAGAACTATGGAACAACTGGTGCTTTTGGGTCAATTTGCAGTCTTGGCACTACCGAAACCTGACAACTAGATTTATCTGAAAACTGACTGAACTACTCCCAACTGAGGTCCGTCTGGCTGTAGCGGCTCAGTTTGCACAGTATTTGCAGAGGAGTTGGAGGCTCTAATTTCGTTACCTCCATGAGCAGTTTGAACCTGTAAAATGTCTGTTCCCCAACTTCTATGCATTTTCAAAAAGAGAAAGAAAAAAGTAGAAATCATTCCAACCCATTCCAACCCATTCCAACCCATTCCAACCCATTCCGACTTTCTGATTTACTCTCCTTTTGTTGTGGTCACAACAAAGTTCCACAAGCACAAGGCACGAGAGGTCAATCCACTGGCTCCAGGCTGCAGCACGTTGCCTTGTTCGTTTTGAGCTGCTGCAGACTTTCGCATTGGAACTGCAAGAATGATTCAACGCGTGATTTAGTCACATTGCTATGGGCTATGGGTCAATAAAAACCAACCAATAATGGTTTATAATAACCAAACAATAATAGAGAAAACAATGGTGAATGGTAGGGGAACCAGGGGTACAGGGTTTTGACCCACTGCCACATGATTTGGACCACATGTAAGATGTGACTGCGGGCTTTTCAAGATTGGCAAACCGAACAATTACCTGCAGGATTCCAATCTAAAACTTGGTCATGAAAAAACAGCCATGGAAGTGCCAATGACTCTTGACATCACACCTCATCGGAATCAACAACCGGAAAAAGACTACAACTTTCAAAAGGTCAATTTGTAAATGAAGAATCCCTTCTTTGTGGAATTTCGTTCATGAGGGATTGGAGACTCGGCAACTGTGATGTATTCTGGTGTTCTAGAGGTGGCAAGACATCGGATTGATTTTTTTTTCGGATCGCAGTTGCCCAAAATCCAGTCCCCATGACATGGTCCTGTGCAAATTTTGCCATCCCGGCTTTGTCTTGCCGATTCTTGATGGGTGCAGTGACACGTTCACCATCCATTGCACACAAATCATGCGCAAGTTGTATGAAACTTGTCACAAACTATGTTGTAGCCACCAGCACCCACCTGAGCATCAGGTCTTGAATGATGTCCGCGTGCATCTATGGCAACTTGATCGAGGTGAGTGATTGTCAAAACGGCCAATAACAGAGGTTAGAATTGTTAGTTGGTCATGAAGGAACCATGGCTTCCTTGCAAACTGAGAATCACCAATTGGCCACTAGAATTAGCATTCTTCGTGACGTGGTTGTTTGAACCTGATAGAAAAAACACCATCACTTGTAGAAAAAAGATGGTCCCGCTAGCTGGTTGCCAATCAGTTCTACCATATGGATCCATCATCATCATCATCATCATCATCATCATCATCATCATCATCATCATCATCAATAAAGCTCATCCAAGGCTCCGATCTGGATATCACCAATGTCCTTGGGGTTCACCTTGGTTCTGGCCACCACCTGAGGAGTGGCGCTTGGGATATACAGACGCCAATGAACCGACCCAACTCTGCCTGGTGTTGCCAAGTTGTTGGTTGTCTACAAGGTGTAGCTGGTGTGCAGTGCTTTGGGTGTACATCTCTGCGTGCTGTTGCCAGATTGTAGCTCTGGTTGGTATCCCTGCACAAAAATTGCCAGGATCGTGGAAAGCTCCATGAAAACTTCACTGTTGTTGGCGGCTAGGGGCTGGTGGCGGCTAGGGTTGGGGAGACATCCCAATCGAACAGCTGCTGAATCTGCAGTGGATTCGTTCCGCTGGATACTTACACTAAGTCCTGAAATGATGATAGCGAACTCCAACTAAACATAAAACAGGCCCTAGAACCTCGAAACCTCACTTTGTCATCTATTGATTTCGTACATTCTTAAACAGCAGCTGAAATAGAATGCCCGCTGCCCAGTTTGTGACACACTGTGAGTCCCTGAACCACTGCCAATTCTTTTCTGCCGGTGATAGCCTTCTATTTCATACAGGTATTGCACTTGTGATGCTGAAAAATCCAACATGTTCCAAATGAACTGTTGACGGGAAACTAGGGATTTATGTCACTCTGCCAGGTGAAGCGGGATGTTTATCCTTTTCAGGAATCACACCCAGACGGACGGCCCTGACTACTTAATGGTGGCTTGTTTCCCGTACTTTCAACCGTAGAGATCACCTAATTGATATAGTCAGGTTGAGATCATCTCACAGCTTCTGCAGTGCCTCCTTGAAGACTGCTGCCAACAAGAGCTCAGGAGCAGTGTCCTACTGGAAGGATCGGTGCTCGCCGTCGCCGTTGATTTGGCAACCCCCTTCACAAGCAGCCAGACTTGTCAATAATTCTAGTGGCAACCCCGATTCACATGCAGGACTTATTGATCAGTTCAGAAGTCCCTCCAAAACTTTCTGCCAATCCAATTCTCTAGGCCTGTTACAAGCGGTCTTTGAAACATGGACATGGTACGATCGTTTCAGCATAGCTGTTTGTTTACAGACCTCAACATCCGGACCGTATCTGTATCTCACAAATTTCATGCCGTGTCTTTAAATCTAAATCAAACACACCTGACCCATTCACAGCATCACGAAACTCTGTTTATCACATGCATACCAATAGAATAGAAGACTGGACCAAATTCTACACCGTCTGGGTGGATCCACCCAGACCTGGTACGACCATATCTGATGATCGTCTCAAGCATCTTCCAAGCAACATAGGATAAGTCAAGTACCTCCAAACACAAAAATGCTGCAAAAGCATCCGGATATCTGCTTGGATACAGTGGCAGTCCTTGAAAGAACCTTTCCTGGCCTTGCAGAGTGCGGTGCGTACCGCACAGCAGATCACCACATCATCCTGCACCAATTCACCAGCTTGGATCGCGGTGGCCGTGGTCCCATGGCAACCATGGCATGATCCAATGATCCCATGCTGTGCCCACGCTGTGCCCATGCTGTGCCCATGCTGTGCCCATGCTGTGCCCATGCTGTGCCCATGCTGTGCCCATACTGTGCTCTTGCAGGTCATGGCAGTCTGAAACCGCTTTAGCATCACTATTCCCGTCATTCCAAAGGTAGCGAGAAGAACCCTGGTGCACCGATACAGTGGTGAACTGGCCACTCTTCAACGGATGGTGACAGCTGAGAAACCCCCTTCACACGACAATGGCTAGAACCAGTGATGACAATGGCAAAAATTAGAGATACAAACAAATATCAATCGTGATGACATCAATAGCCAAGTCAATCCATCAAGATAACAAAAATAACAGTCTCCAGAAATGAGCAAACATCATCTGAAACAGTTGTTCAATGTTTTAGTACAGGTTCTGCTTCGAACCATATGACACATTTGATGTAGATCACCTCGAGCAATCAAGAACTTTACATCCAAATATGTTGGCCGCTCCCAGCAATGCCCCTGGACAGGCCAAGCAGCTGACCCCCAACAACTTGGTGTCATGCCCAACGCCACCCTGGTCCTCTCCCTTCTCTGCTGCACAATAGCCGGCCGTTGGCTGAGCTCCTGAAGCAAGTCACCGAAAATTCTGCGAGCTAAGAGTTGGATCAGTTCCAGTGATGTATACCGAATTATCTTAGGCTCGAAATACTGGATACAGCACTGGATACAGCACTGGATACAGTACTGGATAGAGTTGAATAGTGCTTGACTATTTTGGATTCTCTTTAGTGGCCATGCTAGAAACATATGTCTACCAACAATGACCGAGCATACTGATACTGACCTTCAATGCTCAACTGAAAATGTTGGCTTTGTCTCAACTAGGTGCCCAGCAGATTAATTTGTCCATGTGAGGCATGTCCAAACTTCGGCACCCAAAGGTTAAAGCTATAGCTGGTTGGCAGGGATCTTTACAAGGATTTCGATACAATATCCCGTATGAACATTATAAACACATATCATCTATCATGAAGAATACCTAACTGACCTAACTTATCCGCTGGCGGTCAAAACTCCTCTGTAGAAATCAATGAAGTGCTTGGTACTCCTCAAGTAAACTAATTGCGGATTCATCCAACGCTTGTTAGTTGATACATAGGCATATCAGATTATATCAGTGGATAAACAAAGCGGAACATCAGGTTACTCTTGTCAAGTTCTTCTTCTTACCAAAGAGATTATTTTGGTAGGTTTGAAAATCAGGTTCATCAAAAGACATCAAGTTCTCTTGGAGAAAATCCCTGGCCATCGTGGTTTGAGAAGGAGTCTCCAATCGATCAGGACAGGTACATAAGCAGCTCCAATTGTGGAGAAGATCAGAAAACATTTTTGACATCCGCCCGGCTTGGGAAAACTGCCCACTGGGACATGATTCTAACAGAATCGCTGATGTTTCGACAGCTTAGCACAGCCAGGGTACTCTATCTTTCACAGAATGAGTGTTTTTGCAAACTGCTTTCCACGGATGCCCACGGGCCTAAGCTCATATTCTCTCCAGCAGTGGAAGTCACATGGCCGGCGATGCGTGCGATGCGGTTCATGGCAACAATGGATTTGGGGACACCGAACGAGACGAGCTGAAACAGTTCTGAGCAGGTGCACTGGAGCCGAAAAAAATGACAAACAAAGCCCTGCGTAGAGGAAAGGTAGTGAAGAAAGTCCTGGATGAAATGGTTTACAGACCTTCTGGTTCGCCACATGAACAGCTCTTCACCACTCAATCCCACGCTGTCCAGCTGTTTTACCGAAACACCATGAGTCGCGGACGAGTCGCGGCCAGGGAGGGCGTGGCCAGGGAAGGCTGACAGCTGAGATCTAATCATCCTCGGGACCTCTGATGTCTAGGGACATTGGATATATATATATATATATTTATCTATTTATTTATTCATTCATTCATTTATTTATTTATTTATTTATTTATTTATGTATTTATTTATTTATCTATTTATTTATGTATTTATTCATTTATTTATTTGTTTATTTATTTATTTATTTATTTATATGCTTTCATGTCATATCTATGTATTGTACCCCCCGAGATCAGAGTTAGATATGGATGTGCGTACACGAAACTCAAAATCACCAAGCAAACAAACAAAATCCGGCAACAAGCTGCCGGCAAAAGCCTCGGAATGTTGAACAGGTGTTTAGGGTTTTGACTGACAACCTATACACCACAAGGTTGCACACCGATTGCACTAGCAAAAAGTGTCCACCGATGCTCATCCTATTTGAATCTCGATTGTTTTGGGGTCTCCAGGGACACCACTCAATGGCAATGATGGTCGCTCACATCTGGACATCCATCAGACTTAGAGTCGAGCAGGGCCCCTATGTGATATCGCAGAGGGCAAACATGCGGGGAGTCCTCATACTAACAATAAAAAGGGGTCGTTGGATGTCAGTCAAGAAAAGCAGACCTGCTCTCCTTTTGCAGTTTGACTCAGTATCAAATGCTCCCAAGTGCTATCAAGTGCTATCAGGTGCTATCAAGTGCTATGATTTCAATGTGTGGCCCCATGGCCAGCGCCCCAAAAGAGCTGCCCATTTTAAGGCAGCAGCCTGTTGAAACAAAGCCCCAACAAAACTGACACGAAGCATCCCCCGCTGGTTCCTTCGTGCCTGCGGCCTACAGGCTCAGGCGACAAATCGATTGACCTCTGACTAGGAAACCATAGATCTGAACTCATTGCGGAACACGCATCTAAATCTTTCATCGAAGAAGTCATCATACCAGTTACTCTCGTCCATGGTTGGGTTCAAGGAGATGTGTATACAATACAAAACGAGATTCAGTTGACTACCCACAATCTGAGTAGTTTGCGAGTTGGTTGAGTCCCACAGAGGGAGCTCATCGGTGCTCACAAACAAAAGATCTATGTTGCGCACTGGTTTGAATCTGAATCAGCCATAGGCATCAAACTACCAGAATGCCAGAGAAGAAATACAACAACATGGAAGCTAACGTTAGGCCCTGACACATTTTTCTCGGAGGTCTCAGAAACCAACAAATTGGGCGGTCCAATGTGTATTTTCAGGGCCACAAAGGGGCCTTCCCCACTCCAACAAATGAAAAGCCACAGCTGAATTTTCAGTGCATTCACTTACCCTTGGCGCGATGCAACCGAGATGATGGTAGTGGGGCATGACAGCAAAATGTGGTCGCCAGCCTGATCAAACGATGTCAAACTATCTCGCGCCGTCGATCCCTCACTCGAGCTCGATGACCGAAGCAGCACCCATGCCGCTTCCCAAGCACATGGAGGTGACGCCCAACCTGAGTCTAAGAAGTTCCCATTGTGCCCTTCGAAAGAAAAGCTGGCGGTGACTTAGTCCAATGGCTCCAAGAAAGCGATAACGTTTGCCATGTCGGCTTTTAAGGGCATGGCTCTTGTCTATTATGCATCTTCCGACCCACATTGGTCTCAAACGGGAAGATTCAATCTGCTCAATAAAGCCAAACCTGACAACCAGAAAGTCATTGGTGACTTCAGGGCTGCCACACCTTTCAACCCACCAGACCCTCCAAAGCCCAACAGCGCTCATCCCAAGTCGCTTCTTGCCCTGTCGCTTCAACTCTGGCAGCAGGGTGGCGATCTGCCGAGCACCGGTGGCACCCAAAGGATGTCCAAGGGCAATGGCACCACCCTTGGGGTTCACCTGCGGAGCTGGATGGCGAAGATTGGATCAGGATCAACGGAGAGATTTGAGAAATTCTGAAATAATGAGTTGATAGTATTTGATCAACTTGAAAGTCGATACTTAAGATTCAATTCTCACTCTGAAGTCGATGAGTTGAACATTCAGCAAATTCTTATCACCATTGAAATAGTTCAAAAGCTGCAATGTCACTGTGCATTAATCCTAGAGAATAAGAGGATGAACCACCTATCCACCTGTCAGATTTGTCACAGGATTCGGTCCATCAAAAAAAAACAAGCATGTGGATGAACAGGGTACGCGCAAGTGAGTTGACACCAATCGCTGAACCATCGATGCTCAGAAACAAAAAGAAATATGTCACTAGGGAGCCTCCGGAGTCCCCAGAAATGAAAGCACAGAATATACATTGGGCATGAGCTTTCCAGTACCGCAGTGATTGATACAAAAGAAATCGCCGTTGGTCAAATGGATTCCTGGCCATGGCTAGTCTCAAATTGCATGGCCGCTCCCTTCAGCCCTCAGGCATCTGTTGAATCAGAAACATCTCAGCCCGGTGTTTGTTGATGGAGAAGCTCCAAAAACATCTTCTTTTCAAGGTGATCACCTCTGCTTGGATTTCTATCTACAAAAAACCCCTGGCATCTTGGTTCTTTCAAAGGCGTGCTGGCTTCTCTGCAAGCACACTGAATGATATTGATGGATAGTTGGTGTCATACCACGGCTCTGCCAGCAAATAGTCAGGTGCTTGAGGTATTTCTCCAACAGAGCAGGACTTCCCATCAATTTTTGCTTGACATTGGGTGGCCACTGAGGGAGGGCACGACACAACAGCCTCATGGACATCTCACTTCGCCAATCCTCAAGCATAGTTAGAAGCTACTCCCATCACTTCGTCACCCTGCTGAGTCACCCTGTAAACTTGCCATTGTCTCTAGCAGTGCCACACCTTCTCCATGGGGATCTTCAGATGGTCAACGGACCTCGTTGCTGCAAGAAGTATGGCTAGGATGCCGGCCTCTCAGGACCGCTGACAAATCTTAGTGCGCTCATCTAGATTTTGGATCCGTAGTGTTGAGAAATACTGTTTTTGATGGGAAACTGAAACCTCTCGTGGCAAAAAATGTAACAGGAACCCTGACCAGAAGCAATCAATTGATTGCATCATAAGCTGCAAATGAGTAGAATCCCTGCTGAAACAGCTCTGAAGACCAAACAGTGTTCTCCTGCGAAGAAAAGTCTTGGTTTCCCCCTTGCATCATCAAGATAGGCGAAGTTTGTTCCAAGCGTTGGGATTTCAACCTCTGCCCTGCTGAACTTGTTGCAATACTCCTTCTGTCAAATTGCAAGAACCAACCCATTGACCAAGTGATGACCCAACCAAAGATATCCAGAGATCATCCCAACCTGCCGTGTTTTCACGCTCAACTGTCCACTCTCGGGCCAAGGCACATGGTGGCCTGGGAGGCAAAGGCCTCGTTGATCTCGTAGATGTCGATGTCTTCCACCTTCAGCCCAGCCTCACAGATGTTGAAACAACCCCTAGAGACTGACCGTCTCGAAGGCTGAGAAGGCTGAAGGGATTGTCCAAAAGTGCTTGGTATCTTCCCTAAATTTGATGGCTTCTCAGGGCTGTGTTCGTTAGTTTGGGGCTTCACCCAGCAACCACCTCAAAGCCGTCAACCAGCTGGACCCACGGATTCTCATGGTACCGGATAGATAGACATCCCATATCAGTGCAGCAATGAACAACTTCACACAATTGATGGTAAGAATAGAGCTCAACCCAAGATCACCACAGGACCAAGTAAAGAAAAGAAGCATGACCCTCAAAGTATCCATCTCCAAAATTGATTCAGAATTGTGGTCCCACTGCTCTACTTGTTTCCCAGCTTCGGAAATGACCAGTGTCAACCGTGATGTCCCAGCCTGCTCAAGTGCTGGAGGGATAGCGAAGGCAGGGCCAATGCCCATGAGCTTGGGATCCACGCCCACCTGAGCTGTTGCTGTGTCATTGGCTGAGGGTCCTTCAGGATCAACGACCAACGACAATGGTTGGTAAGGGCTGATGATGATTAGTACTGTATTGAATAATCGCGATTGATACTGGTTGTCAATGTTACCAAGCCCCAAAATCGAGCCATCAACCAGTTTTCCGCTGGCAGGGGTCCTGGGGTGACGCCAAAGTATTCAGTAAAAGCTGCATGAATCCAGGCGGCTTCGAAGCGACCAAGAAATGTAGTTTCAATGGTTTACCGACCACTTTTGCAGATGCGCACATTCTGGACACACCGTATAAGTCTCCATGCTGCCCAAAGAAATATCCTGACCACTGACCACTGGATATCCCGATTTTTTCGGTCAGTCTCCTCGTTTCAGCAATTCAATCCTAGTGGGTTTATTTGTTCGTTCACACTGGTCATAGCCAAGATTTCTGAATTGCTGTCTTGCTTGAATCCTTGGTTAGGTTTCTTTACATACATTTCCACTTTTTATGGGTGCTTGCGGGATCACGTATTTTCTTGGTTGTGAAAGGATAACATGCTCGTTCGGGTGCAGGACAAAAGGAACCTGAGTCACGAGAACAACAAAATGGTCCCACGGTCGGTAGATTGGGCTTCTGCCACATCTTGGGCCACTGAAATCTCAGTCAACAAACAGGTCCTGTAGGTTAATAACCCTCAACAGTATAGAGCCATAGTAAAAACCCATCGGCAAAGGGGTAAGACTTCTTGCTTCGTAGAAATTCTAATCTACCATCTTGATCATCGTGCCAAATGAGACAGCTAATTGTGAGTTTTGACACTCAGAACCATCGATCAAGATATTGCTTGATGATTCTCATTTCTTACTCTGCCTACTGCTTATTCCCTAAAACTGTTTGATTCATGGATTTCCTCTCCAGTGGTTCCTTGTAACATCCAAACCATACATCATACTTCACCCAACCTCGCAGAGCACCGTGACCAACGTGACCACGAGATCCAAGCGACGCAGGCGAAGCTGCGGAAGCGCGCCATGATGGGCAAACCCAACTTCTTGGCCACGGAACGCCTTCCGTGGAGAGGACAAGGCGCAGGGGTTTGTAGGCCGTGGCTTCCAAAAACCCAAGGTTTGTGTTTTTCAAAGGCCGACATTCAGAAGATTCTTATCTGTTCCTAACGAAAAGATCAGGTGAGATATCTGAGAAATCTGGCATATCCCATCATCGTTGGGTCCTTCGGAAAACTCCCTTCGCCAAGCTTTTCAGGATCTCAAAACTTGACCCTTTGAACTTAAGCCATCATCTGGCATATCCCCTCATCGGGTTCCTTGCTCACACCACAGGCACGGCTGCCCCTGCCTGGCCAACAACACCATGCCTGGCCATCAACACCATGGAAGCGCCATCGGTCAACTGGCTGCTGTTGCCTGCTGTGGTGCTGCCACCCGCCTTGAAGGCCTTGCGCAAAGGAACAGCTGCATGATTAATTGGATGGCTAGTTGGGATGTTGGATGGCTCATCGGGTGCTTAGTGCTGGGTAGTGATGATTGACCACCTTGAAAATACGGAGGTGATCCAAGGTGCATCTACATAACAGTCCAACAAATCGTGATGGATCCTCAGAATAGCGAGATGTGCTTTGGTTTTGGGTCCACTGGTGTTTTTCTTTTGGGTCCACTGGGAGATGGGCAGCGAACAACCGTAAGTCGCTTGAAGCTTGGGAAGAAATAGGTTGATCAGGACCAGCATGTCTCCAACAAGCCTCAAAGATATCCGTAAAAACCGTAGATGATGCCACTTTTCAGTAGCGAGAAGTCATGTGAGAGAGACTGATTCCGTTCGAAAAGAGTATCATATCACTGGCATAATGCCTGAACACTGTGACCGAGCATGGGCATTCATATAACAAACGTAATGTTGTGATATGTTGTGCACATAGAGCATGAGGCTGTAGCCATAGAACCATGGACATCAGATCCCTGAAGACGACCACAGAGTGGCAAGACCAGCCAAAGACATGCTGGGTGTTTCCCACTGCTGTGTGCAGTTTAAGGGTAACGACTGATGGAGAAGTATTTCTGGGCTCCTGGATTGAGTCTGGGACTCAGCTTGGGGCCTCGCACAAAACTCATCTCTGGTTTTTGAGTCCCATCATTCAACCAGCAACCAACCAGTGACCTGGTTTCGAGAATGTACCTCGAAGCACCGAAGTTGATCATCGCGTCTCTTTTTTCACGGAGTAGGGCTTCAACCAAAACTTGTGCAAACACTACGTGTTTAAAACAGCTTCAGAAGTGCCGTAGTTTAAAACAGCTTCAGAAGTGCCCGAAACCCAGGAGGTCCCGCTAAATTGGTACCACAACTTAGCAGCTACCAGCCTGTAGGTGTTCAGCCTTGGTCAAAAGGTCTTCATTAAAGCATCGCATACGGAGCCAGCGCTGCCAAGTCACTGGCTTCATCTTGGACAAGCTCTCTGGCGTAGTGCCGGGGCGAGGACCTTCATCCTTGTCCGCTACGGTCTTCTTAATGCTGCCGTCCTCGATGGGGGTCAAACAGGATCCCGTGGGAGGCACCGCTGAAGTGCCCACAGATGGATCCCATCAAGTGTGAATTATGATTACTGTATGCTACTATGGTAGTTCCTGGGGATGGATCTACCAACTCTTACATCCTCCTCGTTGGTGACAGATTCCTTCGAATCTACTCTGGTTGGTGAGATTTGAATCCTTGCACACCCAGTACAGTGTCAGTACAGCTTTTGTGCGATCAATCGTGACAAGCCGTTACATCAGCTTGATGGCATGTCTGTTGACAACTTCGAAACTCTCAAAAAATGTTTTTTTTCACTGCAAACAAGACAACCCTGTGGGTTGAAAACACTGCCAATGTCCGAGAGCTGGGTACCAAAATTTGCATGAAGACCGAGTGAAACATCTCACAGTCTCACAGCCCCCGCAATCAAATAATCCCAACTCCGACCACCAAATAGAATTAATAGAATTGAGACATCTTGAGTCCCTGTGGTCACCCCTCTGACCACTGAAGAAAAAATAGCAGTTCCCTCCCAGCTGTGCAGGTTTGGCTCCTTACCCTTGACCTCCACTGTCACCGGGACGATCTCCTCTTTGAACCACCCGTTCTTCTGGGCTTCCAACGCCTCGTTGTCAAGTGCCATGCTTCGATTTCGTAAGAGTACCAGTCAAAAAGTGTGCTGCTTGGGAACAACATGATTTTGGGAAGCACCTGTTGGGATCGTTGGGCACGGCTAAGAGTTCCGCCTTTAGCCTCCGAAAGCCTTTGCCACGTCCAGCGATGTGTAAACAGCATCTCACTGACCCCAAACAGAACACCAACATCGCTGGATGAAGTCCCAGCCTTCCTGTGGGAATCCGCTGCCATCTGGTCCTGGCGATCCCTGGGGATGCCATAGGCGGCCGCCACGTTCTCACTGGTGAGGCCCATGGGCAACAAGCACGCCTGGCGGACAGAACTTTCGTACCCACTCGGTCCCAACCAAAATGATCTCTGTTTTTGAAGGGATTCATGGAACTACAAATTCTTCCTAGCCTTCACCATACACTTATGAAGAAAAGCGCTAGGCATGTTTTCCCCATGCCAAAGCTTGCAGTGGCACAGCCACAACATTCCTGTGGAGGTTGATCCGGTTGCCACAACTACATACCCAAAGCCCCTTGTTTGGCGCCTCAGCATTTGGGTAATCCAAGACATCCTTGCTGAGCTTGGTGATGTCAATGGTGGCCATCATGGGGAACCTGAGCTTCCAAATTGTGATTCAGCTGATCGTGAACCAGCCTGGTTCGCGCACGGGCAGATTGAACAGCAGCGACAGCAGCCACCCAACACCAGCGCAAAGCGGATCCATGTCCTGTTTCTTTCCCCTTAAGGGTACCTCCCTCAAGTCCTCAGAAGTCCTTAAAGGATCGTCTCCGAATGTCTCCGAATGTCTCCGAATGTCTCCCTGCTTCTTTCCCCACAAGTGATCTTTTTACGAAGGCCTACACTGATCGGCCCTCAGATCTCCAGCTTAGACACATGCTCATGTTCTCAACGCCACCAGCCAGGCCAACGTCAATGACACCAGCCTGACAGTCTGAACAGTTCTGTTCGACCGTGTCTGATGACCTGATGACCCTGCAAGAATAGAAGGTGTGCTTGTCGGTTGCCTTTAGTAATGCAGCCTCTTTGAGGGACTGAACCCTCTCCTTTCTTCTTTCCTTCTTCCTCTCTGCGGGGACCACCAACTATGGTGATTTCAAGAAGGCTCCCCATGGTTGCAATGCTCTAAGGAAAATACACAAAGGACTCAACAGAGCTGTAGCAATCCGATGTAGCTCGGCAGCGGATCAACTGGCAGTAGTAGCACAGCCTTGATGAAGGCAGCAATGCTGGCAGTGGCTTGCAGACTGCTGCTGCACTGACGGTTCACCTGACGAAGCGGCGGAAGATCACTGAACTTCCACGACAAACTGCCAGTGGGCTGTTCATCAAGCAACCATTTCAACCAACAACGAGTGGGCTCCACCCAATGTTTTTTTCAACCAACCAGGTAAAGAAACAAAGAAACAAACTATTCAACCTGCAAGTTCAACCAGAGATTGACCAATTATTGATCAGTCATAGAGTCTATTCATCCAGGCCGGGACCAAATCAACGAATTATGCCTAATTCCAGGGCCACAATATACAAACATATACTGCCAATGCTTAATATCACAAACTGTAAGAAGTATGCTTGGTTGGTTGCTTCTTTAATCCATAGGAACACTAAGATCATATGACTACTGAAACCAGCTGACGAGCTAGTAGTACTTATGACCCTAGGGACTCTAACCAATGGTGAGTGGGCTTCAAGCGGTGTAGTTGAGGGGCCTTGGGATAGCCCTCTAAGTTGAGATCAGGCAACATTCAAGGCATAAGGCGGCGTAAGTTCAAGGCACCAAGTTCTGTAAAAGCGCACCACATAAAACCCCTGTAATATATATGCATACATCATTGCTTACCTTTTGCCTTAGCATGTGCGGCTCAAAAAGACCTCTAGCTGCTTGCTGTGGGGTTAGCTGCACTAGCTTAACGGTTATTCATTTTCTGGTTATATATTACCATCCGGTGATTGATACCTGAAAATTCAGGTTATCAGCCGTAGTCTCTACCACGCAATGGCGACTGATGGTACAATGGTTCCTGTCACCTCTGGGAGTGTACCGGCTGTGTCCTCAACCGCCGGGTTACCTCCTGTGCCAGCCGACCCGCAAGATCTGGATGTGGAGATGCAGAGTGCCCCAGTTGCGGCGTATTTCCAATTCATTCAACAAAACATCAACATGGTTCAACAGGGAAATGTTGAAGCGCTGATGGCGATGGCTGAAACAAGGCATAGAGAAGTCATGGAACAGGTGGTTGGCAACATGAAAGCCAAAACCAGTGCCATTGTTGCAGAGATGGAAAAGATTCATACTCAAATGGTATGCGACAAAGATCTGGAAATCGCTAGGTTGACTCAAGAAATGAAAGATATTCGCAGTACTCATGCAGCTGAGTTGGAAGGGTATAAGCAGTTGGCATCCGGTGAACATCACAAACTGCTCGAGCAGCAGAAGATCAAGTTGACCAGTGAATTCAACACCGTACTTGCCGAAACTGTTGCAAATGCCGAATCCATTGTTGAAAAGCTGAGAGATGACAACAGAAAAGAGTGCGATACCTTGTCAGGTGATTTGCTGAACCTTCAGGTGTCGACGGACAGAAGCCTCGATGAGGCAGCGAGACAAAACAATGCGCTACAGGAGCGGGTGGATGAACTACTAGAGCTATTGGAACTGGAAAAGGCAGAAACGAAAAGGCTCAAAGCCGGCTTAATTGCCGAGCCCGTAGCCGGAAAGCCGTCTGGAAAGCCGTCAGAACCAGAGCAGAAAGAGAATCCAACAGATCCGCCAGTGCCGGAGCAGCCCAAAGTGGTTGAAATTAAAACTCCTGCTGTCCTCGCAGAGGAAGCTCGTGTCCGTCTAGCAAGACTTGCAGAGAAACCTGCCAACGCTCGTGAAACACTGAAGCCTTTTGGCAATGACAAGGAAGATTTCAAATCGGTTGGAACACCCACTGAACATGTACCAAGCGAACCAGGTCATGCACCAGCATCAGAACATTCTTCGATTCAGTTCAATAGACCGAACAACCAGCCCGACCCACTGGTTCCTTTACCAGCACCAGCTAATGCACCATCGAATGCACCGAACTCTCAGAACGTTCCTGGGACATCATCTGGAATCACAAATGACCAGTTGTTGGCAATCATCCAATCCCTCACAAATAGAGGTGGTGATTCCGATAGACCACGAGTCAAGGAAGCCGAGGTGATTAAGCTCAATGCTATGCCTACCCCAGAAACGTACCGAACATGGAAAAATCATGTGAAGGATGAGGTTCGTTCAAGCAGTGACAAACCCGATGAGGCATGGGACTGGCTGAATAGAGTGTTTGACATGAAAGAAGATCGAAAGGTACTTGAAGCAGAGCTCCAGTCGCCTGGAAAATTCGTGACACTCGACACCAAATTATCGGCCGCGTTAACTCGCGTTGCCCAAGGTGATCTTGCTACCAAGATTCTCAACTTCAAAGATGAACAGTCAAAAGCTGGAGTGCAGGTGAGGGGAAGACGGATATTATTGATGTTTGAGGATCATTTCCGCACCTCACTTGAAGTTGGCAATTTGTACAGCATGGAAGATCTCCTTGGGGTTACCAAAGTTGGTGATACAAAGAGTGATCTATCCAGATTCATTCATCGTTGGGATGCAACGATCGCTGGAATGGCCGAAGTGCCACAAGAATCCGTTCTCCGTGACATCCTTCTCCGTCAAATTCGAAAGAGTCCATTGCTTCGATACGACATTGAGGTCTATGATCGAGCAAAGGAAGGCACAAGAGAGAAGAAGTATGAGTTCTTGCATCAGTCAATCAAAGATTTTCTTGATAGAGAGAGATTGCGTCGAGAACAGAGAACGTGTTGCCCAGCGTGCACAGCAGAGAGAGCGCAAGGAAGAGAAAGCTGCCGCAGCAAAAGAAGAAAGGGAAAAACGAAGAAGAGGTAGAACCACTTCCCCTGGAGGTAGCAGATCCCGTGGACGCTCACCCAGCAAAGAAGGAAAGAATGTATGTTATCAGTTCAAGAAGACTGGTAAATGCGACAAAGGAGATAGCTGCAAGTATGCCCATGTCAAAGGAGATGATCGAAGTAAGACTCCCAACAAGAAAAGAGATGGAAGCAACAAAAGATCCCAATCTCCTGGCAAGGGAAGAATGTCCAAAGAAGAAATGAAGAAAATTCCATGCACATATTTCCAACAAGGAAAGTGCCGAAGAGGTAAGAGTTGTTTCTACTTGCACGAAAACAAGGCGGCAGCAGCCAAAGATCCCAAGAGACCAAATTCACCAGCACCAAAGAAAGAGAAGAAAGGTGGAAAGGCAGCTGTTTGCATTCAAGAGAGATTTGCGTGCATCGCCAAAGTCAAGCCGGATTCACTTCCGAAGCCCGAACACAAGAGTGCACGAAAAGGTAGAAACAAATCCGCCAACAAGAGCGTGAGATTCAAGAAGAAGCCAACTATCATCGAGATTCCGAAAGTGGGACAACAGCACAAAGTGACACATTCAAAGAGAACCTATGACAAGTGGTACCCAAGCACGAGTGACGTACCAATTGGCAATATCAGTGATGTGCACAAAGCACAGTTGCATGCAAGACAGCTGCAAGAAGCGGTGAAATGTTTTCATGTGCATCCACAACCAAGTTGCAAGTTCGCGTGCGAGAGTTCGAACGGCGAACTGACCTGCAAACATTGCCGTGAAATCAGTGGTCCGAACAAATTGAGAGCAGTGAACATGGTGCCCATGATGGAGAATCGGGGGGACTGTTCATGGTTGATTGATTCCGGGGCGGAACAAGACTTAGTGAGTGAGTCCCAGCTCCGGGGAGTAAAAGCTTCCAATCGACGTAGGACATGCAATCCCGTGAATCTTATCACTGCAAACGGATCCACTCAGGCAAATGAGGTTGTGGATATCAAGCTGAAACCTTTGCCAGAATCGGTGAGTCCGTATGTGCTGGAAGAGACTCCTGCCGTGCTTTCTGTTGGCCTTCGTGTTTTAGACATGGGCTATAGCTTCGCATGGCCATCAGGGGGGAAACCAATCCTTGTGAGACCAGACGGAAAGATTGTCATCTTGAAGATCGATGGTCATGTCCCAGTGTTGGATGATACATGCAAGGTGGTTTCCAAAGAAAGCTTCAGAAAAGATGCAGGCCTTAGAAAGCTGTTTGCGATGCCGAGTTCGTTCTCGTGCCCAGCCGAAGCTGAAGCTGCAGAACCAGAGCCTGACCCTGAAGGGGTAGATGAGCATGTCCCTGATGAAGATCATGATTATCTTAGGAGCAGGAAGGTTGAAGATCTGATGGAAGAAGCACAGTCTGTGAAGCACCAATTCACTCATTTCCCGAAGAATCCCTTTTGCAGAACATGTCAGCGAGCGCGCATGATGGCACCACCTGCCAGAAAGAAGGGGGGCCAAGCCCGCATTGAAACTCACGAGTTTGGGGATCACATTATCGCTGATCATGTGTTGGTGAGAACCAATGTCGAAGAAGGTTGGAAGGGAGAGAACGTTGGTATGGTCATCAAGGACCTGCATACACAGTTCAGAAGTGTTTATCCAAGTCAGTCACGTGACAGCACAAGCTGCAACAATGCCCTCAACCACTTCATAGGACCGAAAGATGGCGTTGAGGTTATCTACACAGACAACTCTCGAGAACTCAAGAAGTCAATTGAAGATCTTGGATATCGCCATCAAACATCAATCGAATACATTGACAGTTCGAAGTCTTTTGTTGAGAGAGAGATCAGACAACTGCTTGAAGGGGCAAGATCGAATTTGGTTCAATCAGGTTTGCCAATCAAGCTATGGCCACTTGCTATCAAACATCATGCTACAGCAGTGAATGCCAGCAGGCAACTGAATGGACAACCATCACCATGGTCTTTGCGATTTGGTGAAGAGTTTCCTGGATTGAAGATTCCGTTTGGTGCAAAAGTACTATTCTGGAACAATCCCAAACGTGCTGACAACATCTCTGGAAAGATGGACCCAACTTCCAACACAGGAGTGTTTCTTGGTTATCACATTCAGCCAGGACACGTTTGGCGAGGGGAATACTTGGTTGCTCGAATCGAAGGTCTTGACTACCATGTAGAGAACAGTAGCTTGACAGTGCAACGCACAAAGCGAATCGAGCTCCCATCCGATGGATTCATTTTCCCACTTCGAGTGCTTCAGCAGTCCAAGGAGCCGAAGCCGGACAGATTGGAAGAGAATGTGATCCCGGAAGAGCCAATCCCGCAGGAAACTGAGTTGCGTGAACACATTGACGGTTGTTCAGAGTATGAACCATCCATAGCTCCGGAAGATCAAGCCATCTTCGATGATGTGCCCACTAAAGGAGATGCCCCAGCTGCAGAAGAAGGGACGGTTGACATTAAGAGA
>VSDK01010806.1:3233-88307 GCA_009767595.1 Symbiodinium kawagutii | reverse complement strand
ATAGACACGAAAGCCAAATTGGCGGTGAGAGGATGATGGTGGTTGTGAGAGGATGATGGGAATTCCCTGGTTCGGTAAACAGCTTCAGCAGTGCGGTGAACGGCTCAAGCAGTGCGGTGGACGGCTTCAGCAATGGTTTGCACAGAAACAACAAGAGTGATTCATCAAGAAGCGAAAACATCGGTGGAACATCGATCAAGCAGGTACGTGATCCCAGCGTCCCAGGATCATATCACAAGCTTTGGTTAGGTGTCTTCGTTGGCACCTGCCCTAACCAAGCTCCAGGTGCCCCCTGCAGTGATTGAAAATGATTGAAACAGATGAGAGAAAATGATGATCCCTCGGTACGGGTGGTGCTCTCACACACACACACACATACACACTTGGGACCGTTTAAGTCTATATTGACATCATATGAAGGATGCTGGGAGAAGCCCTATAGAATCTATTCAGATTTTTGACATATTTAGACCTCATGAATCGGCGTTGATTTCAGACCTGAGGTGCCGATGATGTTCAGCATTTGCTTCCTGAGCCTCTTTCCCAAAGTTGGCTGCCTCAAGAAATTGGCGGAGATGAAAGGCTGAGGCTGGGGAATCAGGCCGAGACTGCAGAACCAGTGTCGTGGTTCGCACGAGCCTGCGCATTCATCGAGCTTTCGAAAGAAGGCTCCGTTTGAAAGGGTAGATTACGAAACGCCTGAGGAAATTCCAGTTGGCAGTGTCGTGTCAAAAGAAGACAAGGCGCTGAAACCATGCTTTGCCATGCCTATTCACAAACTATCTTGGGAATTCGAAGATCCAGGATTTGTAGACGATGCACTATCAAAAAAGATGTTCTCACATTTCCAGATTTATTTTCCTGGGAGTTAGCCGAACTCCGATCTTGTTCGGGAAGCGCCCCCTTTTCGTTTGCTCGCGCGTGTGCACCATGTGTAACGCATATCAGACCTACACTCTGGGGCCGTCCATGCATTGGGCAAGGTATCCCCAATTGTGAGAATCCAAGCTTGGAGAACTCAGTCCATCCAGTCCATCCACCGTTCATGTTCCTTGGTTTTCTGGCTCAAGAGCAACCGTACACGAATCGTTGAAGGGGTTGAACTTTGCGAGGCTAGTACCTCTTTTAGTATCTCTTGAAGCAATGTCGGCCCCAAAACAGGTGCAGCTTGGGCCGATCTCTGATTTGTCCCTGGAAAGAATGAACTTCGCAAGAAAAGTGGCTACCTCTGAGGAGCTATGTCAGTAGGAGCTTCAATTTCCAATAGTTTCAAGTCTTAGATCAGCTAAGGCTCTAGAGTCTGCAATCGATTTGGCATGAAAGATCCTTATTGGGATGGTTTTTGGGAGGTCGAGGTCAACCTTGGCCCTCCTGATGATCTACCTCTCCGTCGGTTTTGTTGAGCGGACAACTTGTTTGATATCCCAGTGCACCATCGCTTCCTTGAGGGAAATTCAAAGGTTCGTGGGTACTGAGTGGTTTTTCTGGCATCACCCTTGGCTGGTGTCCTCCCAAAAATTGTTGTGCAGGTGCAAATGGACAGCATCGACGAGTCCAAGGTGATTGTGTATTCGGCTTGCTTCCTTTGCTACAACGGTCTCATTCCCGAGTTCAACAACATTGGCTGTGCAGTACATGAGACCTTTCTGTGCTTGGACTATGAGGCGTGCCTCAAGCCAGGACAAGGGTTGCTGAAGATGCCGGACGGCATCGGAATTTGCTGCGGTTGCTGTGCTGTGAAGTTGATCCCCATCACCACATGCATCAAGGCCCAGTCTCAGTCCCTGGGCAGAGAGGAACCAAGTGCGGGGGTGATAGCAGTTGTTGTTCTTGTTGTTGCTGCACTTCTTCTTCTTCTTCTTCTTCTTCTTCTTGTCTTTCTGCTGGTGGTGGTAGTAGAGGTCCGATGATCATCAACAATCACCAAATCATTTGACTCTTGCCGCCAACATCTTGAGAGTGTAGCTTGTGCAGCTTATTGATGCCTCCTTTGGCCTTTAACATTCTTGTTCCTTGCCCAGTAGTGAAACCAGATCTGTGATGCGGGATGCTGGCAGTTGAGCGGGAGTGGCGCTGTGATGCCTAGTGTAGACGCTCAGGTTCTTTTGCTGCGTCAGCGCAGCGGCATTGCCACCAGATGGCGAGGCGGATTTGAGTCCAGAGTTTAGTCATCAAACAACAGAGATGATTGAAAGTGATGGTGGGTTGAACAACCAGCTTGGTCGCGATTTTTGATGGGGATGTGAACGCTGGAAGGATTTTTTTGTTCAAATGCAGCCAGTTCGAAAAACCCACACGCACACACACACACACACATACACACTTGGGACCGTTTAAGTCTATATCGACATCATACGAAGGATGCTGGGAGAAGCCCTATAGAATCTATTCAGACTTTTGACATATTTACACCTCATGAATCGGCGTTGATTTCAGACCTGAGGTGCCGATGATGTTCAGCATTTGCTTTCTGAGTCTCTTTCCCAAAGTTGGCTGCCTCAAGAAATTGGCAGAGATGAAAGGCTGAGGCTGCAGAACGATCAATGGACGGCACCACGAGAAACGTCATGTACTGTAATTCAATGAGCTTGGAGCTTTTGAAAGAAGGCTCATAGGCTCATAGGCCCTTTTTTGAAGGTTCAAGGGCTCGAAGAAATCTAGAACTTGACACTGTGAGCTTCGCGTAAAAAGATGTGCCACCATTCCTATTTGGCAAGTTTTCATGGAAATATCCCAAAAGGAATCCTTTTTGCAGATCAGTTCTTTCTCTAACTCTAAATTGTAGTTTTTTTCTTTTTCGGGGTACTTCTTGGATTTTGGATATCCAGTTGGTACTTCTTGGAATTTCCCATGCGACGTCGTGGTCTTTGATGATGTCCCAGCATTCCAGCAGTATCCTCACGCATCAAGTCAAAGCCGGAGGTCACACGAATGGCACCTGCAAAATGGTTTGGTTGACATCCCAAAAGCCATGTGGGTGTTTCTCAAAATGGGGGTACCCCCAAATCATCCAGTTTATTCATCATTTGTGATTTTTCGGGTCCCCTATGGCTCGAAAAAACCACTTAGTGGCTGTTTAGCCACCATTTTCAGTTATTATCCACTACTATTAGCCACTATAAACCAGTATTGACCATGATATCAACATACATCCACCACATATCCATATCATTCACCAAGAGTTGATCGAGTTCGTTCTGTTGGATTCGGTTGCTGTTGATTCTTTGGGGGCCTGAGCCCTCCGCAGAACTCGTTGGGCTGCAAGGTGTCCCCACTGTTGGGGTCATTCGTCAGAGGCTCAGACACCTGGCCAGGCACTGAGGATTAGCGACCAGAAACTGCCAGGGATAGTAATAGATAGTACTGGCAACTGGTTGGTGGTTTTAACCGTGGTTAATAGAGGTTAACAATAGGGGATAATAAGCAACAATAGTGGTTAAATAGCTGACTGGAAAGCGGGTTTAGTTTAGCCCTTGCTCCTTACTGCAGAATTACTCAAGTGGGAGAATCAGTCAGGTAGTGATCCCTTCTCGCCTGGATCCAACGCAGGCCTCGCATATTCAAACTGTCCGAGGAGCATATGAACGATCATGTTTCATTTCAGGCCCTCAAATCCTCAGTGCTTCCTTTCTGGAGCTGTTTTGCCTTCGTTCTTCTTTTCCCGGCAGTACTACCCTGAGCACTCTTTTTTGCAGTAATCCTACTTTCAACACATGTTTTATTAATGACCGCCATAGATCATAGTTTCGTTGGTTTCATGTTACTGGTCGGTGCTTTATGTTGACACTTTTTGGCAATACTTTGTTCCTTCTGTCCCATAAAAAACTCGTTTCTGTCTCATTTTCCGAGATTGAGGAATACGCTATTATAGTTTGAGGCTGTTCTGAAACATCGTGGAGCACCAGCATCGGGCACCTCTTTCCTTTTCTTGCCCTTGTTTCTTTTTTTTCCTTAGTTGTTTTTTCCCGCTCAATAATGGTTCAAAAGTTCAAGACCAGTCACATACCCTATGTCCAAGATCTCTCTGTCCTTTCATTGTCCTTTCCGTTCCTTGTTCCGCAAAGTGCTTTTGCTTCCCTCCCTTCAAGGCAGCTTTCGCTCTCTTTAGCTAGATTACATGCTGCCATACTGCTTCTGCCAAACAACATTCCTTGGTCGGTCTTTGGTATTGCATCTATTAGCATATGACATTTCTGAGTTGTCAATTGAAACATTCGGATAGCGCTTAGGTGCAATCTTAGATGCATAGAAGGCGCATTGGGCAAAGCTACGGATATCTAGCAGGCGTTTTTGATATGCAGAAGGGATGAGTAGCACTGGTCAGAAGTAGTTAACAAGAAGACAGCCACGATGATGCTTAGTTGTCAGTAGTTAGTATTTAGTACTTCGTAGATGTTTGTAGTCATTCATGGTGAGTTACCCAGTAGTTCCAGAGCGGTACCCCTTAGTTACAACTTGCTTTATAAACCACCATTTAGATCCATTCAGTATAGTTATTATCTACCATGAACGGTCCCCAAATGTGAACTAACCTAAGTCAAGTAACAGCAGCAGGAGTTAATCATTGATAACCCCCATTATCCATGAAACATTGTTAACCACTAATCATCATGAACCATGGGTTACCACTCTGCTTATCAACCAATATTGCCATTAGTAGTCATCATTAACCATTGTTAACCATTATGAGCTATTATTAACCCATGGTTAACCTTTCTTAACCCCTGTTAATCATTTCATCATCAGCCATGGCTTATAACTCCAAGTTCACTAACAGCTAATCATCATGATCCATGGCTTATCAACCATTATTAACCATTATCAACCATTATCAACCATTATTAACCATTATCAACCATTATCAACCATTATTAACCATTATCAACCATTATGAACCCCTGTTACCATGAGTGGTACCCCAAGTTCACTGCTGAGGGTATTACTCTGCAGTTGTTCCCGTCCCCGAGGTGCCCGGCGCTTCGTCGTCCTCGAAAGCAAAGCCACGACTCGACGCAGCTCAGCGTCCCAGAAGAGGTCCCGCTGGTGCTAAGGCGAGATGCTGCGGGTGTGGGCTCGTTGGGTTGGTGTAGTTGTTGTGAGATGAGAGTAGTTATCTAAGTAGATCTAACTAGTTTATGTATGTTTTGAACTCAGTGTGTCCAGAATTGTTGTGAACTATGCAATAGACTGGTCTACTAAAAAATCACTACCAATCAGATAGGATCAACAGAATCACAGTTTCAGCACAAATAACCAATGCTTGCGCAGTGATCGCAATGAACAACACGGGTTGGGTGATTTGTTTTAGTTTTTTGTTTGCACCGGTGGATTGCAGGTCATCGGCTGCATTGAAATCAGCCGCCATGATCATTGTTTCCTTGTCCAACTGGTGGTTTCTCAAAACAGGGAATCCTAAAAATGGTTGATTCATTACTATACATGCTTGATTCACATTAGGGGGTCCGCTATGACTTGAGAAACCATCAACTGGTGCTCTATCCAACAAGGGGTTCCAATGAGATGTAGCGCTTGAAGGTACAGACTTTTCCGGGATCCATGTGGAGTTGCGCAGCTTGGTCAATGACATATGGCGAGCTGGGTCAAGCAGTTAACCAACCAATAATGGGGGATAATAACCAATCAGTTACTAGGGAAAACAATGGTTCATGATAGGGGAACCAGGGGTACAGGGTTTTGACCCACTGCCATATGTGAATCTGTATTATTCACCCATCATGGTAGCTAATCACGAAGCAGTCAGGATTTTTTTTGTCAAATTAGCTAATGCTTGAATTATTGATTGATCCATGAATCAGCTTTTTTTGTCAATCAACTAAATCATCAATCATGAATCATCAATCCATGATTCGTTGTTGTGATTCCAGCTAGTCAGTGTGAATCATTAGTTGCATCACGGAGCACTGGTTGCAACTCCAGTCGCACAGGAATCGCACGGGAATCCCGCGAGAAAGGCGCGCACCTTTTTTGGGAGGATAGCGGTGTTTGTGGCCTGGTATGTCCAAGGCTATCCACATATCACTGGGGTTGACCACCAATTCGCAACAAACTTCGTGACCCATTTGGCTGGTGGTTTTACCTTTCATCTCTCCCAGAATTTGAGATGGCTGGTTGACTCATATTTTTCAGGGGGAACACATGCACCAACCAGCTATCATTTGCCATTGCTCACAACAATAAACTCAAATCTACCAGAACTAACTAGTCAGTGGTCTTTAGTTCAATGTGTGTGTGTGTGCGCACGTGCGAGCGTGCGAGCGAGCGAGGGCGCCTGCGCGCGTGGTGTGTGTGTGTGTGAGTGTGTGTGTGTGTGTCTCTGTGTGTCTGTGTGCGTTTGGCATTAATTTATGTGCATCTCTGAAAAACAAACTTGTGATTTCCGTCCTTTTTTGACGCTCATTATGGTTTGATGATGACACTGATGGAAAACCTCAAAAAGCCACAAGGTAACCGTGGATGCTTTGGCAACGCAACCGGAAGACAACCCTATTTCAGATGATCTATCTCGCGGCTGTTCTGTCATGCAATTACATGAAATCTAACACAATGTGACCATATACCACCATACCGTCATGTTAAGCTATGTCAATATGTGCTGCTGTGTCCCGTTGTCATTGTGTGCAGGGAGGTAGGCATGTGCTGGAAGGCAATGCACTCTAAAGTAATGCAGCATAGTGGGGAGGTATGCAGCACGACGCAATATGTATATTCATGCATCGTGTAGATTGACATAGTCAGAATGTTGTGTAATACCATGCCATGGGTTTTATTGGGTGTAGGTAATATGTGTGTGTGTGTGTTTGTATGGCTGAATTTATGAATCTATGGGCGTGCATGGATGTATGGGTGTTTTCCGTGGTTGTATAGGTGTATATTTATAGATGAATGGGTGTGCATGGATGGATGTTTCCTTCCCTGTTGTGTCAATGTCGCCTCATGGTGCTTCCTGAAGCAGATCAAAGGAAAAACTAGTGGAACGTAGCTAGTTGACAGCCAGAATCAGCCATCATCAACCATCTATTGATAGCCATTATGAACCATGATTAGCCACTATCAAGCATCACTAGCCATCATCAACCATTACTAGCCAATTCTCAACCACTAGCCGTTTTGAACTTTTCCATGCTGAGCCATCGTTACTAGCCATCATTAACCAATGGGCTAGGCCCAATTTTCATTGCCCATGCCCAGCCAATATGGGTGTTTCTCAAGTCATAGGGGTACCCCCCAATGATCCCTCCATAGTCATCTATAGCAATAAACCAACCATAGCTTTTGGGTCCCCTATGGCTTAAGAAACCACCATATAGTCTGGATGGCTTAAAACCACTAACTTGTGTTTTTAGTGTTTTTGGGATATGATTGATTTACCATATAACCACTAAAAAATATATTTTTAGCAAGGGATCTATAAGCCACCAAGTAGTAGCTGTTTAACCATTATTGTTCGTCAGTATCCCCTATTATTAACCATTATTAACCTACTATTAACCATTATTAACCATATAATAGAAACCAACCATAGTGGTCTATATCAACCATGGGCAACCATTCAAAACCCAACCACTATGGACCAGCGTGTAGAGGTGACCTACCTGCAGCGGTGACCAGGCGATGTTGCGTTCCATGACGGCCTTTGGACGTGGCTCCCAAGGAGGCGCGTGGCTGACGAAGGTACCATCGCGGCAGCACGGATGAGCCGCGCATGCTCATAGCATCTGATAGACTTCGGTGCTAGGAAGTTGCTTAGTAATTAGGAGATTATATCCTGGTACTGGGTACCAGTAAGTTAGTTATGAGAAACTAGTAAGTTACCGCTGATTCAAGATTTTATTCTCCTGGTCTTCATTCTCCATCTCTGTAGCCTGCCCACCCTGTTCTGCGACTGTAGCAGCTCATCCTTGCGGTCATTCCTGCAGTGAACTGCAGCGATTCAGCAGCCTGTTGATTTCCGGCCTGCTTTGAAAAAGCACTACTGTTCCCTGGAACCGTTCCCTTCCATTCTCTTCTTTGAGCAGTTCAATGCCTTTTCCTTTGCAGGGTGGGTGGAGGTAGTCCCACATGCTGCATATTTGTCCAAGTACATATGCTTGATTATGCTTGTTTCATCTCCAAGTTATGCTTGTTCCATCTCCAAGTTGTGCTTGTTTCATCTCCAGGTTATGCTTGTTTCATCATGTTTCATCTCCAAGTTGTGCTTTTTTCATCATGTTTCCAAGTGGCTGTGGGTCAAAACCCCGTACCTCTGGTTCCCCACCATTAACCATTGTTTTCCCTATTACTGTTGGTTGTTATCCCCCATTATTGGTTAGTTAACTGCTTGACCCATGGCCAAGTAATCAAACATGTTCCACTCACTTCTGCCAGACGGTCGGCGGAGCCATCCCCTGGCCCCTCACGCCATCAGCTCAGCCGCTGTCAGGACCGTATACCTTACGACAGGTCTATGAGGAAGTGGAGGCGCAAGTTTTCTGAACTGACAGATGGTGGTTTCTGAAGTCACAGAGAGACCAGCCCCAAAGTTATGGCTGATTTATTATCATAAATGGGGGTGAAAATTTTGATATGGGATGACTTCAGGGTACCCCGATTTTGAGAAACACCCACACGTTTGCTCGAGAAAAGACAAGTCGGCTCTTTGCAAAAAGCGGTATCTCCCGACTCCTCCATCAGGGATATTTTTCAGGGGTGTTCTGCATTTGGTTTGCCAGCCTGTATTTTGTGTTACATTTTTGCTGAGTTGTGCAGGGTCAAACAGTTGAGGACTGTGGCAGTAAATATATATATATATACTACTTGGTTTCACTAACGTGTAGCTTGATACAAGTGTTCTATAATTTCATGTTCAACAAACACTTGTAATTACTGTATATATCATAATGTATCATAAATAGCATTGATGATTACCCTCAATGATAATCATAAACATTTATAACTGCCCTCGATAATAACATTATACCAATGTATCATAATGCATCATGATGTATCATAGATATATAATCATAAATAAACAAGTTCTCAAATGCAAACATCCCCTGTGATGGATCCGGGTGCAAATTGGACTCCAAGGCAGATGTCCATCATCGAAGACCAGTGGATGTAGCGGCCTCAGAAATTCGCCCTCCCTGCGACGTCTCCCAAGCTGACGTGCACCCAGTCGTCGCCGTGGAAGGCAACCATTGATGACTATGGTGTGAGCTTCATTTGTTGGCTAGGAGAGCAATTGAAATACCAAGATGTTCGTTTCAAAACTGGGACCCTTGTGATAACTAGACCGTCAATCATGCTCAAGATCGTCAATGACCGTCAATCATGCTCAAGATCGTCAATGGTCGTCAATCGTTATCATACCTGGTTAACGAAAAGGTGTAGATCGGGAATGTATTAACTTCCTGGTCAGAAGACTTGTCCACCAGATTGTGACAACACTGGGCCATTGTTTCACCAGTTGGAAGCACAAGAAAACCATAGACAACTCAGCGGTGGTTGATAAACCAGTTGGAAACACAAGAAATCACCAGTTGGAAACACAAGAAAGCCATAGATCACTGGTTTTTTCACGTTTTTTCACCAGATGGAAACACAATTGGCTGATCAGTGGTTGAAACCAACGTCGCCCATGTTTTCGCAGTCGTTTCCCCGCTTGGCTTTGCAGGTGCGAGCCTCTTTGGGACGCCTCGGTCCAGAACTCTTAGGGTGCGACAGGGACGGATGAGCCAGGGCTGGAACCGCAATTTCTCGAAGACAGCACTGGATCACCTTCAAATTTTCCCAAAATGGAGCATACCAGCATTGGAAAAATGTGAGTCTCACCTGTCAAGGTAAAATCATGAGGAAATTCCCCAAACATAGTTTTTCCAAACTTTGAAGAACCCATACTTATTGCCTGTTCTCTAAACACTGGAACTTGAGGAGTGTGCGTGTACCATCCTGTCATACTGTTCAATGAGGAAACCAACATGAAACTTACCCCGCCTGGTGGTAAAACTTGGGAAACAGCTAGGCTTGTCCTGCAAAAGGCCTGATATGCTGCTGGGATTGTCATCCCAGACGAGTTTTTTTTCACCATTTGACAGTTCATATTAGTCATGATCCTCTCATGATACCTGTGGATGGGGTTAGAGCTGCATTACATGAAGGGGGTTGCCGGCTGTCATATCTCAATTTTTTTGGAAACTGTTTGTGCCTTTCGGTTGCTACTCTGTCGTTGGTGATAGCAGATATCTTTTCTTCTCATTGTATTCTCATTGTATTCTCCTTGTATAGCCATCGGTGTTGGTTGAAGCTGTTTGCGTCTCCATCGTTTTCCATGCACCATTACAAAGCTACGGCGTGCCATCTATACCAGCATTCATACCGGGAAACTCATTTGAATCTAGGACCCCAAATTTCACAACATTTCACAACAAATCTATACATAGCTGATGGTTTGCTCTCAACTAGGGTTGGTTTACTCACATGGATCTACAGTGGTTGGAAAAATCTCGTCATTGACAGTCATGACTCATCAAGGGTATTCGCTGGCTTGAACGGCCTAATCTGTTGGAAGATCATCATTATGAATCGAATCCCGGGTATCCCGACATCAAACAAACATACTCAGGCATAGTACTGTATCATCAAGAAAAACTGCTTGGGTGCCCCAACATTTTAACATGAGGCGAAAATACTTTTAACATCATTTAGATGCATTAGTTGGTGTACCTTAGAATCTTTTGTAGTAGATGGTCACAGCCCCTGGTATCCAACGTGATTCTTCCCATCAACACTGGGGTGATTATTGTGGAGCGCGAGGTTGCTGCACACGTTCATCAACCATCATGGATGCTTCTTGCCATAGTCATACCACGGCGAAGTATCCCTCACTAATCATTATGCTCATTTGGGCAATGTTCAACATATTCTCTGGGTGGCTTTGGTATTGCACTTGGTCGATCCTGGTTTCCTGTGGATCATCAAGTAGTCGGATTTCCGATTCGCGGCTTGCGACAATGAGATTCTGTCACTTGTGGCACATTTGGACGTGTCCCAAAATGGGGCCATGTGCAATCAGTGAAATTCGACTTTTGAACCCTGAAAAATATCAACATCAATGGACATTTTTTTTGGGAAGTTGAGGTCAGTCATCCGGTGACCCTCAGACCATCAAATGAAGGTTTCCAGTGAGAACCAGAATATATATAACAGAAACCCTGCTATATACTGGAAACTATCAGAAACCCTGTTATATTTCCAGAAACTAAGAGTTTGACCTTCCCAGGGTCGGAAGATCCGTTTCCTATTTGGATACCTTTTGAGTAGAGTCAAGCTGTCACTTTCCTGGAGGGTATCATTGTTCGTCTCTGTATAACAAGAGCAGAATGGAAAATATCAATTTATGCTAATCAAGTCTTGATAATTAGTAACCACTAGTTAAAAACACTGGTTCATTCTGATGGTCTGATACTTTTTTAGTGCAACTACTGTGATTTGGGGGTTTCTCAAAATAGGGGTACCCTCAAATCAACCCATGTTAATCATTGTTCATTAAGATTTACCAAGAAACCAATTTGTTTTGGGTCCCAAATTTTGAAGAACCATCATTCTGTATCATAAACTGATTATTGATTTCCCTATTATTGTTGCTTACTATCCCCCATAGAATTCATAGTGCATATGGTGGTTTCCCAAAATACGGGTACCCCTAAATCATCCAATATTATATAAGCATTTGCAGCATTGAACCAACCATTTCCACCATATGGATTCATAACCATATCTTTACACCACTGGCGTATCATCAACTGCTCCCCAGAACCGCTACGCATCAGGCCGGGCACCACACGGATGCCCCGCAAGTTACCCTTCGCGCATCCGCAGATGTTTTTGGGCTCCGAAGTCGCGCAGGGGGTAACTTGCGGTGTGGCGGGCGCCTGTTGGGATCCACAAACTCGTCAAGTTGTGATTGATTAATCGTAAAATGGTGGTTTCTCAAGCCATAGGGGACCCCAAAAATGGTTGGTTTACCATTATAAATGACTATTAAAGGATGATTTGGGGGTACCCCTATTTTTAGAAACACCCAAATAGGGGTACCCTAAAATCAATAAAGTCAAAGTAAGCCCATTGACTATTCGTAAAATAGAGGTACCCTAAAAATGGTTGGTCTATTTTATTACTAAAAAGGATTGTTAATGGATGATTTGGGGGTTCCCTATTTTGAGAAACACCCAAGTAGTGATTGATCAGTAGACAATAGTAAACAATAGACAAACAATTAATGGATTATCCATTACATTTAATTGTGATTGGTGGGGTCAATCCACCATGAACTATGTCATGAAAAACAAATAGACAAATAGTAAATTTGTAGTTCAGAAGCAACAAGAGCAATGACAACGACAACAAGAGCAAGTACAACGAGAGCAACGACAACAAGCGCAACGACAACGACAGCGACAACGACAACAACAGCAAACACAAAAGCAAGAACAACAAGAAGGACAAAAAACATGGATTCTTAACCACCTGGTGAATGTAGCTGGGTTGATTCATGCTCTGGGTCGCTGTCTTATCTTGAGGGCGCTTCGGGGACTCATCCATTTGATAACATGCCTACCAGCATCAGCAATTCTCAGCATCTCTACACTCTGGCAGCCTAACGTGGAAATGAAGAATCCACCAGTTGTCATGGTTTACTTCACAAATGATGATTATTGATTCTAGGATGTTCTAGGATGTTCTGATGTTCTAGGTTAGTTTGCTAGAAGGTGTAAAATCCAAGATGGGTTCACATCTATGTGTCTATGTGGGTGTTTCTCAAAATAGGGGTACCCAAAAATGGTTGGTTTATTACTACAAAGGCTTTATAAAAGGATGAATTGGAGGTCCCCTATTTTGAGAAACCACCATGTGGAGGCTCCCCTCATTTTGGAGCGGCCGATCTCAACAGCTGCACTGTGCCGCCTGAGCGGTGCTGGGTATGTTCAGCCCAGGGCGCGCTGACAACTAGCTGTAGGTCGACCATGGAGTGATCACAGGTAGGTTCAACTTGTAACCACATGTGCGACTCATTCGAGATTCAACAAAGGGTGATCACATTCATCTTATTTTCAGTCCGGTGTATTATTAGGGTTCAAGACTATTGGCGTATCATTGCATGAATCACGAAGCAATCATGGTAATCATGGGCCCAGGAGTTCGATAGCGCCAAAATTACCATCATGAACCAGCATTGTTATCCCCTGGTAAACTAACCTGGCAATGGAAAGTCTGCCATTCACTGGTGGTTTCCCAGGGTTTATGGCTAAAATCCATTGCCAGGTTAGTTTACTGGAGGGTAATCATATTATCGATGGATAGTTGTTAACCATCATTGATCATTGACCAACCGTCCTTACCCACGGATCACCATGAGTTGGTTGTTGACTTTGGTGTCGCTTGAGCCAGCGGTTTCCATAGGAAAACCATCCAAGGATGGCGTGCCCGCATGAATTTCATCGGAAAAGCACGGAGAACGACGAAAACCGTGGAAAACCCATGGAAAGCCCGCAGAAAATCATCAGAAACAACAGAAAACCCATGGAAAAAAGCCTAATATGATGGACTTTTGGGTACTTCCTGGCCGAGGTTGGAACGCTCGCAAAGTGCCGGGACAGCTGGGAGAGTGTTCGCAGTGGATCCTCTTCTCATGGAAACGATATGGTAAGCTGAGTCAATATTGACCAACCAGCATGGTTTATACACAATGGTTAATTAGCTGGTTAATAGTTGATAATTGGTGATACTGAATAATCATCTATAATGACATGGTACATAACTCATGGTTAACAATGGTTACTGATGATATGGGGATAATAATCAATCATTGGGGATATACCAACTATATACAAGGGGGGATCGTGTTGGATGTGCACCACTGCTTGGCAGTCAACTTCTAACCATGGACAATATTTTCATGGTGGTTAATGGCGGTGAAATGATGGTCAAAATGATGGTCAAATGATGGTTTCCTGGTGGATAATGATGGATACTTAGGGATGGTTAATGATAGTTTATGATGGATAGTGGTGGATAGTTGATGGATAGTGATGGCGAATGTATGGTGGTTAATAGTGGCTCACCACTGTGCATAATGATTAATTAGTGGCCAGCAAAAGTGATTAACCAGTGGTCACCTTGATGGTGATTGCTACTTGATCGAACATGGCAAAAACGCAAAGACTGCTGTCTCAAACGCATCAATCATTGTGCTATTTCTCGGGTTCACAACCTTGTAGACCCATTTGTGTTGGTCGAATCTTGCGGCTTATAGCCTTTCTTGCTTGGTTTGTGGGGAAGCATTGGTGAGTCAGCGATTGTGACACGTGGTGGATTGCTACATGAGAGAAAGGCTCAACTCTCCGTAATTAATCAACTTTAGTCTTCGGCTGGAATTTGATCAAGAAATAGCTCCGGGGCCTGTAAAACGATATATGAAGTCCCAAAAACAATAAGAGAACAGAATCCAAGGTAACTTTAGAGAACAGAACTTAAGATAATCATGTCATGGTAATGGCTAAGAATTGCTAATCATGGTTGCCACTGTGAAGGCTTAAGGGTGGCGCCCAGTGGTTGATCATAGGGTTGTATATGCTATTATGGGTCATTACCAGGTCATTATCATACGGCTGTTTCTCAAAATAGGGGTGCCCCCTATCCAATATCGGTTAACTAATGGTTGACTAATGGGTAATGGTTAATGATGGTTCATTACCAACATTATATTAACCATTACCAACCATAGATAGCAATTACCAACTATCTATGGTTGACTAATGGGTAATGGTTAGATAGCAATCTATTAACCATAGATAGCAATCAACCATCCATTTTTGGGTTCGCCAAAGTGGCTTGAGAACCGCAATTGATTGGCAGCACATCCCAGGTTGTGCTGCCCGGGGTGTGACCTGACCCATGGCCATGCCTGACCCAACTGGCCTTTCTTTGGCCCTTTTTTGGAATGGTTGGTTACCCATAGGCATGCTTACCCACAGGCCTGTAGATTATCACCTATCATTGCCCAGCTAATTCGCCATTGGTCAATGGCGATGGTATTTGACCATTGTTCCGAACTTCAGGCCCCACCCCTTAGCTGCCCTTCAGGAGCCTCGTAGGCTGATGCCCTTTGGGTTCCCCTGCCATGTTTGAAGGGCACTATACAAGACAACGACAACGACGAAGCGATACAAAATGATGAGGTCATTTTTGTGCATTTTTTTAGCAACATGAGATTTAATGTACACGCTTTTTTCAAAGACTTAAAACCACACATGTCATATGAGTCATAGATCTTGACCTTAGCAGATTCATCGCTTTGGAAAGATGGAAGTCTTAACCTTGACCTTTCTGTGATGTCATCCTGCCGGCCCGCAGAATTCAAAGCAACTGGAGCCAAAGATCATGGACCCAAGTGTGTTCACTGAACTTGTCCCATGGGAGAAGTGATGTTACACCTTGATCTATCCCCAACTGACCATGGGAACAGCATCACCAGTGGTCACCATGACGAAGCCTAGGAAGCGTCGGTTACCATAGCATCACCACCATCAACCATGACTCTCCATGATTTGCATCCGCATTGGCGCAACATGGAGTAGACCGACATGGCTGGTTTGGTTACCTGCGAAGATGAGGCCCCACGACAGGGCTTGGGTCCTATGGTGTCATCCAGCTGTTTATGAACCAGTATGATGAGCTCAGTAGCAGCTGATTTGCCATGAAATACCAATGGTGATCATGATAATCTCAAGGTGATGGTGATTTATACCTATACCTGCCATTTGTGATTATTGAGATATAGCAGTTTGATCTACTATGAAATTCTATTGTGATTTCCTGTGGTGGTTGATGGTCCCAGGGATCTGGAATGATGGGTGAGCCACCAAACAAATGATGGGAGATGGGTGATTTTCTCGGAATATGGCTTACCCCCAGGTATCATCCTTTACATCATCACTTATAGTAATAAACCATCCATCTTTGGGGGAAGCAATTTTCAGAAACCCACAATTATCCATAAACGGTTGTTGGTAGTTTCGCTTCCAAAAACTTGGATTCTTTGGATCAGGATAGGCACCATGGACCAAGCTCCAAGCGCATTTTCTCTGTCCTGAGCTTCTCCTTGTATGATCCGGGGAGTGTTTGGCTTGTAGCCATGCTTGGTGGTAGGTGATCATCCACCCAGCAGGTTACCACCGAACCATCGATACCCTGCCTTAAAAAACGCTGGGAACTCCATTGGGCCAACCATTAGTCATCAACTATTAATCGACCATTAGCCATGAACCACTACCATTTATCAACCACTATCATTGGACCATAATTGATCATCAACATTCATCAACCATTATTCTTCATTTATCAACCATTTACCAACCATTTACCAACCATTTCCCAACCATTTACCAACCATTTACAGGCCATTTCCCAACCATTTCCCAACCATTTCTCCACTGCCTCATGGGACCTCCATGGCTGATCCCTGCTGGTCGCGTCGCGAGGCACCGGTCTTGGTCCTGCCCAGCTCGCTGCCTGAGCTGCCGGAGCTCTTTGCAGCGCTGGGCGCTGAAGGCATGGGAGGCGCCCTGGGCGCTGGGCGAGGGAAGCGTCGAAATGTGTGGCACCGGTGCCATGGTGCGGTGGTTATTACACTTCAATAACTAATTAACCATTATAGTGTTAACTAATCTATATGGTTGTTAATGATGGTAATGATCAATAGTTGTTAACATTATAGTTGTTAATGATGAATTATTAGTTAATGATGGTAACAGTATATTTAATTATTATATTATAGTGTTAACTAATCTATATGGTTAGTTAATGATCAATATAATATAGTTGTTATCAATTGTTATTGTTGATGAATAGTTATTTACCTTGAATAGTCAAACTAAATGGTAATAGTAATAATGGTTATTCACATACATAGTAATAATGGTTACCACGTGAATAGTTATGACTTGACCATGGTTGGTAGCCAGGTTAGTAGCTACCAATATGAACGAAGAATGGTCAATAATGCTTATTTCAGGAACCAACCTAAGAATGGTTTAGCATGTAAAGAGTGGTTGATAGTTGGCTAATGATGGTTGCCAATGGTTCGTTCTGAGCTTGTCCTGGGCACCGATGAAGTGCTGCGCAATGGATGATCCTAGAGGGAAAAGATAGCATCCTGTTTTTCTTCAGATTCTCCAAGAGATTATCATGTACAAAACCTCATCAGGAAGAAAGAGTTTAAGCTTGAGTCCTCGTATTCTTGCGCCAACTTTTCAACAGTTGCATTCCAGTTGTCAACATCACTTCCAAGAAGCCGGACTCTGGATCTTTGAGCCTGTGCCCTTCTCGGTTGCCGGCAGGTGCGCCCCCAGGCGTGCCGCCCACGCTATGGGCCTCCATGTGCAAGCAGCGCAGGGAACCTGAGGGTGGGAGCAGCAGTGGGAACAGCTCGGAGTGATTGTAGCAAGCTGTTACTATCACCGTAGGAACCATAGTAGCCAAAGTAACCGGTGATTTGGTGCACGTAGGAAGCTGATAGATTGATATAGATGGAGAGTGGTGAGGTTTTCGCTCATGGTTTCTGGCTGTTGTACACGGTACTGCGGTTCCAAAGAGACTTGGTCAAATTTCAGTGTGAGCCTTCGGCTTTGGGAACAGAAAAGTTTCACCATCAAATCCGGGATTGCCGCCAACACAAGCGTTTCAAGAATGTGTTTCGTATTCTGGGAATGCAGTTGCTGTCGCTTCATCATATTTCTCCACATGGGAGCTCATTTCCTTGACAGAATGGAAATCAGACAAGGGTGACCAGGCCTTGCTTTGCCAAGCTTCCACAGTGGCACACATTCCCTTGGTGTACTTATGAATCCCAACATTTTCAACCAGGGGATTATCTATGAATATATACCTTCGGCACGTGTAATATAAATCAATAGAGCGGGTCATGTTATGTTATAGTCTGATAGAATGTAACAGCCAAAATCAACACAAGATGACATGGCCAAATACAACAAATGATAATTTTAAGAAAAACAAAAAAGGGGAAAACAATAGCAAAGATCGTAAAACAATTTATTAGACATATGCACCCGCGCGCACATATGTATGGCTAGGTATTTGGTTACATTCAGCACTCTCTGGTAAACTAACCTGGAAGTGGAGAATCCACCATATGTAGCTGGCTTCCCCATAGAAAATGACAACATTTTAACTTCCAGATTAGTTCACCAGAGGGTATTTGTGCATGGTCATCATACCCATCAATCCGTACAGGTTTTCCGTATTAAGCAATGCATGCGCAGGGATCACTCGCTTGTCTTGTTTGCACGCTGCGGCTGGCCCTTGCGGTTTGAAGTCCTGGCTGGTTGGTGGGCCGCGCTGTGCATACAAACCAAAGGGTGTAGAGGTTACAGTAACCAATAGAGATGTTTATGAACAGTGGCCAAGGGAGGTGTCAATGTGAGATCTTGTACACACATGCTTGATTCCTTTGACTGGATATGATTGTGCACGAGCTCCAGCTGGGTGTTTTTTAAAATAGGGGTACCCCTAAATCATCCTTTATATTAACCATTTTTGGTAATAAACCAACCATTTTGGGGGTCCCCCTATGGCTTCAGAAACCACCACTTAGAGGAACACCCAAAACGGTCAACAACACCTTGGGTGCCAAACTGTTCCTGTGAGGTCTGGAACACATGCACGAGAGCAACCATCTCACGATGCCTCAGCGAGAGGAACATCTTCAGAAGAGGCACCGTGAACTGATTCTTTGATGCGGGATTTCTCAAGCCATAGGGAACCCTAAAGTTATGGTTGGTCTAGTATTATAAGTATGGCTAATATGGGATGATTTGGGGTATCCCTACCTTGAGAAACCACCATGTGTCCTGTTGATTCGATCAGTGTCTACCTATCATTTCGCAGATGGCTCTTGCGTCGTTTGGTGCCTCTGGACAGATGATCGTGGCCGTCTCTTCCATTTGTCTATGATTCAAGGTTTGTCTCCGAATAGCCTCCGTCTTTTGTCCTTTCAAACATTTTTATTTGCCCTGGTAACTGTAGATAAATGGCTGGTTGACCAGCATATGTTTCATAGGGGTCGTTCAGCCACCAGCCAGTAATGATCATTATTAACCAGTTGTAATAATATCTATCCATACGTAACCATCGAAACTCGCGACTTTGCAGCCCCTCCAGGCACTTCCAAGTGCCGGGCCGTGGCAAACGCATCCTAAGCCTGCAGGAAGACCCGACAGGTTGGGGTGCTGCTGTGAAACGCCAAGATGGTCCAGGTTGGCCTAGGGCTTGTGCTTCTTGAAAAAGGTTACTAAAGGTACTACAGAATTTGGTGAAATGCTTCTTGGTCCGTTAGCTGGCTGGCTGGCTGGCGGGCTGGCCGGCTGCTTTGTTTTGCCACGTACACTTGCATATTGACCCAGGTAATGTGAACTAAGAAATGTTGTACAGTGACACGTGAAATGTAATGCTAGTTATTGTCATGCGATGTTTTGTCATGTTACATCGCCATGCCTGCAGGTATATTCTCATGTCCATGCTCATGTTAGCCTGAATTGGCCAGGTGGAGTACGTAGAAACGGGATTGCCAAGTGAACAACCGACCCACCAAGTCACCCCTCAAACAACCGGAGCTTCAACTGGCCATAAAGGATGTATGTCCTCAAGACTGTTGGTTTCCGTGATCAAGGACATGCAACTTCTGGGGATTGCTTAGGAGGACAAAATGGCGACAATCCCGGGATGCATTGCTGGTAATTCGCCGGCGGGAGTGACTCCCAACCTCATCAAAGGGTGTGGTGTGAAGATCCCAATCGTTGATTCTTCCGTGGGATTATTCAGTATTGAATCATAGGCAGCCAGTGGCCTGTCGTAGACCTCTTTCTTATGGATATATTCCTACATACCCCCAAAGACTAAAAGGTTTTTACTGACTGAGTTCAGCTTGGGATTATAGACGGTTCATGATGCTTCTAGGTCTATTTTCTCTGTCGAATGTCTGGAAATCTCAATTCTTATTTTGGATTTCAAATTTCATCTTTATTGAAATTCATCTATATAATTGTTCCTTCTTATCCCCTATTATTAACCATTGACTGTCCACATGGTTCACAGCAATTTTCTTCACCGCCACGGGGTGTCCTTTCAGGGGTCGGCCACCCGCCACGGGCGCCAGCTGTGGAGGCAAGTTCGGAGGCTCCTGCGGCTCCGGGACGGTCCTTTGGCCAGCAGCCTGTGCGCTGATCGAGCACCTGGATGGGGAGGTGGAGGGATCCAGCGGGGTTGGTTGGCTGCTTAAGGTTGGTTAAGGTTGGCTGGTTAAGGTTGCTTAAGGTTGGTTCAGGTTGGTCAAGGTTGCTTAAGGTTGATTAAGGTTGGTTCAGGTTGGCTGGTTGGTTCAGAGGTTGCTTCAGAGGTTGGCAGTTACTTGGATCCGAGCGACACCATGCTTTTCAGAAAAATATGGGGCTTGGAGGTTTTCAAGATGATTGATATGAGGGCATAGTGTCATATACTGATGGTATGCCTGTGGCTGTCAAGCCCTGGAACCTCAAAAGTGAGAGTTTTCTTTGGAGGTTCACCTGCCCAAAGGGAGTACATCAGAGGACATAAGCCTAACCACCAAGGCATGAAACTTGGGATACCCGGGCGATGACAAGATCTGCCAGGTGGAGAAGTCTTGCTTGAACTGCCGCGCGCTGGAGTTGGGTGCTGGCTGTGGTGCCGTGGGCATCTTCCTGAGCCTTTTCAAAGGCTGCGAAGTGTGGCTCACCGAGGCGCAAGGGTTTCGTGGCAGGGTAGCCCTCAGTGACGTGGCGCAAGCCATCACCATGGTGTTGCCACACTTTTTCGAACTTTGCAAAGTTCAAAGACGATAATTCCAAGGACATCCATAGTGTTGCCTCCGAGCTTCGGATTGCGTGTGCCATGCGACAAAGCCAAACATCAAGATTTTTACTTTTCCATGGGCGAACAACTGTGTGTGCGTGGACATGCAAGTAAGCACACTTAATCAATGAAGTCTGCACGAAGCACAAGAAAATCTGTGCAGGAGAGACCAAGAACTGATTGGTATGCTTGGGCCGATCTGGTTGCCGCACTTACATGCAATTGACAAACCACCGCAGTCTGCAGGTATTTTGGAGCAGGAAACAGATTGTTTTTCTGCTTGTTAAGTTGTTTAGAGATGCATGGATATTGTCCGAAGACCCATTACTTGTGCGCGACAGGCTACAGTAACACAGCCGATGAGTGTTTCGAGCGGCCATGAATTCCACAGCTTCTGCATAGTTCTGCGCCATGAATTGGTTGGAAACAGCAGAATCATCAACCATAGTCCATCCCTGAGAATTACCCATCATGAATCATGAACCATCCTCAACCATCACTGACCATGATCAACCGCATTTACCATGCTCATAAAACCATCATCACTCATCATGAACCATTACGAAGCATGCCCTCAACCAAAGCCACTGCTGGTTATCGAACTCAGTTGGCAACCATCATTGACTCCGATCATTTCACCACTTTATTTGGTCATTAACCATGCCTTAACTATGCCGTAACCATTCCTTAACCGTGCCTTAAACATTCCTTAGCCATGACCATTCCTTGACCATCGCTCCAGCATTCCTGAACCATCATTCACCGTGGTTGTTAACCATCATTCACCATCCTTGAGAAAGCGCTGGACTTTATCAAAGCCTTCCTTTGTTCGAGGCACCTGAGCAGATTCCGTTGCTCGCGCGGAATGCAGCAGAGAACTCTCCAGATGGACTTGATCTGCAGGTGGGGGAGAGCCGTCACGTTGGTTCACCAGGCATATACATATATATATATGTATGGATACATGAATGGAAGAATAATGGCTTTATCATGGCTTCATTATGGTCTTGGAATGGTTTTTGCAACGGCTCGATGGTGGCTTCATCATGGTTTTGAAACTGATTGACGATGGTTAACATGGGTTTCTACATGTCAGCAAGGCTTTTACAACCGTTCATAGATGGTTGGCAATTTGTTAGTACATGGGTTTATCATAGTTGACAAGTTGGCAAGGTTTGATCGGGCTTAATAGATGGTTTCTACATGACTGATCGTGGTTGCTAAATGATTGATCATTATCATTGCCAAATGACCAATGTGAAAAGCATGGATTTCTCGTACCATTGACAGCCATCTATCAACCACTATCAGGCATGTAGTAACCATCTATCAACCACTATCACGCATGTAGTAATCATCTATCAACCACTATCAGGCATGTAGGAATCATCTATTAAGCATGATTAACCGTTGCCAATTTATCCTCCATTATTAAACCATGTACTTAAGCATCATTTTGCCACCGTGGAGTTGCCTTGCAAAACCTGCGGATCACATGAGACCAGGCCCATAGATTGGGCTTGTTTCGCGGGAGGGATCCCATCAGAGACCCTGAGTTCTGGTGAGTCGCTCCAGCAACAGCCAGCTCCAATGTTGTGAGGAAACTGTTCCCAAAGTAGAAACAACTGCAGCATTTGTTCCAGTTCTTGGTCCAGAATGGTGAGCAAGCTTCGACGAAGCACCTAGAACTTGATCCCAAATGTTAACCCAAATGGTTAGTAGCTGGTTAATCATCATTTCTTAACCATTTATATTCCTTCCCCAAGTAACCGTATTCCATCCCCAGCTGCGTGGCCGGCACGTCAGGTTGCACCCTTAAAATGGGGTGATGCCCAAGCGCTGGACCATTTGATGGCCTTGGGCAGCTCAGCTGATAGGTGGCCCAGGATGGCCCAAGGGATGGCCCAAGGGTCTCCAAGGGCGGCCAGGGCCATGGCTTGGCGGATCCAACGGTTGAGCTTAGCATGGCCTCAAGTTGGAATCCCCACTGATGCTTGTTGCGTGTAGCTTGTTCTAAATCTACAGGATCAATACATCGATCACCGGACCATGGTTGACCATTTTCTTATCCTTTTTTTACTGAAAACACATCAGCAAATAGTTTGAGTTGTCAGTTTTAAAGTGGTCCTTGCAAGGGACCATTCATGGTTGTTGACTTGTTAATCGTTGGTCCGATTTCAGTTGTTAATTGACAGTGGGGGACCATTTCTAGTAGTTACCCAAAAATAGTTCCGTTTTTACACATGTGAACCCAGAAAGTTTGAGTCATAAAGGTGTTGCTCATAAATAGTCATTACCCTATAAATGGTCCCTAGGGATACCCAACATCAAGTTTGACAGTACCCAGAAAAATTGACACCGTTCTTACCCATGTGGACCTGCGGTAGCTGCTCCTGGCGCATTCCTCCCGGCACTCGTCAAGAATGGGGTACCCTTCAATGTCATTCCCTACTATGGCATCGCTACCCAGCTAATTCACCAGCGAGGTCATCAACCACTCAGGTTGGTTACCCATGAAATGGTTGACTATCATGTTTGATCATGGTTGATTTGGTCTTGCAATAGTTGACAAGAGTTTATTCTGTTTGACTACGGTGATCCTTATCATTGCTAAATGACCCATGAAATGGTTGAAAATATTTGATTATGGTTGATGAAATGGTTGAGTTGGCTTCCTATGAAATGGTCGGCTAAAATGGTTGATCACGGTTGATGAAATGGTCGGAGCTATGACCCATGAGTTGCGACCAGCTGCGACCCGCCGAGTTGCGATCAGGTACCTTCGACCTGATCGTGGGCAGCGACGTGACCTACCGCCCCGAGTGTATCGGTCCCTTGGCGACCTAACGTCGGACACTTGTGGAAGCGGTTGTAGCGCTCGGAGTATCCAGGGCTATCCTGGGCTAATACTAAAGGGGCAGCTCAGAGGTGTAACCAGTTCATAGTAGGTTCAGACGGTACATTTTAAGGCTGGTTGTTGAAGACTTAAATCATGAAAGTTGCTGGTGCGGAATGATAGTACTGCGGCTGGTGGTGAAATTTGGAAACCATTCATCAGCTGATCATCGTTAATGACGTTGCTTTGTCGAAGAATGGCTAATGCTCAGTTGCATATGGTTTGTATCTATACATGTTTCTACAGCTGACCCACCGGAGTATGAGGATAGGATGGGTACCTTATTCGCTTCATTTCCTTGCTGTTCATTAGTGGTACAGGGTACCCGCAACCGTATTTCTCATCATAATTGGTCACACCGTGTGCAGAATGGATCATAGGCAGAATCTGTGGTGGTTGGAAAGACAGCAAGCAATCTTCTCGTCGTCAGGTTATCTACATGGAGAAAACCATCATACCTAAACACAGTTTTTGAATATATGATTTCATATATATATATATATTTATTTATCTATTTATTTATTTATTTATTTATTTATTTATTTATTTATTTATTTGTTTATTTATTTATTTATATATATATATATGTATAGACACTTTCACCTGCACCACCGGCAATATGACATTTAAAAACTAAGAGGCATGTACGCATATTCGAAAACCAAGAGAAACGAGTACACACATGCCCATAGATGGTTGTTTCTTAAAAATAGGGGGTCCCCAAAGTTATGCTTGGTTTCTTTCTATAAATGGTCAACAAACTGGATGATATCTGGGGAGTCCCCTGGGGGCTAACCACCCAACGTTCGCGCCGCGGCTACGCGCGCTGTTCCTTGGGACCATTGGCTGGGCGCAGTTTCGCGCTGCTCGCTGGCGCTGTCAGGGGATCTGTTGAGCACGGCTGGTCCCTTGCTGTCTCCGAGCGGTCGCTTCTTCTTGAGCTTCCAAGACAGACCAGGTGGGGAAGACTGGCAGCGATCCGGTTGACTTGGCCAATCAACCATGACAAATAGTTGTGAATGATGATTAATACTGATAATAACTATTGTAGGATGATAATGACTAATAGTGGTATAACAGCTATACCTCCGATAATGATAATGACTAATAGTAGGATATTAGCTATTGGTGGTATAGTTTGTATCATCCCAGTTAGTTGATTAGTGGTTTAATTGGCCATGGTTAACAGAATTGATGGTTTCACCAACGAAAACCTACTCTTGTGAGTTTCGATCATCAACCATCATCAGAATTAGGTTTTACCAATCAATAATCATCAATAACGTTTGTTTATCCATGATTGACCATCATCAACCAGTGTAGTCAACCATTACAACCAACCATTTCCTGGGTCACCAAGTTAATTAGGACTAATCCTGAGTCAACCCGAGTGAATATTAGCATAGGTATGATTCAATGATTCGAGTTAAGCCCGTGATTGACCATCACCATCATTGACCATCACTAATCATCATTACCCATTCCTAACCATCATTGACCATTACTAACCATCATTGACCATTACTAACCATGATGGACCATTACTAATCATTACCAACCCTGGTGACCCATGATTGACCACCAAGCATCAATGTTTCTATCCATCACCTTCGCAGGCGAGGAAGCACACCTGGAAGCTCGGCTGGGAGCCTTCCCAGCTTTCCGCACTCGGAGGAGGCTGACGAAGCAAGCGCAACTGGAGGGTACCGGAGCCCGGTCGCACCGGGGGTGGATTTGCGTCACCAAAAAGTGGTTCACACATGGCGAGCTGGGTCGATATTATCCGATCAACAATGGTTTGGTTGATGATAGGGTATAATAAGTAATAATAGTAGGGGATATACCAGCTATATGGCTATGGGTCGATATTAACCAATCAACTAGGGGGGATAAGTTCACCAACAATTTCATAGGGAAAACAATGGTTAATGAAGGGGGAAGCAGTGGTACAGGGTGAACTGACCCATAGCCACATCTCAAGGGGTGCATCTTGAAGCACCCGTGGTGACTTGCATTGCACCTGATGCTGGGTTACGAGCTGCCTGGGAATGGTGACGAAACTCCACAAGCTGCGGTGAGCTTGCCGTGCCCGGCCGATGTGAAGCTGGGGCTGGGCCTGGGGAAACTGACCGCGGGATGACCCAAGTGATGCGTCTGATGTTCCACGCCTGCCCTAGCCTGGCGCCAAGGTCAAGAAGAGGCTTTGACCTCAGACGCTGGGAAGAGTGTGTGGTTCCAGGGACGCGAATCTTAGGGTAATCATTGAGGTTTGCATGCGCAATGTTGTTTGAAGAAGCGTGAACTCGCTTTTTTCGACGAGTTCCATAGTCAATGGTCTGATGGACCAGTAATCAAAACTTGACTGATTCATCAGTCGTGTGATGCGTGTTTAGTTGATGGGAAATGAAGGACAAATGTCGCCTAGTTATGGGCTTCTGCAATGACATGAGACTGGCCAAGGCCAAGACAATGTCATCAAGGTAGGAACCCAACATGCCATCCCTTTGCCCGAAACCACTTATGTCAGACCTCACCCGGAACTCTTGATGATGGGAATCTGTGAATACCTTTTTATTTAGAGCATAATCATATTCTTTTGCGGAAGAGTAAGGAGAAGCATGTGAGCGCATGTTTGTTAATTATGTATGACATTGTATACCCATGGTTTTTGTTTTATGCATACGTACATGATGTTCTAATGGTATTTTTCCTTGCGTATACAAAAATAAGCTTTTGCCATGATGGGCAATGAATCGCTATGACACAGGGTTTTCTGCCTGCAGAGTCCCAGGTTCAGATTGTGATCATTGAACTTTGTCACGCCGATTCTGAACCAGACGTGATCAGGCGGTACCGAGCCGTTGTGTTGTTGCTGCTGTGGCTTTCCATGTTGTGCTCGTCATTGCCATTCTTGCCAGTTCGAGGTAATTTTAACTAGCTACCCGTTATGACTGGTTAGAATATGTTACAACCCGCTTGTTGTAAGGTGAACTACCCAGATGACTTAAAGTGTATGACAATATCCTGGTGGTAAGTGCCTGGCCAAGGGGAAACTACTGGATCGGCGTTCTGGCAATTCGAGGGCAGAACGTATATATATATATATATATATATAGATAGGTGGTTTCATGTTGCTGTCATTGATGCGTCCAAACCATCCTCAAATGGATCATCCTGGAAGTAGGGAAGCCAATAACTTGGGTGAGTGGCCTGTCTCTGGGATGGTTTTGGCCCAAGAGTAGGAGCAGTGCGCAGCTTGTTTGTGGCAGGGGCAGCTGTGCAGATCTCTAGCATGCAGGCAGTGCTTTGCATTTTAATCTCCTTTCTCTTGGCCACAAGTGCCACAGCGCTATGGCCCAAGCCTCGCTTAGTCAAGCAACTCAACCGCTTTGGGAAAGGAGTTGACTGAATCTACGAGTTGACTGAAGGATTGCCATGGATTGCCCAATCACAGCAGAGAGAGAGAGAGAGAGAGAGAGCCCGTGATTCCACAGGATTCTGACCCACCGGCCCTGCTAGTTTTCAGCTTGCCATAGGTTGCCTTGTGCTTCGACTCCAGCGGTGAGGAGTCATTTGTTTGTAGGTCTATCATCCCAAGGGGGTCAACAGTTGGACTGGTCCTGGCCTGGGCATGTTCACTACAGGTAGTGATACCAAGATCCAGCACCAAGAAGGGCTAGTCCGCTTCGAGGGGACCCTTGAGATATGATACCCCGCAGGTTTGGAAGTACCTACAGTGGTCATGTCAGGTCCTGCTGCACAGGTCCAGGTTGCAGCAGCTCAGGACTGGCACGACCAGAACTGTTTTGAATCCGAACAGATACAGTGCCTCGCTGCAAAGAAGGCCGTGGCTACGAGCACCATCCACCAAGCAGCATAGCCAAGCTCAGATTCATTACAGCAGATCGCCAGTGTTGTTGCTATGGAGGTTAGTGATCCGTTTCAATGGCCATGTGACCAAGCAGAGGTGGGTTTGGACCCAGAGGCATCGCAAACTGCTCGATTGATGGTATTAGTTCTTGAGGGGGCAAACTGCATTTGTTGATCGCGGATCAGACAGATGTTTAGGTGATCTACTGTGAGCAGTAGACAAATGTCAGTGGATTTTTCATCCATCAGCCAGGGTTGCATCACCCTTAAGCATCCTTTAGCTATGAATACCAACACGTACCAACCGCGGGGAAATCAACTCGCGGTCTAGTGCCTGGCTTATCAACCAGCAAGTTGCACACGGCTTTGACCGTTTCCATCCGATTCTACCCATGACCCGCATCAGAAATCATCAGCCATGTGAATGGCCAGCCACTGCATAAGGAATTCATTCTTCGATGCTCATTGACCATGACTTGTCAGGAACTCACGCCCTGAAAGCGACCCTCTGTAGATCGGACTTGAGCTTAAGGATCACTTGAAGATCTACCTCTAGTGATCTATGTTGAGATCTTCCAAGGTTTTGATAGGTAAGGAGTGCTAAGCAGGTAGCAATTTTGGGTCATGCTATGCCATGACATCAGTTACCTTGGCTCCAAGAGCGACATCTGGAGCCAAGGTGACGCATTTCATCACCTCACCAAGTGGTCAGTTCTTTCTGTCGGATCTTAGACACTGATTTGCCCTTTGACATACTGGGAGATCATGGGAGATCATGGGAGACTTCATAGGAGATCATGGGAGATCAGGATCCATATGAATCAACCCACATTTAAAGGTGCGTATCACCACCCAGTTCTGCTTCAACTGCTATGAACGGCTGGATCTCACCCGCATCTCCCAAAGCACCACCGCTCTAGGCTTCAAAGCCACGCCATCGACGGCTGAACTGGAGAATGCTTTCAAGCGCTACGCGGCCATCTTCTTCCCCCACGCTACACTGCCGGTCCCCGATCCTTCCGAGAGTGGTGTGGTGATTCACGTCTCAGCAGCTAGGCTGCATGATGGTCATCCCTGAACGTGGATGATGATGTAACTATAATCGTGACACGTCATCAACTATCAGATGCTATCATCAACTAATATGTGTGAGTGAAGCAACCATACTGAGGATAAGACAGAAATGGTTGATGATTTCAATTGTTATCAAATACGTCTGATCGTTGTTTGTGCCAATGTCAGCGAGAACATTTTTGAGAGCTTAAGACCCATCCCATGTGAGCCGCGTCGCATGTAAGGCGTAGATTCAGTAGACTATCGACTTTATGTTGTATGTTGGACAGTTGTAAGCTACACCCTTGGGAACTCACAAGTTTCCTAAGCCAACCAGCCAGCCAACTAAGGCAGTGCTCTTACTTGGAAGGATAGGTGCCACAAACAGATGCAGTTCCATTGCACCCAGTGCTTCTAAGTCTAAGCTATCTAAATGTCAGCAGGAACAAAACCACCCAATGAACAAAGCCAGGTATACACCTATGATTTGTGTATCTCTTGTGGTAAGATCTCCAAAGGGTCATGAATTCAGGGGATATGACAGTCCAATTGAACCCTGGTGGATTGATAAGGGCACCATGGCTTCCGAAATTCCAGGTTCGATGTGAAAACCAATGTGTTCTAGAATTCTAGACAGAAAAAACCAAGGAATTGTAAACCCCGATCATCCACCTGTTATCATCAGAGCTCAGTGCTAAGTCAAACTTTTATGATGGTTAGAACCATGTTGACACTGTTGTTTTTGTTTTTGTGTTTAGAAAGCAGTGAAAGACCTGTTGATGGTTGGATCCATGTTGATACCATGTGTATCTTTCAGCACTTAGTTTTCTTCCTGCACACAGCTGAGGACCCCAGTGCAGCTCTGGCATTGGACGCAGATGAGAGCTACACCCTGGTGGCCTTGCGCAGACCTGGGGCCCGTGAAGATGGTGGGGATCTGGAGTGACCATCCCAAACGGGAGGAACCCACCAAGGCAAGCATCAAAAGTGTGGGTTTTCCATTCAAATAGTGCCCCCCAATTGATGCACTCCTGGAAACTACCATAGACCCTCCCAAATAGGGGTTCGAAGACCAATTTTGTGTGGGGATACCCTTCTGGTAGGGGCTAAGTAGGTTTCCTGGCGGGTAAACCTGTGGTTTCTTAATTTGGGCTTAGCATTCTCGGGATCAACAACAACATGGCTGTATTATGTCAAGGTGGCAGTTGCGCTCGCCAGACACATTCGTGCCATGCCGTGGAACCACGTTGGGTTCCGTACGTGCACATGCCAATTTCCATGAAGAGCCAGATGTGAGGTACTCCCATGCAGGGTGTGGCACCATATCCTAACACATTTGTTGGTTAAATTGATCCAGGTCTGAAATGTGATGCTTCCAGTAGCGATTACCTTCACGTCTTTGATCCGACTGCCTAGCTTCCCGAAGCATCAGCGATAGCCATCAACAGAAACCAGCAGCAACCATATTGACCCATGATTCAGTGAATCAACAGAAACTGTCATTGACCATGGTCATTGAGCTATTGTCAAACATGGATGGGAATCGGCATTTTCACTCTAATAGCCAACAGTAACAATCATCTAGTCATCACTTACCATTCTCATCAATCATTTTGTGACTTTGAAAATCATGAAGCACCAGTAGGGAAAACTTCTGTAGCCATCATCATCATCATCATCATCATCATCATCACCATCACCATCATCATCATCATCATCATCATCATCATCATCATCATCATCATCATCATCATCGTCATCGTCATCATCATCATCATCATCATCATCATCATCATCATCGTCATCATCATCATCATCATCATCATCATCATCATCATCATCATCATCATCATCATCAACCAGCAGGCATCAATTAACCATCAATTAACCATCAATTCGCCACATCAACCATCTCCCAATTCACCGTGGTAACCATCAACCATGCTGAACTGCTTAACTATCACCCAGCATCCCCCAGCATCACCCAGCATCCCCCAGCATCCCCCAGCATCCCCCAGCATCCCCCAGCATCCCCCAGCCCCCAGCCCTCCCCATCCGTAAGGACGTTTCGGTGGACGGCAGCTCAGTGATCTCCGCGAAGACCGTGTGGGGTGCTCTGCACGGTCTCGAAACGCTGTCGCAGATGGTGGAGTTCAACTTCACCACAGGTGCCCGGTGCAACGAGCTGAACGGGACCAGGGATAGTGACCGGCAAAAACGGGTGATGTTGGTTGATAGTCATGGGTGATAACCAGCAAAAATGGTTGATGTTGGTTGGTTGTCATGGTTGATCATGACAGTGAACTGACCTATCTTAGGGGAAATGATGGTCATTTCAGGTGGATAAATGATGCTTGATCAAGTTTACCAAGTGAAATGATGGTGAACAAATTAAAACTTATCATGGGACATGATAACTATGGTTGATGATGGTGATAGTAGCCAACAAAAAATGAACCAAAGGGTATTACGATGATGCTTACCCTTGATGTTACCTTGCACCTCGATGCTGCCTGCGGTCCGAACAGTGATGGAAACGAACAACTGATCGCCCAGTCGCATGAGTCACGCCATGTAGCCAATGATGCAATGTATCACGCCTCGGGACATCCCCAAGTTGGCTCACCGCAACGGTGTCATGTTGTGAAGTTTGACCCCTGTAAGTTGCAGCTGTGTTGAGAACGTTCAGAACCGTTGGTAGATGCCATCTCTTAGCGATCATCGACAGACTCTGAGATGATCCGGCCGGGGCGGATGATTCTACACCCCCCAACTGGTGTACTGCCCTGTAGGCCCTGGAGATTCCCCTCCTTATTCCATGAATCAGGGTGGAACGATTGGATTTGTGACCAGCACTAGAGTCTCAAATCGACCATTAATCGGTTGTTAATTGTGTGTTATTAATAGCCATTTGGTGGATTGGTTGAAAGATTTGGTATCTCATTCACAACTATATAGAAGATTTCTTTTCAAGGAGGAAAACTCAGGGAAACATATGTTTCACGGCATACCCCGCCTGACTAAGAGAACATTCACATGACACAGGTAGAAGCTTTACGACTCCGTGGGGGCTCCGTGTGCAGTCATGAGACCTCTTTCAAATGATGAAGCAACCGGCTGAATTACCTAAGACACGATCATTTGTCAAGTAATTCCTCTGGCACGGGGCTTTTGACAGATGGCTGTGGGTCAGTTCACCCTTAGACCCCCTGGTTCCCCCTTCATTCAGCATTGTTTTTCCACTATGATTGTTGGTGAACTTATCCCCCGTTATTGTTGGTTAACATTGACCCATATCCAGATGGCTTCCCTACCAGGGTTACATCCCGAGTGGTTGGCGTGAACCGGTCCAGGCCAATATTCGCTGCCTGGCCTTCCTCTGCGCATCGAAGATGCGCCTCGCTTTCAGCCGCTCGAATGCAACAGTTCTGGTCAGTTTCATCTAACATATGGCAGTGGGTCAGTTCACCCTTAGTCCCCCTGGTTCCCCTATCATTAACCATTGTTTTCCCTTGTTTTGTTGGTAGAACTTCCCCATTAGTTGGTTGATTAGTATTGACCCAGAGCCATATTCCACCCTGTTTGACATGATTTTGTTGCAACGTAAGACATGCTTTCTGGATGATGCAATGTAAGACATGCTTTCTGGATGATGCAATGTAAGACATGCTTTCTGGTGCTCTGGATGCTTGAAACCACCAAAGAGTATCTGAAAGATCGTCATGGGAAGTCTGGATTTTGACGCCTTACGAACGGTGTTCCACCATGGTTTCGCTCCGAAGTGCAACTTGGTGGTACCTCCACTAGGCTTGCCATATCTTGCCATGGTCAACATGGCTATGGGTCAGAACCATAACCAAAAATGGGTAGATGAGTGAACATCTCAACAAAAACTAGTTTGATCATTTATGCGATGTTTATTTCTCTTCGAAAAGCCATCGTTGCTTCCACAAGAAATCCATGAACAAGCATGCTGTCTTGTGCTGCCACAGTGCGGGCACATTTCAGTCAATGGATCGATCGCGTAAGAGCAATTATGCGTCGAGCGTGTGAGTTCATCATTGGAATGCCCTGCTGAAACATGACTTGGCAAGCAAAGTGACTCCAGATCTTTGACCACTGCCAATTCTTTGGATTGGTACTTGCCTCATCCAATTGGAAACCAATCCTTGCCTAGTGGGGGTTCCTCCCACAGGTCTACGAGTGATGATTCTATCACGGGAAGCAGAAGCAGAAACAAAAACGCCAGTGGAACCAACGCGGAGGGTGATGATTACCGGTTCTGTATCCTAGTGTTGCTTATCTAGTGTTGTTTATCATATCCCACGCTTGTTTGTTAGTACTAGTTTTCCGGCATGAGTAGGTGTGACAAATCCTTCTTCGCCATCATTGTGCAATCCTGGTTGGATGCTTATCTCCGACACTGCGGGGTGAATATTGGCTATCGCGCCCTAGTACTTGACGAACCACTACCAAACATTCTCAAGCATCGGAAAAAAAAGCAACTATTGTCATCCAACATCAACCAATTTCGAGCATCATAGAGCTTCACATAGCATACCTCAACACATCCCAACTTCCCAACAATGAATCCTTGGAACCCCCTCAACCTGGAAGCCGGTCGCGAGGCACCGCGGGCTGTTGATTGACTCGGGGCGACATTTCTTGCCGGTGATCCACGTGAAAAGTCTGCTGGACTCCATGGCATATGCCAAGCTGAACGTCCTCCATTGGCATCTCACGGAGGAATGGCTGTGGTCAAGGTGGAAGTGCATGTTGAGTTCATGGCGAACTGCTTGTGGGTCCAACAACATGGCACAGGAATCTATGGCAGCTGATAATGGCCAATAATCCATCGTCATATCCGTCGTATCCTTCTATCTGGTGGCTGTCTGTATCAAACATCATTCATGCGTTCTGGGTGGTAGCCCAAGTTGGGACCCAGTGGGATCGCTCAGTGATCGGGTGGTTTACATCCCGGTGGGCAGGTTGGATGCTTCCCAATGATCACGCCAAGAAACAGGTGTCGCGACACGGGAATGCGGAGCACAAACTAAGCCACTTAGGCATCAATGGCTGGCTCACGACGGCTCAAGGACGGTTATATAATATAGTAAATCATAGCTGATGAACGAAACATCATGGATGATGCTCAGTAAATGATTGATAGCACATTGACATTGAATTTGTGAGCAATGTTCAAGGGGGGAATGATCTACGAGACTTAACAACGGTTGATCATCAGCGCAGACTTTTTGCGACTGCTCCCCTGCCTTAGTAGCTATTGATTTCATCGGAGCCGCCAGCTGAGTCGAGTCGTGGGTATTTCCTACGCAGGGATTGGTCATTATTGGTCAATCTCGAAGCTGCCCAGCCTTCTATCAACCATTTATAGTAATCAACCATCCATCATAGCCGGTATATCCATGCATATCCCCTACTGTTGCGTATTATCCCCTTGTTAATAGCCACTGTCAATGAAACTTTTGGGGCCCACTTTGGCTTGAGAAACCACCAGTTGGGCGGCCAAAGATGCTCTTCGGGACAGCTTCCAGAGCTATACCAACTGACTCCACCCAGTGACCAGGACCAGAGTTTCCCCATCGCTTCGCGCGTCTTCCCCGAGCTGCCAGCGCATGGTGCCTACAGCGACTTTGAACAGTGGCTTGGCAGCGCTTCATGGGATTCGAATCGGGATCATGGTCGCCATCATGGCCTGCTTCATCGGCTGCCTTTGCTCGGGATTTGAATTTTCGGGATTCTCGAGCTGTTGGGACTGCGAGCTGCCGAACCAACACGGCAACGCCACATGGAAGGTACAACGGTCCTTGTATGGAAAGCACTCCGGATTCCAGCTTGATATAGGTTGATCATGTGCTTGGATAGCGGTTGATCATGTTTGATCCACGCCCAAGGTGTTGGGTGCTGTTATGGTGTTGGCATTTGATGTGTTTAGACGTGCAACAATTGCGTCAACAGAATTCACATCTGTTCATTTGCAAATGCCTTGAGTCTTTCACAGGTCCGCCACGCACTGTTTTTTTCTTTTTCAGAACCTCGCTTCATAGTAAGCCAGTGGTTTCAGCACCAAGCACATTCTGTCAAGTTATGTCTTTTCACGCCATACTTATAATAAACGACCAGATATCAATGACATCTGCCAACGTGACAGACATCGGTAGCGGTAGCTGTTTGTTTCTGGGGTACCTGTTGTAGGTGACCGTGGGCCCTGACCCGTGGTCCCAGGTACACCTGGCAAGACATTGTGGATGTGGTGGAGAGCCTTGACTGCAAGGGTGAGTCGACAGTCAAGTTCTGAGAATAAACATGGTTATTAATGGTTAATGATGGCTTGGCTAATAGCTCATTAGCCGATAATATCCGATAATGGTTCTTAATGATTAACAATGGTTAATAATGGTCATCGATAGTGGTGAATGGTGGTTAATGGTTTACAAAATGGCTATGGGTCAATATTGACCAACAACAATGGTCAACTAGCTGATTAATGGTTGATAATAGGGGATAATAAGTAACAATAGTAGGGGATATACCAGCTATATACTGTATGGCTATGGGTCAATATTAACCAACCAACTAATGGAGGATAATAGCCAACAAAACTATAGGGAAAATAATGGCTAATGATGGGGGCATTACAGGGTTTTGACCCACTGACTGCCACAGGGTTATGACATGTTATAAGTGGTTACAACGGTTATAGCTGGTAGAATTAGATCATCGGCTATAACTTTCTGATATTCAACATGGTTATATAAATGGTTATGACTGATTGAATTTATCAAAGTAACCATCATTAGGCAACATAATAAACCCGAAACAAATCAAGGAAAAAGATTGATTTGAACGTAAAACCAACAAAAAACCTAGGAAACATCAACAAAACCAAAAAATCCAACTTTTTCCAAGGAAAACCAAAAATCCAACTTTTTTGGTTAAGCCAAAACATTCTGTTTGGAAAGTTGGATTTTGGATTTTTGGTTTTCCTAGGTTTTTTTGGTTTTTCATTGCAGATGCAGACATTGAAATACCAGAGACATTTAATTGAGGAACCATTGAATTGAGAATGGAGAGATGCAGAAATTGAAAGACCAAACACATTCAATTGTGATGAATTGCGGACGCATTGAATGGAGAATGGTGCCAGACACATTGCATTGATGAATTGAGTCATTGCCAGACAATTATTGAGCAGAGGTGGGTTGTGGGGGGGCTTGAATTGAGTCATTGCCAGACATTTATGGTGTTTTGGTAGGTTCGGGGGGGGGGGGGAAAAAATTCTATATATATATATAATTTGCTCCAAAACATGCATAAAACCATAGTATTTATACTGCCGGACTATAAGATAGAAGATATTGTCTGGACTTATCGGAGGCGCATCTTCTATCTGAAGTGAACCCGGTGACTGGCCCGAAGCAATTTCAAATAGAAGATATTCATTTTTCAAGGGTTCACCCAAACAATATCTTCTATTTGAAACGGACCCTGGATTGTTGTTTTCATTCGCCAAATCTATACCCAAACAGGATGATTCCAAATAGAAGAAACAGAAAAAAAACATTTCTTCTATTTGAATTTGGACTTTGCAGTGAGCGAAACAGCATCATTCCAAATAGAAGAAATACACACCAGAGTTTCTTCTATTTGAAATTGCTGGCAGCACTCACAACTTTGTTTGAGCCAAACTTGTTCGGAAATCAGATTTTCCAGCTGTTTTCTACTTTGAACTCAGATAGAAGATACCCACTTAGAGTTTCTTCTATTTGAAACGGGGTGGTTCAACAATTTCATGACAACCAGCCCAATCCCCTACTTTGGATACACCCAATGCACTTCATTAGTGCCCCTGCCTTGCAAAAATAGACTCAAAATTTGCACTTTTGAGCATGGATTTGCTACCCATTGCAGCTAAACCCACTACTTCGGGTACACCCAACACACCTGATTAGTGCCCCTGCCTTGCAGAAATAGACTCAACATGCATGCTTTTGAGGGTGGATTTGCTACCCGTTGGAGCTCAATAAGCTTTGGGAATGGCTTTACCTTGCCATCGAAAAGTTTCATTTCAAATAGAAGATATTGTGTTGGGCTTGGCTGGATCTTTGTGAATATCTTCTATTTGAACTGGACTCCGGCATTGGCCAAAATGACTATCTTCTATTTGAAAAATTACCTTAATATCTTCTATCTTATCGTCCCGTAGTATACAGCGTTTTCTTTCAAAACAGCGATTAAAACCCTAGCAAAACACTAAAAATTGCATTCCCTGGAACCTCAACACAGGAAATGGCATTCACAAAACCATGATCCTTCATTGGCTAATCATACTGACTGATGTTTGGTACTGATGGTTGATGTTGAGAAAACATTGTATTACAATACGAATGCAACCACCATTAAGCATCATATGATTGATGTGTCTAAATGCTAATCATTAAATATTCAACATTGATTGCTGTACCTACAAAGAGTACAGCCATCACTTTGCATATTAATATTACTAATGTCTAACAGCAATGTTCAATAAAGATTTCCCAATGAACATTGACAGTGTTATGGTATCAATACAACCACCATGAACGATACTCAAAATACGGGTGTTGGACTGGACTACTAATGGCTAATAAAGATCAATATTTATTAGCAGTGACAATACCATATGACTAGTGTAGATACTATTCTGCACAAAAGGCAATAAATAATGGCCACATTGACTTCTAACAATAATGGCTAGTAAACAGTTCTAATCACCATATAGTATTTCAATACCAAACTAGTCAATATACAGCCATCTAACAATGATAGCACTGATGTACCATATTGATGAATAATTAGAGATTAACGACGGGTAGCATTCATTGTACTTAGCACTGATGCTACCATTACCATGGAAAAGGTGATAGTTTTGATGTCTCATAATCATGGTTTATAACCAATCGTAATCATAATTTGTAATATTGACACTGATGGTACATACTAATGCCTAGTAGAGATCAATGCTGATGCGCAATGGCAGTACAATAATACAACCAATAATGTAGCAATCATGAATCATATGGTGGTTTCTCAAAATAGGAATGCCCTCAAATCATCTTGTGTCAACCAATTGTTCAAGAAGCAAACCATTTTTGGGGGTCCTCCATTTCGAGAAACAACCTGAAAATGAAATAGTAGTAGTGTTTCATGATGATGATTGGAACATATTTAGAATTATTTTCAATATTTTAGCATCAATGTTTTGTAGGGCCAAAGTCACCAAACCCTGACAGGCACCAAAAAAAAAATAATCCAAAACCAGACGTCACCAAACCCAAAACACGCACGAAGAAAAACAAAAAAACAAAAATTCCAAAATTGTGGCAGCTTCTCAGGCTCTGGGGGCTCATAGTTTTTTTTTGTCTTTTTTGGTGCCTGTCAGGGTTTGGTGCATATTGGCTTTTGGTTTTTTTGGTTTGAATTGATGCTTGCCAATTTTTGGTGAAAATAGTTTAGATGACTCATTTATCGGTATTTACAATGTTTTTTAAAGCCTTCAATAACACCAAATGGCAAAATTTGCGTTTCACTAGGGTTTCAGACCCCTCAAACTCATAATTCATTGGTATTTACAGTGTTTTATGCTTATTTTTAGTCAAAATTCACCTCCCCACGAGGTTCCGCTCTCTCTCTCTCTCTCTCTCTCTCTCTCTCTCTCTCTTTCTATATATATATATATATGAATAAATCTATATAGCTATATAAACAAATCAATTTATATAGATATTACATCGATAATTTTGTCACAAGCACTCCGAGCGTTTTTGTTGTTGCAACTAGGCATGCCCGGCTGCGTGGCATCAGAGTGATTCCGGAGTTCGACATGCCCGGGCATTCGTCATCCTGGAGGATGGCTGGGACGACAGGGATGGCTGGGATGGCTAATCAATCGAGTGTTTCATTGCTCTTGGGACTGGAGTATCAAGAATGTTTATGCGCATGTGCAAGCAAGTGATAGGTTTTCATTTGATTTTCATTGGTTTCATCCGCAGGGGTCGGGTCAACCTTGCCTGCTTGCGATTAAGCGTCTGCTAAGAAGAGTCTCTTTGTTTGCTCCAGTGGCGATCAACTGTTGCAGACTGTTGCAGTCTCAATCTCATTTCGTCAGCGCATGGTAGGGCCAAAACAAATCAGCAAAAAGAACACTTTGGGTATTAGAATATTTGCCGAAATGAGGGATATTGGACACACTTCAAGCCAAGACAAATCTCATTAAAACACCCAATGAATCGCCATGACTGTTGGTTCACTGGAAGAGCTCATGTCCCCAGTTGGCATACTTGGCTGATCAGCTCACTTAGTAACTGGTTAGTAACCATGGTCAGTACCCGATGTACCAATGATATAGCCCCCCTAGGGTGGTTCCTAGCCAAGGTTACTAACCAGTTACGAGCCGTGGGAGGATCATCCAAGTACAGAGTGGTACCCCCACACGTTTGAAGTTGGTATATGACCCACCATTCAGTATGATTATATGGCCATGGGTCAATATCAACCAACCAACTAATGGGGATAATGACCAACAATGATAAGGGAAACAATGGTTAATCATAAGCCTGGTAGTTACCCCAGTGAACTAACCTAAGTTAACCATTGATTACCCACCGTTTATCAACCATTACTAACCATTGTTACCCACTATTAATCATCATTAACCATGGGTTACAACCCAACTAACGTTTGGGGGTACCACTCTGTAGGCTTCCCACCCATCCCAGATCAAGCTGCTTGATCCAGGAAATCGCATCCCGAGCTCTTTGCCGAAGGTGCAACCCTGAGAGGGTGGGACGCGTCACAGCACCATGACGCGTCTATCAACGGTTTTGGAGTTGTTAATTCTGTGGTTGATGGTTGATAAACATATTTGATGAATGATCATGTGCATTATATGTTGATATTATATATATATATATATTATGTGAATCAAGTCCATCAGCTGTCAATGGTGGTTGATGAGTTTCAAATCATGGTTGAATCAGCAACCGCAACACCGCAACCAGTAGAAATGGCTTGGAGATGGACGCCTGAAGCACTGGGGATTTTCGCTTGGGAGATCCACAGATTCGTAAGGCCACCCACCTGTTTGGTGGTAGATCTCCAGCCATGGTGACACTGACGGCGAGTTATATGTCTATAATCAGAATATATATATATATCTATATTTATAGCATGTATAATTATATAGACATATATGTAATATATGATCTATATACTATATGTATTTGATATTATATGATTTATAATATACATATACATATATATCTTTATATATACATTATGTATGCATTTGCCCTTGACACAGATTGCACCATGATTCATACCCTTAGGATCGTGATTCTCCGCGCACAGGTGACTGGTGGGTGAAGGACGGTTCACGACAACCGTCCCGCGTGAACCATCAACCAGCATCATTTTGTAACCATTGGGGCGTTATAGGTTCTGACCATGTGGGTGTTTCTTAAAATGGAGGTACCCCAAAGATGGACGGTTCATTACGAAGAACGGCCACTAGTGTGTGATTTGGCTTTTCCTATTTGAGAAACACCCATGTCGGTTATACAACCATGTTGGTTAGTCTAACATATTATTTGCTTGGTGGTTTCCAACATTTTTCATTTTCCCTAGCCCATATGACGGGGTGGTTCCACCACCAACTTCAACCAACATTCCTCAACGGTGGCGGCTGAACCTGCGGATCACAGGATGCTTAAGCGAGTCGTCCCGTGGTGCCTTCGACCCTGCGAAGAACCAGACCTTTGAATTTCTGGAGGCTGGCAATGGTGATCCATGGGGGTTGGATGGTCAAGGATGGTGAGCCATGGCTCACGTGGGATGTCAGGTCGCAGCATTAAACGGAGTATTCAGTAGTGGTTTCTGGTGCTTTCTCAAAAAAGATCCAACCATTTGGTTTACTACTTGTAAGTAATTCATATTGGATGACTTGGGGGGTTCAGAAACACCCATATGTGGACATTACATGGATTGAAGATGAGCGCTTCCAAAATAGAAGTGATACAGGGAGGCACATAGTACCCACTTTTTCTCGTATCAGGACACCCGAACATAAAAACCTGTGATTTCTCAACCAACACATGCATTGTACCTGGCATCAGATACTCCCGATGACTAGCCATAGTGACCTAGTTGACCTATTAAAACGGTTGATTTATGCTAGTTTACCCACAAAAAAACTGGTGATTCATTCTTCAAAACTGGTGATGCACCCGCTAAAACCTAGTGATTCACCCGCTAAAACCTAGTGATTCACCGATCAAAACTGGTGATTCACCCCTAAAAACCGGTGATTCACCCGTTAAAACCGGTGATTTTCATCCCCCACATCCCTTGCACGTCGCAGCTGGGCCCCAGGCCGTGTTGAAGGACTGGAGCGACCTCTTCACGGATGGCTACATGCACCTGGGAAGCGACGAAGTGCCCGGAAACTGCTGGAAGAACTCCAAGGACCTGGCGTGGATGAGCCGCGGCAGTGTCCAGTGGTGGTGCTTGGCGCGCGGTAGGCGGTTGGAGGATGGTTGATGGTGAATGGTTGAGAATGGTGGTTGGCAATGGTTAGTAATGGTTAGTAATGGTTGATAAAGTATGGCTAGTAATGATTAGTACTGGTGGTTAGTAATGGTTAACGATAGTGGTAAATGATGATTCTAATAGTGGTTGAAATGATGGCTGGTTCAGTGAGAATGGTTGATAAGTATGGCTAGTAATGATTAGTAATGGTGGTTAGTAATGGTTAACGATAGTGGTAAATGATGATTCTAATAGTCGTTGAAATGATGGCTGGTTCAGTGAGAATGGTTGATAAGTATGGCTAGTAATGATTAGTAATGGTGGTTAGTAATGATTAGTAATGGTTGATAATGATGGTTGATACTTATTAATAATATTAATAGGTTCAGCCAGTTTTTGGAGTTGTTAATTCCATGGTTAATGGTTGATAAAGATGGTTGATAATGATTAATAGGGGCAGATAAATGGTATAATGGTTGATAGTGGTTGAGAATGGTTGATAGTGATGGCTGGTTCAGTGATAATGGTGAATGGTAGTGGTGAATGGTTAATGGTTAATGGTAGTGGCTGATGATAGTGGTTGATTAATGAGCAGAAAAAGTCCAAGAGCAGCATCGCCAAGTTCAGCATCTGTGGTCTATTTTTCATTCTGTTTGTTTGGATTGCATCCATCTGCAACCCAAGTTTTTTGCCAACCTGCTGCTCCCTCTAAGAGGGGCTCGGGGGGGGACCCCTGGAAGCAGAGAGAAGAAGAAGAAGTGGTTGATGAATGATCATAGTGCATGATAATTGTAAATGATAATGGCAGATAAGCATGGCTAATAATCGTTAATAACGGTTGACAATAGCTCTGATAGGTTCAGCCAGTCTTTTGATCAATTTTGATCATGACTTTGCTATAGCTGTGAGAATGACTAGTACTCGTTGATGAGTGGTTGCAAAAGAATGTTGTCCTCTTTTTTCTCAATAGCTAGTTATCTATCAACTGGCTATTTTAGTTTTAATGGTATCTTTTAAAACTAGTTATTTTAATGTTCTCCATCACCGGTAATCCTCAGTTGATGGAGGGTGGAGGGCATGCTTCACGCCGGTCCAGCAGCGCCTCTGCCTCTTCGCTGCGCCCAGGAAGACCATGGGCTTCGCAAATTCCAGTGACGCAACGCGGCAGCTGTTGGTGTCGGGCTGATGGTTGACGCCGCCGGTGATGCCCGGTTGGTTGCTACAACTGAGTCGTGACTGTCCCGAAAGCAGGCTGCAAAAATAAGGATCCAAGCGGTGAACATTTAATGATTAAGTCATAATTATATAGCACATTATAAACCAATCAACATCAAGCAAGCATCATATATCACTGATCAGTGAGTGAGAACCATTCTGACAAAGAACTGCCGGGATGCCATTCCGTGAGACTGCCATGCAAGGTGTTCAACTACTTCGTGAATCGCATGGCTGCCATCAGCGGCAAGTTGGGACGTCAGACGATCTTCTGGGACGCAACTTGGACACGGGAGCAGAGCCTGCAATGCATGTTGTGGTCAGCTTTATCTGAGGTATCATCACCAACAATAGGGGATCTGAATGGTTACTTGATAGTTTCTTTTTGAAATGGTGCTCAAGTTTTAGGGATACTCATTGGCAATCAATGGTTCTGAATGGTATCGCCTTAAAAAAAGCGTGGTTATTGACAAGTATCACTAATCATTCACAACTATTATCAAGCATACCCATCAACAAACCCTAGAATCCACCATTAATTGATGCATTTTCGTTCCACAATTCTGCTTCATAATCATGGCCGATGTGGTTGATCATGGTCAGCAGTGGTTGATCAGCATCGCTAAAAGTGGTTAATCATGGTCAAACATGGAACCATGGATCATGGCTAACATATGTAAAACTACTGGTTGATCATAGCTAAACTTCGAACTCATCATGGCTAACATTTATAACAAGCGGTAGGCACAAATCAGTTCACTCCATAGCGCTCGCGTCATCTGAACAAGACCCTTCAGATGTTGGCAAGTTCGTCCTCCAGCGCGATCTGATCTGTCTTGACTCATGTCAAAACATCATGCTGAGACATGTCGAGACATGTCGATACCACGCCGTGGGAAAGTTCCCCAGGCAGCAACATTTCAAGAACACGTACATACATGCATTGCATTGCATTGCATTGCATTACACTACATTACGTGTACATTTAGATTTACGTTTACGTTTACATTTACCTTTACATTTACGTCTACATTTGCATTTCCATATACATCATGTTTCATTACATTACACACATGCATACACATTGGCATACGTACAATGTAATATATGTATGTTTACATACACGTAGGCACATGGACGTACAAAAACACAAATATGTATAAACATGAATGTACACATATTAGTATACATATATGGAACCATGTAAACATATGTATATTTAATGTAATGTAATGTAATGCCATGTAATGTAATGTAATGCCATGTAATGTAATGCAATGCAACGCAATGTAATATAATGTAATCTAATGCCATGTAATGTAATGCAATGCAATGCAATGGTATGGTATGGTATAGAATGGTATGGCAAAGTATGGTATGGAATGGAATGGTATGGCATGGTATGTACGTACATGTAGATCACCATGTAGTAGCAATTCACTATGGGCCTTTCATATGGCCTGCAAAGTTGACTGCTAGCTATCACCTCAGGAAGCCTTTCTGTCTGCAAAGCCGCCAAAGGAGCGCCCGGCATGCCTGCGCCTGCTGTTTAGAAGTCCTATTCCTATTATTCCAGCGTGGTTGCTTAGTTGGTTGCTCGCTCGGTTGGTTGGTTGGTCGGTTGCTTGCTTGCTTGGTGGATTGGTCGGTTAGTTTGTTGCATGGTTGGTCGGTTGCTTGGTTGCTGGTAAGGTTAGATTACTATTACTATGGTGGTTTCTCAAAATAGGGGTACCATTTATAGTAATAAACCAACCATTTTTTGGGGTCCCTTATTTTGAGAACCCCCCCTATGATCTACTTGGTTTGTTGAAGGATGCGGATCACCCAATCGGCACAGGACACTAGGCACTGGCGAGTTCGCTCTCGATTGATTGTGGTGCTCGCCACCCGGCGGATTGGCCACAGAAGTGATGATCCGTTATTACTATTATTACAAGGCATTGCATATAGTGATTATAGTGAATTTACATATAGAGATTATTGCGCTTGTCCATCATTACCACTCATCATTATTATTATTGCAAAGGGATTTGCGATCATACAACTTTTACGCGACCACGACAGCCATTCTTGTACCTTGGTGATCATTCACTCCACTGTAACACCTCATTGTAATTTGCATGGTTCGAGTTGGAACGCGACGGCCAACTGCGACCAAGTCACAACCAGAGAACCGAAGAACGCTTTTCGGAGATCAGGTGCACCCTCTAATGATAAGCAGTGCGTGCCGATATCACATGAGCTGTGAGCCAAACTGATGATCGCAGAGATTGTCAGATGGTTGATCTCTAAAGGACCATGCCAACGATGAGGCCATGAGATGGGTACCAACACGAGAATCCATGCACTTGCGGGTTTCTCAAGCCATAGGGAGACTCTATACTGGTTGGTTTAGTACTATAAACGATTGATACTGGATGATGACCGGGGGTACCCCTGTGACTTGAGGGTTGGTTCATTACTCGCAATGGCTAAGAAACTGGATGATAATTGGGGGTACCCCTGTGACTTGAGAAACCACCATTTGTTCGTACACGTCACCACCATAAACCCCTACTGACCAATCATGATCATAGCAACATGAGACGCTGATCGATGGCAGGACGCCGTGATCCAAAACTGGCACGCTGCTTCCCTCATGGCGCAGATTGTTGATGCAGGCTGCCAGAGCGGTGAGTAGGTGACAAAGCCACAAAAAGAATTCAACTCAGGACATCTTCATAGTTTTTTTTTAATGGGAGTTGTAGCCATGACATTTTCATAGGGTTTAAGCATTTTATTGGGGTGTTTAAGCATGACCAATTGTTGATCAATAATGGCAGATAATAACCAAAAGTAATGATTAAACAACTACTGGTTCGTGGTTTACAATTTCCACACGGGTGGTATATATACATGACATACCATGCTGGTTTCCACATTGATCATCCGGTGGCGACGATTTCAGAATCTTCACACGCACACACACACACACATGGTCTAGAAACAATTACCCGGTGAGCAAGTGTGACATAACCAGTGTCCTACACTACCTTCTGCTCCTTCAGCGTAGAAATGGGAACCATTGCAATTCTTGACAGGCAATCCCTGGAAGAAACCGAAACTTGGTGATTTACACATGAGTCTGCGTGGTGATACCCCACACCCATCATTCTTGGCAAGTATTCAACGCCACTGGTGCTGTTCCATTGCCGGGTTGCAACCATGGCGGCTGGTCGAGAGCTGCCCTCCACTGTTCCGTGTCCCATGTGCTGCATGCTACCCATAATTAATGTAGCGTGGCGTCACATTGTCCGCAGAGTATCAGTTGCGGCCAATTTGTGGCCCATTTCGCTACCCGGTGCCACACAAGAGCGTGGCACAGATCATCAAAACAGCTGCAATTGAGGTGATCCGATCCCAAATCCGATGGTTTCTCAACCTGCTTCCAGATACCCTTCCCTTCCTCGGCCTTCGGGCCTTCGATAGATATTTCCTTAGCCTTCCTTGTTTCGGAGCGTCGCTCGGTCCAGGTTACAGGGCGATTTTCTCCTCCTCTGGCGGCTACACACATGGCGCCTGGGCGGAAACAGGGAAGCCACAGCTCTTCGAAGCTGAGGGGCGCGGTGCCCCATCTGGGCGGTGTGGTGCCAACCCTGGAGCCGCGAGCCACCCCTGGTTGATGATCTGACCGAGGGTATCCCCTGGTTGGTTTCCCATTCAAATGGTACCCCTCAGTTGTTGGTTATTATCCCCTTGTCAACCAATGATCCAATCCCCAGGGTTTATCAATCCGAGATTAACATTGCTAGCAAGGACTCCTCATTAATTTCCGATGGCTCAGCGCAGTGGTTCCCCAGCGGTTCACCCAGTGCTTCGCAGCCAAGGATGGTACCTTGATGGCTTGGGTGCCACGTGGGAAAATATGTACGTCGCTTGGCGTCCACAAGGGCTGAGGATCAGCTGTGACGTGTTGGTTGAGAAGTTTGTAATGATCAATAACCATGAAAAACACAGGTCACAACCATCAACAAATTAACAACACAGGTCACAACCATCAACAAATTAACAACCATCAATTATAATGATCAAGACAAACCATCAACAACAGGTCAATCAATCAAACCATCAATAGTAATCCATCAACGACCATCAATAACCATCAATAACCATCAGCAAACCGTCATTACAGGTGCGTCGACCATCACCAAGCATCAATTTGAAGCATCATGAAGCCAGTAATGATAAGACGATTCGATTCAATATCATCAAGATCAAGATGATGATTGCCACTGATTAGATCAATTAAAGTCAACAACCAATAGATCAAGATCTTCAAAACCATCAAGTACCACCCAATCCAAGAGGTCACAGGTGGCAGCTTCAGGTGTTGGAACCCTTGACGAACATCAGCGCGGACAAAGAGAAGTTGGTGCTGGGCGGGGAGGGCTGCATGTGGGGTGAACATGTGGACCCCTGGCAGCACTGGGAATGGGAAGTTGCTGCTGTTTTTTTTTGCGATGCTGCTGTTGATGTTGATGTTGATCTTGTTGTTCATGTTCCTGTTCCCTCTCCTGTTCCTTTTGCTGTTGCTGTTGCTGTTGCTTGTTGTTGTTGTTGTTGTTGTTGTTGTTGTTGTTGTTGTTGTTGTTGTTGTTGTCGTCGTCGCCCTGAAGGGATCAATCTCACGAAGATGGTGACCGGTCTGCTGGTGCATCCCAGGCCATCAGGCCATCCTTGGGTTTCATCACGGCTGAATTGTCGTCGTCAGCAACAATTGCCGTTAGGGGACAGCGAGGACCGCATGAGCTACACACGAGTGGTATATTTTCACTCACCAAAATGCTTGTTGATCCACAACTAAGTTGGCACCATCTTCGCATATCCATCATAGACCTAGTGTAACTATGAGTTATTCTTTATTTAGTGATGATAATGATTTATCATGGTACGTGTGCATGTTACAACCCATTATTCTCATTGACTACCATTAGCAGTAGTAACCACCATTAGCCAGCACGGATATGTATAGATGCATTGTGATTGTTAATCATGGCCCATCATCAACCTTCATTTAGACATCATCAACCATTATCAACCATCATGCACCATTGTGAACCGCTAGCATCAAAAAGGCCATCATTCCTGTCCAATTTTGAACCATGATACGACAGATCATTAACATTCTTCAGGACTTCATGATTACAATGCAAAGCATGATCATTCATCGAATTCCAACTATTACACAACCATTATTGACCACCATTTACAACCATTGACCATGATTTAAACCCATCCATCGGCCTTCAATTAATGAACCATGAGAATTGCAAATCCATGCTCAACCATGATGATTAATCAATAAAAAATGTAACGAAAAATATCCGTGGTCATGACTAATAGTAATAACCATTGATTAAACCATTTGTTCATCATGAACCATGATCAAGCATCAATCTCCATCATCATCATCATCATCATCATCATCATCATCATCATCATCAACTCTGTTTCTGAATCATGAACATGAATCTATCAATTAACCATCAATTAACCATCAAGTAAGCAAGGTGATTTAACCATTCACATCCATTCACCATGCTTCCCCTTTCCTTTCTTTTGTTTTCCTTAGGTCTCCCTTAGTTACAGGTTGGTATCAAACCTAAATGCTAATCTATACCATTAGCATGGTAGTTGCCCAAACGTGAACTAGCCTAAGTTGGCAGACCATGGGGGCCACATCTCCCCCAGATAAACTGAATGAACCTAAGGACCTTAGTTTATCCCTTCCATACCTGTCATGATCTCCTCCTTAGGACCCGTCGGATTTGGAGTTCACCGTGTGGCCGCGCTTGGCGGCCATCGCGGAGCGGCTCTGGAGCGATCGCCTTGTGAACTCCACGGCAGAGGCGGAGCCCAGGCTGGAAGCCTTCAGGTGCCCGGTGTCCGTTGCGCCGTTGGTGCTGGCGCCAAGGCTTGGGTAAGGTTGGGATTGGATAAGGTTGGTTGGTTGAAGTTGGTTGAAGTTGGTTGAAGTTGGTTCGTTGAAGTTGGTTGGTTGAAGTTCGTTGAAGTTCGTTATGGTTGGTTGAAGTTGGTTGAAACACACCTGTTTGATTTCTGTGACACCAGCATGGGTTCAAAATTGCGATCGGTTTTGCTTACATCCAACAGTTGTTGCCCTCTGTGACGCGACAGGGATTCATGAACGCCGAAAAAGAAATGTCAGGTGATTGACAAGATGATAAACATTCGTTCTTTTGAGGTGATATGGCTATGGGTCAATATTGACCGATCAATAATGGTTGAAAATGACCAACAATAATAAGGGAAACAATGGTTAATGATGGGGGAACAAGGGGTACGGGGTTTTGACCCACAGCCATATGGATGGTTTGCTACCACCAATGCCAAGGATGATGACTAGGGGGTTCCCAAATTTTCAGAAACCATATGATGAAAATCCCAAGCGGTGAACATGGGTGAAAGGTGGTCCATGACCCTGCTTTCGGTTGGAACGCTTGTGACCCTTGCAGTTGGTTGTTGTTGGCTGAAGCGCCCAAATGTGACCGGTGCAGGGGCCATCATTTCAAAGCCTAAACCCAAGGATTATGACAAGTTAGCCATGGCAATAACCAACCATTGGTAGTTGATGGATGATATCCCATGATAGTCCATGATAGTTGATGAATGAACCAGCATGAAGCAATTCTTCACTTGTCCAGATTCTGATCCACAGAAAACACTACACTCATCGACCTCAGCCTCCATAATTGTCACCACCAATGCTTCCATTGCAAAGAGCTGTATATCGTAGCATGCCTACTACTTGGACTTGCAGTTGGGGGTGCAACTTGGATATAACTGTGGTGAATCACCTTATATAGTGGCTTAACTCCTATAACCATGGTGGCTGTCACCAGTTACTCACCATGAACTGCCATGACCAGGGTGTTCATCAGTAACTACAGAGTGGTACCCCCTAGTTACAAGTTGGTTTAGATTCGCCACCATTCAGTATAGTTATATCTATCATAAGCCTGGTAGGTACCCAAACGTGAACTAGCCTAAGTTAACCACTGATAACCCTCGGGGGTACCACTCTGTATGCCCCTTGATGCCCCAAGTTCCCGCGGTTACTGGGCACAAATTAACGACAGGTGCCAACTGCTGAGTCGCGGCGTTCACAGCGGCGTTGTGGGCGGCAGCGGGCGTGCAGCACCCCCTGGCCCAGGGTCGTGTGCGCAGAAGGGCAGCGGGCAGGTTGCGCCGGGCTCCGGAATGGATGGTGAGTCGCATGGTTGGCTGATTTGGATGGCCGAAATCTCGTGAGGATTGAAGGTTTTTATAAAAAAGCCAAGTGAAAACATCCGAAAAAAGTTAGTTCCCTCTTCGATAGTGCAACGTTGTGAAAGTGGGCGTTTTCCGAACGAACTGTAGCAATGCAGTTCTCCTATATCGATAGCTTTGGGGCATTTTCAGCAAATATACTCTGTGGTTGTAGTCTTAGCTATGTGGTTATTGTCATCATCGGAGTCATGTGTTTCGCAATGATTCAACATGATTTTGACAATCACTGATCATGGTTGCTGCTGCGAAATTGGCTGATCATTTCGCTCAGTGGCAAGCGCATGGACTAAACCGACTAAAGAATGTTGAAAAACTATGTGGAAAGTAGTATAAGCTTGTAATTTTCCCCCAAAGTGGCTGGCCTATCAATATGGATGATCCACTCTTATTTTAGAACCCTAACACATGTTTTTGCCGGTTTTAAATGAGGGTAAAGGCTGGTGTTTCATTGTGCCTCGTATGTTCTGAACAAGGGTTAGGATAGGGAAAAGTTTTGCAAGATGCATAAGCTGTTGTGATTAAGAGTATGTCAAAGCTTGGGGAGCAGCCAGCATTAGTGCTCTGGTTTTCTGGCGGCTTTTTCATGGCTCACTTGTGGCAAAACTCTGTGCAAGGCTGAGCACATTTTTGTGTGAAGGAGGATGATGCGACCAGGACATGTCCTGGAGGGGGTGGCACAGCAATGGCAGCACACAGTATCTGGGTGGTGGTGAACCCCACGGATTTGTAGCTGCGAATCTGATGCCTTGGAACATAGATATGGGTACGTACATCATCTACGTATCTTGCAGTTTCCATCCCAGCTGCAATGCTGTACATACTGCAAATATTGTCCGACAAAGGTGGACATTGCAGAGCAGATCGATATCACGCTGCCTCCTTCAAATTTGTCATGGCCAGGATTTTTCCGTAAAAATCCTCCAGATATATGTGTTTATCAGAATGGATCTCTAATGAAATTTGCTTACAAGAACTGAGTTGCAACGAATCCCAAAGTGAAATAAATGGAGAGTCCATTTCTTACAAGAACTTAGATTTATTTTCCAAATATTTTTCTTAAAATAAATCTTATAAGAAAATCTAAGAACTTATTGCTCAAAAGAACAGCTAGATTTTCTTTCAGCTTTCGTCTGCAGGAGACTGGATTGCAGCCCAGGTCGACCAGCGATGAAAAATCACGCCATTTCCGGTGAAAATGCTGGGCCGCGCTCGGTGGAAAGATGGACGACTCAAGGGTCATACTGAGGGTTATCCAGTGACCATCATAGAATCCACATTGGCTGCTTGGGCTTCCACAAAAAGCGGTTATCCAGTGACCATCATAGAATCCGCATTGGCTGCTTGGGCTTCCACAAAAAGCGGTTATCCAGTGACCATCATAGAATCCGCATTGGCTGCTTGGGCTTCCACAAAAAGCGGTTATCCAGTGACCATCATAGAATCCGCATTGGCTGCTTGGGCTTCCACAAAAAGCGGTTATCCAGTGACCATCATAGAATCCGCATTGGCTGCTTGGGCTTCCACAAAAAGCGGTTATCCAGTGACCATCATAGAATCCGCATTGGCTGCTTGGGCTTCCACAAAAAGCGGTTATCCAGTGACCATCATAGAATCCGCATTGGCTGCTTGGGCTTCCACAAAAAGCGGTTATCCAGTGACCATCATAGAATCCGCATTGGCTGCTTGGGCTTCCACAAAAAGCGGTTATCCAGTGACCATCATAGAATCCGCATTGGCTGCTTGGGCTTCCACAAAAAGCGGTTATCCAGTGACCATCATAGAATCCGCATTGGCTGCTTGGGCTTCCACAAAAAGCGGTTATCCAGTGACCATCATAGAATCCGCATTGGCTGCTTGGGCTTCCACAAAAAGCGGTTATCCAGTGACCATCATAGAATCCGCATTGGCTGCTTGGGCTTCCACAAAAAGCGGTTATCCAGTGACCATCATAGAATCCGCATTGGCTGCTTGGGCTTCCACAAAAAGCGGTTATCCAGTGACCATCATAGAATCCGCATTGGCTGCTTGGGCTTCCACAAAAAGCGGTTATCCAGTGACCATCATAGAATCCGCATTGGCTGCTTGGGCTTCCACAAAAAGCGGTTATCCAGTGACCATCATAGAATCCGCATTGGCTGCTTGGGCTTCCACAAAAAGCGGTTATCCAGTGACCATCATAGAATCCGCATTGGCTGCTTGGGCTTCCACAAAAAGCGGTTATCCAGTGACCATCATAGAATCCGCATTGGCTGCTTGGGCTTCCACAAAAAGCGGTTATCCAGTGACCATCATAGAATCCGCATTGGCTGCTTGGGCTTCCACAAAAAGCGGTTATCCAGTGACCATCATAGAATCCGCATTGGCTGCTTGGGCTTCCACAAAAAGCGGTTATCCAGTGACCATCATAGAATCCGCATTGGCTGCTTGGGCTTCCACAAAAAGCGGTTATCCAGTGACCATCATAGAATCCGCATTGGCTGCTTGGGCTTCCACAAAAAGCGGTTATCCAGTGACCATCATAGAATCCGCATTGGCTGCTTGGGCTTCCACAAAAAGCGGTTATCCAGTGACCATCATAGAATCCGCATTGGCTGCTTGGGCTTCCACAAAAAGCGGTTATCCAGTGACCATCATAGAATCCGCATTGGCTGCTTGGGCTTCCACAAAAAGCGGTTATCCAGTGACCATCATAGAATCCGCATTGGCTGCTTGGGCTTCCACAAAAAGCGGTTATCCAGTGACCATCATAGAATCCGCATTGGCTGCTTGGGCTTCCACAAAAAGCGGTTATCCAGTGACCATCATAGAATCCGCATTGGCTGCTTGGGCTTCCACAAAAAGCGGTTATCCAGTGACCATCATAGAATCCGCATTGGCTGCTTGGGCTTCCACAAAAAGCGGTTATCCAGTGACCATCATAGAATCCGCATTGGCTGCTTGGGCTTCCACAAAAAGCGGTTATCCAGTGACCATCATAGAATCCGCATTGGCTGCTTGGGCTTCCACAAAAAGCGGTTATCCAGTGACCATCATAGAATCCGCATTGGCTGCTTGGGCTTCCACAAAAAGCGGTTATCCAGTGACCATCATAGAATCCGCATTGGCTGCTTGGGCTTCCACAAAAAGCGGTTATCCAGTGACCATCATAGAATCCGCATTGGCTGCTTGGGCTTCCACAAAAAGCGGTTATCCAGTGACCATCATAGAATCCGCATTGGCTGCTTGGGCTTCCACAAAAAGCGGTTATCCAGTGACCATCATAGAATCCACATTAGCTGCTTGGGCTTCCACAAAAAGTGGTTATCCAGGGACCATCATAGAATCCACATTGGCTGCTTGGGCTTCTACAAAAAGTGCTGCTTGGACCCTTCAATGAATCTTTGCATAAAGGTCTGTTCATGAATGCTTCTACTGCCAAAGAAGCCTAAAATGACAGTATTTACTATTGAGAAATCAGCCACCACACTTCCGTGGAGACACGAAGCATTTACTGATCTTCTAGACAATCGCACATGTTTGATTGGCCTGGTTCCGGGGTGCTTTTTGATGAAGGGGCAATGGATTGATTGTCTTGGGAACCGTCTTAAAGTATCTTAAAGTGGCAAAGTACGTGGGTCGATTCCAAATCTGGGTACTACACTTACAGTCACTCACTCAGATTTTCAATGCTTTTGAGATTACACAGATGGTTTACCATCTATCCACTAGAAATTAAGGTTTTGCAAGGGATCTAGTTGCGCCACCAAGTATACAAGCCGCACGTTTGAAAATTGCACCAGCATCTCGCTGATGCACTTATTTTGAGACGCAGAGGGGCGGAGATCATGTGTTGTCCAATTCTGATGCAAGAATATTTGCAAGGAATGGCACGCATCACTGGGTTCAATTCCCAACTGCAAACGTCAATTGGGCAATGGGCCAATATGAACCAACAACAATCGGAAATGCAGTGGTCATGGATGATACACCAGGGGTACAGGGTGAACTGATCCACAGCCATGTCAATCCTTATTGATCCAATTGCTCAGTAGAATGCCTTCAGTCCAGCGATTGTTGTCCTGTGGAGGCCTCCGCAGGCTACTGCTGGAACGGTGGAGGTGGGGATGGAAATGATGAGAATACCAGATGAGTTGCTGGCACAAAAGCCAATGGCATAGCCTGCAACGAAAGCATGGTGGTTCTCTATTTGTTACTTAGGATCATGATTCCGGGATAATTGTGAGCCTATGTGAGCCTATTCATATATGATGTATAACCATCCAAGGCTTGGTGCGCACTTTCAACGATTGAACATCATTCGCTTGTGCACATTTTGCCTCGGATTGCAATTCAGCTCGCTTGTTGGCCATGAAGTAGAGTGAGCACAGCTGCGTGTGACTCAGGTGGTGTGTTGTATAATGCAAGTTTTATAGGATACAATAGATTCCGATTGGTGGTTTTAGAGGTTCTTTATTTTCCCAAGTATTTACAAATGGGTGGTTGGTTGACTAATGCTTTCCATATGGGTGAAGAAACCAACCAGGATTACCTGCTGCGTGCTGTGAAATATTTGGCAAGATGTGTTCTATGATGAATGCATATTCATGCACACACACGCTATGTTGATATGTGCTCTTTCGAGTACATTTAAGATGCACTACCACAAAATTGAGCTAGCATACCATGTATATGGCTGTGGGTCAAAACCCCGTACCCCTGGTTCCCCCATCATTAATCATTAGTTCTCCCTTGCTGTCGGTGGAAATCCCTCATTAGTTGGTTGGTTAACTGCTTGACCCATAGCCATCTAGGTATCCTACGTACAAGATCGACTGTAAGATCATTCGTTTGCAAGGCTGCTCGCGCGCGCCGTTGCAACGGCCAGGACGAATTCTTCCGACTGACTGGCATCAGGTGCCGCGTGTTCGGCAGTTGTGAGGTGGTCCGTGGGCGAAATCACAGATCACAGATGTGGGAAGACAACCAACTCCAATGATGTATACATATTATTCATTATAGAAGCTATACACATTATTCACTATAGAAGCTATTTAGGTGAGGGGTTGTCAATAAATGACAGTACCCCGGTTCAACAATCTCCAACTGTACATGGGATTGTATAATAACCCCGTCAATTGCGTGTTACAATAATTTGTGGGGCCCGATGGGTCCAGACATATCTATCCCTCGAAAAAACGATAATAGCAAAACAACGATGACGATTGCATATGATAGAAAGCATTTTCCATATGCTTTCAAATACTTGCTGCTTGCTGCTTTATTCTTTATTATTTTTAATACAACAAGTACAACTCCCACAGGTGTGTCTCAAACATGGGAAAACGATAATAGCAAAAAAACGATAACAAATTCAGGGATCAATGATTTGCCACGTTTTTCGAAAACGACGTCACATGTTTGAAGAAGAAGCTGCGGTGGTACACCATTCTTGGAAATATCCATGTAAAGACGTCGCGACGCCAACAAATATCACAGGGCAGCATGGCCAAGACAACGGCAGCAAATACTGTGGGGTATCAGATAGGTTCGAGGGGCTAGTATGCAGAGAAAATCACCAAACAATCAGATGCTGTATAGGAAGCAAAGATGGTGAGGTAAAATACCAGATTGGCAAACTGGGAACATATGTATTTCTAGTAAATGATGTAAATGGGTGGTATGTACCGCTGCACTATGAGACTATTCATCACTACCATAAGGTGATATAACCTACCACATCAGGTGGTTCTGTCACTATAATTGATCAAGAACTCTTGTGAGCAACTTGTTGAAACTTTGTGGAATATATTTTTTACATGGAGTTGCGCACTCTCGCATTCAAGATAAACGAAACAAAACCAATCATATTCTCACAGTTGACAGGACACTTGCACATTTGACATTGCTAGTTGCACATTGCTGCAGGCCCGATCCAGTGTTAGTGCCAAAGCGCGAGAAGCCACCAGTGGTTTCTCGACTGAGCAAGCATTTGGCGGCTGTTCCAGGATTGATTCAGCATGTGGAGGTTTCTGAAAATAGGGGACCCCGAAATCACTCAGTAAGCAACCAGGTATAGTAATCAGTGGCTAACCAATAATTATATGGTTGATCCAGTGATTACCCCTTTATGGTTACTAACAAGGGGTAACTCCTATATCATTTTTAGTAATCAACCATCCAGCTTGGGGGTATCCCTATTCTAAGAAACGCCGATGTGAACACGACCCAACTTGTTGAGCCCGTTGGGCGTGGCATCAGCAGCTGTTCATCGTTAAAGGTTGCGGGTTGAACATGGTTGCTAAGCTGGGTATGTGCCAATCCATAGGGTAGCCAACAACCTACCAAAAAAACATCATTTTGCTAGGAACCATTGATTTTGGGGGTGCCACTATTTTGGCACATACCCAGCTGGTGAATGCTGGCGAATCATAGGGGACAACCAAACAGAGTTGGAAAATGTTGGGACATCAGCTGATGAAAATCTGGGACACCAGCGACAGAATTTTTAGCCAGAACCAGATTTCGATTTTCCATCCCTACGATCTTTTCGAGACGCCTCAAGCCATCCTAATGTCCACCCTAATGCTCCATGACTGTAGAGAATATCCGAGAATAAGGAATAAATGTCGAGATATGGGCCATTCTCTACCATATATGAACTAGGAAACCCTAATGCTTCGTGACTGCATAACTTTAAGGCTGTCCGTACATGATTGTTGCCTGGCTATTGTTGATCATTGAAACAATTTCAGAACATTTATGGCCAACCCTACAGGTGAATACAGACTTCACAATAGAATGGTACCCCAATCATAAGCACCGCTGCTGTTAAACCTTCATTCATCTGCATATATATATATATATGGTCACCCCCCCCAGAACCCCCGCTACCTCAATTCAATGTGTACGGTAGGTAGTTTTAAGCATTTCAAAATTCTCAATTCAATGTGTCTCGCAAACCTTTGGGTAAGCACCCTGAAGAGAAAAACCAAAAAAACCTCGAGAAAACCAAAAAAAGCTCGAGAAAACCAAAAAAAAAAATATTTTGAGACTCCTCGGTGGGGGTCTGGATGAAAAACCAAAAAAACCTCGAGAAAACCAAAAAAACAAAAAAACAAAAAAACCAATATTTTGAGACTCTTCGGTGGGGGTCTGGATGAAAAACCCAAAAAACCTCGAGAAAACCAAAAAACAAAAAAAACCAAAAAACCCAATATTTTGAGACTCTTCGGTGGGGGTCTGGATGAAAAACCCAAAAAACCTCGAGAAAACCAAAAAACAAAAAAAACCAAAAAACCCAATATTTTGAGACTCTTCGGTGGGGGTCTGGATGAAAAACCCAAAAAACCTCGAGAAAACCAAAAAACAAAAAAAACCAAAAAACCCAATATTTTGAGACTCTTCGGTGGGGGTCTGGATGAAAAACCAAAAAAACCCCGAGAAAACCAAAAAAACCAAAAAACCAAAAAACAACAATATTTTGAGACTCTTTGGTGGGGGTCAATCTTTCCACCCCCCCCATTCCTAAGACTTTGGAGAATTGTTTTTTTTGTTTTTTTTGGTTTTTTCGGTTTTCTCGAGGTTTTTTTGGTTTTTTGGATTGGCCTCTCACCAAAGCGTCTCAAAATATTGTTTTTTTTTTTTTTTTTTTTTTTTGGTTTTTTCGGGGTTTTTTTGGTTTTTCATTCAGACCCCCACCGAAGAGTCTCAAAATATTAGGTTTTTTTTCTTTTTTTGGTTTTCTCGCAGTTTTTTTGGTTTTTTTTCAGGGCGCTTACCCAAAGGTTTGTGAGACACATTGAATTGAGAATTTTGAAACGCTTAAAACTACCTGCCATACACATTGAATTGAGTTTTTTTGGTTTTCTCGAGGTTTTTTTGGTTTTTCATCCAGACCCCCACCGAAGAGTCTCAAAATATTGTTTTTTTTTGTTTTTTTTGATTTTCTGGAGGTTTTTTTGGTTTTTCATCCAGACCCCCACCGAAGAGTCTCAAAATATTGTTTTTTCGGTTTTCTCGAGCTTTTTTTGGTTTTCTCGAGGTTTTTTGGTTTTTTGGACCGGCCTCTTACCAAAGAGTCTCAAAATATGTTTTTTCTGGTTTTCTCGAGCTTTTTTTGCTTTCTTGGACTGGCCTCTCACCAAAGAGTCTCAAAATATTGTTTTTTTTTGTTTTTTTTGGTTTTCTCGAGGTTTTATTTTGCCGAACCCCCATTCTCACGACCTCTGGAAAATTGGTGTTTTTAGGTTTTTTTTCTCGAAATTGCTTACACTTTTGGAAATAGCAAGAACCTGGGTACAATTCAGCAACCAAAGATCACAGCTCATGGGCAAGTCTTACAATTGATTAACAAACTCCAAATTTGAAAAATGCATAAGCATGCTAAAAATATTGTGTTTCTACATTGTTCATGTCTCCACCTCCCACTCCCTCATCTGTAAATCCAATAAGCAATTTCTCAAATTACTACATGTACAAAGACAGAGAATCACAGAGAAGCAGGCTATGCATACAATAGTTTATTTCGTTATTGATAAAACTAGACAAAGAGATAATCATAGCGAAGGAGAGAATAGATATAATAGGGAATTTATTTAATTGTTAACTATGGAGGGAATGAAGATCATAGAGAAGAAGAGAATGAATATTGACAATCTCTTAAACTGCTATATGCACAGAGAGCAGCAAGATCAGAGAGAAGAAGATAATACATATAATAGAGAATTTATTCTATTATTAATTAATAGAGAATTTATTGTATTTAAAAAAAATAGGGAGAGAGATATAGAATCAAATAGAAGAAGATCATGAATAAAATGGAGTTGAATTTACTATATACACAAAAGCCGAGGGAGAATCATAGAGAAGAAACAACTAAATATAGTAGAGAGTTTCAAAATCTTTGTCATAAGCATATATGCGCGTATATAGGAGAACCGTTGGAGAATTCATGTTCTTATGTTTGTAGAGGGAGGGATAATCATAGAGAAGAAAACCATCAATATAATATGGACTTTTATGTTGAGAGCCAAAGAGAAGAAGATAAGATTTTAATACTTTGGTCTAGAGAGAGGGGCTAGATATATAAATTCACTTCGTTGCTCTAAATAGAGAGAGAGAATCATAGAGAAGGAGAGAATAGATAGAAAAGAGAATTAGCCAAACTACAATAAATGTAGAGAGAAAAAACTATAGAGAAGAAGAGAAGAACTATAATAGACACTTTGTTCAATTATTTTACATTTAGAGAAAAAGAGAGAGTCATAGAGAAGAAGAAATATATTAGAAGATTGATTATCTTAGACAGACAGAGAATCGGAGAGAAAAAGGAAATGAATATAAAAAAGAGAATTGAATCTTTTATTCCATAGAGACACAGAGAGAGAGAGAGAGAGATTCATAGAGAAGAAGGAAATCAATGATTTTATCCCATAGGGACAGGGAGAAAGAGATTCATAGAGAAGAAGAGAACCAATACGACAGAGGGGGGAGTCTGCTTTATTTTTATTATATTGAGAAACAGACAGTCATAGAGAAGAAGAAACTATATATAATAGAGAATTTATTGTGCTATCTTACATCTGAAAATAAAGAGAGAGAGAGATTCATAGACAAGAAGAGAATAGATATAATAGAGGTTTTTTTCTTATTACTGTTAGTATTTCAAAAGAGAGAGGCAAAGTTTACATCTTGGTCATGGCAAGGGGGGGTTCTGGGGGGTGAGCATATATATATATATATTACACATTTGATATGTATATGTATATGCATATGTATTTTTATATGCACAGATGGTTCCATTCATACATCGATCATCGGCATTTGAGCCGATTTATTCATGGATTGCTGAATCAAAACATTCATGGATTGCCAAAAATAATGTAGAGACAGTCATTGACTTCTGAAAATCCTGACATAGAATTCTAGTCTAAACTCAACCCGATCTCCTGGAATGAAACATTCGTTTGGTTGGTGGCTATAAGCCATCCCGTAAATATGAGTCAATCAACCATTCCAAAGTCATGGGGGAAAATAACAAATGATTAAAACTGCCAACTAGGTGACCGTTACACTGCATTATTGACTAAAACCACCAACCAGTCATGCCTTAAAAATCCTGGACATTCATCTCTGTAGTCCAGGAGACGATTACTCAGTATTCATTTATTCATCAACCATTAATGATCTCATGATAAACCACTATTGTGAAGCGCAAACATCATTATTAACCACAACTCACCACTATTGTCAACCATTTTTAACCAATTCTCTTTTTTATCACCATGATTGACTAGCAACCACCAGTATTATTGTCCTTATTAACCACTATTCTCAACCAATATTATGACTATTATCAACCACTCTTATAAAAACACTACTGTTAATCCCTTCTATTCGCCACTATCATTGTAGATAACCACTATCGACCACTCTAATCCCCTATGATTAACTAAGAATATCATCACTGAGCACTGGTCAGGACTACTGTCAACCATTGAGAACCATTCTTTTAATCATCATATAATCATTATTAACCACTATGCATCATTATATAAGCTCTCCTAATCATCATCAACCACTACTAATGTTGGTTTCTGATTAGTATCTACCTGTTGGTTTCATCTACTTTCATTACTTTAGGGGGGGTTACACTAATCAGAAACCAACATTAATCATTATTAAATGACAATATCATCATTGAGCTCTATTTCTCAAGGCCTTCCCCTTCCCGTGGGCCAGGCACCAGCTTCACCCAAGGCCAGCTTCAAGGAACGTGGCGGCCCGAGCGGGCGCACCGCCCTGACAGAGGTTGGTGGTGCCAGCACATTATGTGTGGATGTGAATGAATAAGATAGGGTACTTTGATATGATATTCTATTATGTAAGATAAGATAACAATAATTGAATACATGTATACATATGTATTGTATATATATATATATACATATATTTAAATGTGATATGATGCATGTATGTATAGACGAATACACATACAATATGTATGTATATTTGCATACCCGCACATTGGGATATGAAGAGCATGGCGAATGGCGCCGCCCGGAGCACTGGCCGCGTAGCTGGATCACCACAGGTGGCACTCAGCCATAGTGGACCAAGCATGGACCAGCTATGACCGAAATGGATTAAAGACTTATGTTTTTAGGTAGATACATTTCAACAGAGGTAGATTCTACGATCTGAAAAGGGGGTTCAACATCCAAAGTAAAGACCCCAAATCTGATAAAAAAAACGAAATAGGTGGATAGATGGATAGATAGATAGAGAAACAAGCCAATACCAGCCATAGTGGGACGCTTTTTTCTATTGAGAAGAATGGTGCCATCAAGCCTCTGCCTCCCAGCGATTAGGGGATGACCCATCCTCGGTGGTGACCCATGCCAAAGCTTGCTGCCCCAAGGAAAGGCGTCGTGGATGTTGTTGCAGCAGTTGCTGGTTTGTATACCCTGGTAATTGCGAAGCGTTCAATCAGGAATCATCAACAACCATGGGCCAGAATCTATTGACTGCCTGTCAGCGAACTTGCGCGGTGGTCCTGCCCTCTTGATATCGTTTGATGTGTTGGGATGGGTTGGGTCTATCTTTCTGGGGCTTCAACGACCAGACAGCTGGGGTTGTGGCTTTCAGACGCATCGATCAGCCTGTGGCTTCCTGGTTGCTGAAAACAGCAGCGCTTCCTCTCCGACTGGGACAGTCAGACCGCTTCTGGAACTGCTGATGGAAGCCAAGAACAACTGGCTCCCAACATCAGCCAGCCAACCCACCCACAAACCCACCAACCAACCAACCAACCAAGCAACCAACCAACCAACTCAGGGTGTTTGAGTGATGGCAAGGGGGAACTTCCACAGTCCCCCTGTCACCCAGGTGTGGTGAAAGACTTGCTGGATCGGTCCATGCCTCAGAAGCGGTGACTGCTGCAGCTTGATGATGCGCGGCTGCCATCACAGGGACACGGCAAGGTTTGCGGAGTCGGTTCAGTCATTGGTTCCGACTATGGATGGCTATTTGGCTATGGGTCAAGCTCTTAACCATCAATTTCATGGCTTATAATGACCAACCAAATCAAAGGGAAAACAATGGTTAATGATAGAGGAACCAGGGGGACTAAGGGTTTTGACCCACAGCCATTTTTGAAGGATAGTTCTGGATAGTTGGATGCTTACTTTTTAAGCGTTGCTTTTGCTTGGTTGAAGTGCATATGTGCTCGGCTTTGCTCTACAGTAGTATTCTGACATGTGCAATTGTGAACGTACGACTGATTGTGTTCAAGGAATCCTTTTGGTGAGCAGAGCAGTGTAATTATAAATCATCACGTACCGCACCAAACTTTCACAGTAACGAGTTTCATGGTTTATGCTGGTGAATAGTGGTTATTCCAAGATCTTTACGTCTATATGTATATATATATATCATATATCTGTATACGTTTGTTGTTTGATGTTTTCTCACCATTCCGAGTCCAAACTGTTGGCCTCTCATTTTGAATTGGGAATGACATGGTACCACCATGGCCATGAACCTGCTTTGAACATGTTCACCAGGCATTAATCATAATTCACCCATCGTTGAAGCAACAACTAAACAATACTATGAATTGATGATTCCTGCAACTATGCAGCTATCTAGCTGTCAACAATCCGCCAATAATCAATGAACCACCACATGGTTGGTAATTACTTCCTATTATTGGTAGTTATTCCCTATGATTAGCCATTATTAACCCTGATAATATTTGCTATTCCCTATGATTAACCATTATCAACCCTTAAGATTTGCTATATTATTCCAAACTATTCCGTGTCATTAACCATTATTAACCCTTAATGGTCCTTCCAATAATCGAGACCTACAGGCAACCCCCACCCATGCGCTTTGCGCGACGCCATGCCAAAGCGCAAACGCAAGCTCGCTGCGCTCGCTCCAGCCGCACCAGAGGCGCATAACGGCGGGGGGCGGACAGCAACAGGACCAAGCGCAACAGTAGAGGCCACAGCTGGTTAGTGACCATAATGGCGAGCAATATGGTTTTTAACAATAGTGCAACAGCATGGTGAACAACATGGTCACTAACCAGCAATATGGTAGCAATATGGTATATTGAACTATTGTGATAGCAACCATAATGACCACAATGGTAGCATAGTGAACAATATGATGCTCTCTCAGAAGAGAGGACCCCAAAGTTGTGGCTGGTGTACTACTATAAATGGTGAATAAGCGGGGTCCCCTGTTTTGAGAAACACCCACATGGTTATTAACAATATTGTTACCATAATGGTTAGTGCTGGTTTGTAACCAAATTACCAGAATGGTTAACCATTACAGATGTTTAACCAGCAATGAACCAGATGGTCAATAACCATGGTAAATGGATGTTAATGATGCTTGAAACTGTTTGGAGTTCACACTGGTGAATAGTCAGGAATGGTTGAAAACGACCTGATGGTTGATGATACTGGCTAATCACGACAATCACCAGGACAACAACCAGCACGAAGCAGCACCAAAATGCTGCAAATACAGCACCAGATCAAAGGTGCCAACTCCTTTGAAGCTCTAAATGTTGCAAATAGGAAAGGGAAACTTAATCACACACCCAAATGGTGAAAACAATCTCAAGTTTGTTCAAAACCACACTTTTATCACCTTTCCTCACCTTTAATGACATCACCGCAGCTTCACTCGACTTCTGGGCGAGGCACCCGATGGCGAAGTTCCAGCTGCCGCTAGAAAAGGCCCACGCTTTTCCGGAGGCGGTTTTGATCACGACCGGTAACGATGAGCAGCAACTCACCAAGCCTAGCTGAAAGGTGGGATTATAGCTTGTTGATACCAAAGCTTATTGATGATCGTCAACAAACTATAGTTGGAGCTATACCATCAATAAGCTATAGTTGTACCAAAGCTACAGTTATATTGATAGTATAGCTTATTGATACCAAAGGTGGGATTATAGCTCATTGATGATCAGCAACTACCAAAGGTGGGATTATAGCTTGTTGATAGTATAGCTCCTGGATACCCAGTAAGCTTGAAGGCTGTGGGATTACTCATTGATCGTGGCTGACCCCAGTTGTGAGTGAAATTTTCCACCAGTTGTTAGTGATATGTTGAGCACGCTATCAATGGGTGATAGCACTTGCAAGTCAGCAATCACTATAGTTCCTGACGGCTTACGAGCTGAAAAGTTTCCAGATCAACCGCTTGACGCCCATGGCTTCCATGCATGGCGACCCCAGTGACAAGTTGCAAGCCATGGAAAGCGGGGACAACCCAACAGTGGGCGGCTACGAGCCTATGAAATCCTGTGAACTTATCCCATCTTAGGGGCGATTCCCGCCCAGACATTGATGCATCAAGTAGTCACCATAGTTGGTTCACCAACTCTTTCTCCCCCATAAGTGAACTAAGCAAACTAAGTGGTTATATCAGTTATATCTATACCATAGCTAGTAGTTAGGTGTATCACTTAGCTAAGTGAACTAACTGGGAGGGGTCTCGTGACCCCCGGTGCCTTGCAATCTGTGTCAGAGGAGCTCCCAAGAAGAAGCGAGGTACAGACAGCCTAGCTCCGAAGGGCAAGGCAGGTGGGACTTCCCAGGGATTGGAGGGAGCGAAGGGTCAATACTGGTTAATCATTCACCATTTGTTGATAGCTGGACAATATTCAACAAGATGGTGAATGATATTCATTAACTGTTAATCATTCAACAATCAATCATCTTAACATTCTTACTGATTGATGAATTAATCATGGCCAACCATTATTCATCAGCACAACTGGTGGTTGACAGTGGCAATAGTCAGGAGCCACGGGCTTCTCGCACAATCACGTAGCGCTAGCAGCCTTGGAGACCGCATAGGATATAAGCAGAAAATGTCCAGAATCATAGGGTTAGAAACAGCAATAGATAGAACCCGTCTGATGATGACCAACGGCACTTGGAACGGCATCGCCAACGAAGACAAGTGGTTGGAGGAGGTGAGGCCTGTGAAGATGGGCCCTGGTGGTGGAATCCTGAGAAGCAGGAGATGCCAGCACTCCCAGTTGGTAGAAATGTTTTTTTCCTGGGCAAATCGACCTCGGGAAACCCCTATAATGGATGCTGATTGGTGGTTGAAACAAGGGTCATCAGTCATAATCGACGCTTCTGTTTATTTGGGAGCTTCATGCCTGGGAAAAGGTGAAGAAGAAAAGCAAGCAAAAATCAGAGGCTGGAACAGAGCGGGTTGAGATAAGTCAGTATGGTCAGCACATGTCAGCACATCATGTTTCCATGTAGCTACATGCAAATGGTTCGCATCTTGCTTAGATTGTTGTCCATCAGGTCTGGGAACTCTAAGAATACAGCTGGGTGGAGCCAGTAGCGAGGGTAAGTTGGGGCCCAGCACGGTGTAGATCTTTAATTCTCACAATTTGGGATTTATTTGAGACTTCTTTGCGAGCAATGCGTTTTTTTGCATGCTGTTCGGGAGAACACTTGAGTTTATTTTTTCCTCTGGTTGTAGAAGCACCGTTCGAAGACATGGTGCTCCACTCATAGATCATGGTGCTGAGAGTCGTTTTGGGGATCGTTTTGGGGGTCGTTTTGGGGGTCGTTTTGGGGGTCGTTTTGGCTCCTGTTGCGAGGAACAGCATCCTGACCTTGATTTATTTGCACTACAACCTTTGGGCATGGATGCAGCACAATTATTGAATAAACAGGAAGAACGCAGCCAAACATTGAAAAAAACAATGATTTGACAACCGCAACCTTTTGGAAAAACCATTGTTCCGGTCTGCTAAATCGCATGATCAATGCGACCACTGGTCGGGGACGCATCGACTTCTCAGGGGAAGTGTGGTGACTTCGGCTCTCAACTGGATCCGGCACAAATTTTCACCAAAGGTACCCCCAAATCTTCCTCTTTCAATCATTTATAGTAATAAACCAACCATTTTTCAGCTTTCCAATCATTGGGTACCATACAGTAATAAACCATTTACAGTAACAAACCAACCATCAATTCCAAGGTACCCAACCATTGTGCTGCGAATTTTCGCTGACCGGCTTGGCCCATGCCGCCCATGCGGCGCCGGCCACCCGCCAGGCAGCTCAGCCAAGCTTTCGCGCGGAGGTGATGCAGCTGCTGCAAGAGCTTGCGGATCCCCAGTCACGAGGACGCCACGGTGCGTCACCGCGGATGGCTGCTGCTGCTGCTGGTGGTGGTTTCAGAAGTGGTTTCCGCGAGGATTTGGAGCGGCTTGACATGTCATTGATGAACATTATGTAGATCAAAATCATGTTCCGGCTGAAGCCCGAAGTACTTCAACCATGTGTAGCTATAACTATGACCATTTTATTTGACAGATTTTGACAGTATCTACGAACTCATTGTCAGCGCGCAGCAGCCATGTAGCCACGATCGAATTCAGCGCGGGAGGAACCTTGTCGGACCGCCTCAACCCGTCACACTCGTGCTTTGACAAGAAGCTGAAGGCGAATTGGAAAGGCTTCTCCAAGAAGGACGGGTTTTTTCGCGCAGATTCACTTCGAAGTCATTGGGTTTTTTCACCCATGTTAAGCTTCTCCAAGAAGGACGGGAGGCAAAGGAGGCGAAAAGCTGTGCAATGTCGTGTTCTTGAGGTGGGAATCAAGATCTGTGTTGGGGACGTTTCTTGCGCCTCACCTCTCACGAAGGTTGCACCATGGCTTCATTAGCAGTGGTAAGGAGTCCAAACCATGGTCGTTTGCGCATGATGATACCATGCAATTTATGGAAAGCTCATGGTTGTAGATGATTAAAGCCATAGACATGATGATACTGCCATGATGATTCAGGTGTCTATGGCAGTTTTCGCAAGTAGAAACTGATGCCTTCGATTTTCAGGGCCGCAGGGGGCATGCGTAGGAGCGAGCTGCCATCGTAGAGTGCGACCAGAAGAAGATGAAAGTTTAGACCTCAATAGATGCGGTGATTTCTGGTGAAAGGTGATGCGTGTGAACAGTGGTTGATAACTGTTGTGCCGGTTCTTCGTGATGAAAAACTCATGTTGAGGAGTTGAGGAATAAGTATGGTGAATGACCTGTGATCAATAATGATTTAATCAATGCTTTGTAATGGTTGAACATGGGAAAGCATGGGAAGTGTGGCATGTGCTTCTTGAGTAGGTACCAATCATCAATACGCGCCTCATGCTTGAGGCAAGTGTCAGCGCAGTGGTATCGATTGACCACCCCTTTGAAGTCAACGATGACGACCACTGTGAGACATCACTGGAGGCGTATGGTGACGTGGTTCCCATCTTGCACCACATTGTTGCTCGGCCAAGATGTTCTGCACTCTGGTGGGCTGCCGTCCCCAGGCTCCCTGAAGAAAGGGAATGGCGGGAATTCCATTTCCGGGAGATGAATGGTGCACTACGTAGAACATCGTAGAATCACAAGGCATGCTGAGGGCTTTGGTATCCCTGAATTTCCAGTGTTGACGATTCTTGGAGCATTTTGAACCAACCAGTCGCAACCAACAATTCGCAACTTTTGTTTCAGGGCTTCGATTTCTGACCAGTGGTTACGAGTGAGCGATTCTAGAACCCAGGCGTATCCTTGGAGTTGGAGAACGGTTTGATGCTGAAGGTTGTTAGTGAGTTGAAGGGAATAGCTGAGTAGCAAGAGTATCATACGTTGTAGCAGCAGCAGTGATGGTGGTAATGGTAGTGATGGTAGTGATGGTGGTGATGGTAGTGGTGGTGGTAGTGGTGCTGTTGCTTTCCATTGCGGAGCCCCTGTGGATTCGCCGTTTGGCCCAGAACAGTGCGCGACTGTTTCATCACAACCTGTGGTGTCGCCGGCCCTGCAGCCATGGCCGAAAAACAGTACGAGAAGATCGCGGAGGCCGCCATGGCAGATCTGGAAGGCAGGGGTGAGACCGGGATGGATGCGCCAACGAAACGCTGCGAAAGCCTGCGATGGTGTAGGGAGGTAAAGCTGGCTTCGGCTCGGCCACTTGTGTGTCTTAAAGGATTTGCAAAAAGAATGGAGTCTTAAAGTTGACCGAGTGAAGTGTGAACAGATACCTCATGCTCATGTCTCGATCTATGTATGCAACCCTCCCAAAATACATATGCATTTTCCAGACCGCGTTTGGCCTGCAAAGGTGTTTCGCGGAAGGGATTCTCACAAAGGAAATCAATCAGCAAAACCATTTTCTTTGGAGAACGGCCTTTGTGCCCAAAAGAACCCTCTATATACCACTTTTGAGAAGTTTTGAAGGCATCTGAAATTTCAGCCACGAAGTCTGGATGTGGTTTCAACTAAGCATTTTTTCAACATCATCCAGGGGTGATCATAGTTTCAACGAACCACACTTTCTCCATAACAAAACCGATCCATCGGAGAAGTTTCAACCGATCCTTGCTGATGACATCGGGGCCTGCGTAGGCGGCATGTGCTGGCCAGTGGAGTGGTTCAAGGAAGATCTGTGGGGAGTCCCTGTGGGCCTTGAGTTGTTGGTCGATGGCTGGTCTGCCAACAGGCTGCTGATCGGCTGGTGAACAGTAGTGGTTGATGGTCACTTTCGGTGCTTTTTGGCTATGTCCGATGCTCATCTTGATTACGTCCAAGCATCTCAAAATGTAGTACTGTACCTCCCAATCATCCGAATGTATATAATCATTTATAGTAGTAGACCAACCATTTTGGGGGGACCCCTATTTTGAGAAACCACCATGTGAGTCAGTTATACAATGATTGTGAATCATTGCTTGTTCGGGGGATGCTATTTGGCGATTGCTCGTGAAATATTGATGCTTAATCATGGGTCACAAGCTGGGGGCCATAGTTCGGCTGACGGAGTAAGCCATCCGAACCATCTACGAACCATCGAAGACTCTGGTTGATCAAAGCCAGTGGTATCACTTAATCATGGCCTCTGAACCAACAATGATAACCACAGAATTCATTACTGGTATTATTGTAATTATTGTTGTCAATAGCCTTTGTATTGATTCTGAGTTCTATCTTTGTTTTTGGGAGTGCGATCATGGTTCATTAAGAGGCCATGATTGAGTGATATAACAAGGCTCTTAAGCTTATAATGGCCTCTTAAGCTACGCAATAGGTTCTTGACCAACAACGTGGTTCCCACGGTAAAGAACCACATCGTTCATGAATCTTCGCGGTTGATGTTGCTACCCATGAGCCGTGGGATGCACAAGTGCTACAGTACCTTTGGTAGCGCTATCGAACCCACCCTCTTCACCGGTAACGCTAGAGTTTCCGTGGCCGTGTTATGTAGATTGCCAGAGTGTATAGCAATGATGTACAGGCAAATAGATAGATAATGATCAATAGATCATAGATATAGTACATAACCAGATCTATAGATAGAGCAATGGATACATGAGATAGAGTAAATAGCTAGATAGATAGACAAAACATAATGTGCAGATAAAATAACTAAGTAGATACATACATGAATGGATACATGAATAAACTAGATAGATAGATACACACATGGTTTGGCACCTACCCATATCCCGCTTATACCATGATTGTTGGTGATCATCCCCTATTAATCCCTATTATCACCCATCAGAATACTACCACCTGTGAAGGGCGGTGATGGAGCTACCACTGGGATCCTTGTCATGTGGAGCTTTTAGACCTGGTCGCTGGGTGGCTCAGCTTCGCATTGCTCCAATGCGCTCGGCTGAGGCCCATCGAAAGCAAAGACGGTTCGTCAATGGACATGCTGGCACTAGGCTTAGTGCCATGGTGCCATGGTGCACCCTCGAAAAGGAGTACTGTGAACCTGGGGGTTTCTGAAAATGGGATTTCCCACCCCCAAATCATCCAATCTCAACTATTTACAGTAACAAACCATCCACTTTTGGGCTTCCCAATGGCTTGAGAAACCACATGGATGGTATCTTGATTGAACTTGGGTCAGCTGAGTGGCATCCTTGGGAAGATTCATGACCATCATCATACAGAATCATACATCTCAACCAACCTTGACCAGCTAGCATCGCTAGTTGCAGGGCATATATAAACAGTTCTGATTGATTCGGACATGGCTCGAAAGTTAGTTGCAAGGTCTTCATTGCATGGGAACACATCATGACGTGAATTTTGAACTTGTCGTTTGTGCTGAGATTGAGAAGACCATCAATCGGTCATACCAAGTGCCGAAAATGATGGATCCGTACATCAAGTCGCAGTCGCAGGCCGGAGCAGCTGGACATTGTCTGGCCAGAACCATGCTTCGCTTGTTCAGACACCTATTTGGGAGTTTCTTAAAATGGGAGGACCCGCAAATCATCCTTTATTCACCATGTTTACTAATAAACCAACCATTTTTGGGGTACCCCCATTTCAAGAAACCACCATTTGTTTCCAAGGGTCCACCAGAAACATTGCCTGGTGACGTTGTAACTTCTTTTATGGGAAATGTGAGACCTGATCGCGCTGTCTAAAACCCATTGTTTATTTTTCATGGGAAATCTACCATCCTTGGTTGTACCATTTCTGAACAACTCCACATGTCTTTAGGCTAGTCAACCATGTCTTCATTTAGTGCTTTGCCCCTTGTGCCGTTGACTGACAGAAGCCGTTCTGGTGCAGGATGTTCTTGAGATTCCAAAGCCGGAGACCCCTGCGAAGATGAACATTCTCGCATTCTCCGATAGCATGGGCTATTGCAAGAACCTTCTTGCAAATGCTCCTGAGGGGAGAATTAGCATGAAGAAAGTCGTAGAGAACTATCACACTCTCACTCAAGAGGATGTGAAGCGATTGGTGACTGAGCCTAAGAAGGGCTGGGACATGGTGATCTTCGCAGTCGGCTGCGATCCACCCAGAAGCAATAGCATCGATGATGTCATCGAGCAAAACACTGTGATCTCCAGATTGTGCCTGGGCTTCCAAGGGTCAAGGTGTCGCACGCAAAGGGTGGTCCGTGTGTGCAGGGGACTGCATTTACCAGCATTTTTTTAGATTTTTTCCCATATCGTGCCCTGTTCAGTGTTTGCGCCTGAAAGTGGTATGGTTCCTCAATTTGTGGCACGGATACCAAAATACCCTCATAATCCCTCATACTTGTACATGCAAACTTTCATATCGATATGCAAATGTATTTGTATTTGCAGTATCCCCACAAATGCAGCAATCGGCCATGGTCACTTTCACATTCACAATGTGCGATTGCTTGGTTGGTTTTGGACCACTCAATCTCGTATGGGGCTCGGGCAAGGTCAAAACCCTTTACACTTGGCACGCTCCCAAAAATAATCTTGGCGGGGATTTTCATCGGTAATTTTTATGATATGTGGTCTTGCTGTATGTAATGATACATAGTGGATAGAAGATACAACCAGTCCATGTCTGATTCTATTCAAACTCCAGGAAACCCATACCGAAATGGGATCTGTTTCAGCACTGCAGCAGATGCAGCGCAACTTCCGCAGGTACTTTTGGTTGTCCTATGAGATTCAGAGGGCGGAAGGAAGTGCTCGAAAGATCTTCTGCCTCGTCAGAGGATTGTTCCATGAAGACACCAAGACCCATATGAAGGTGCACAGAGAGTGCAATTGTGCTGGGCAGCCTTCAGATTCTCTTGGACATGGCACATACATCGATATGCATACATATTCCAATCATACAGTATATTCATTGTATTTGTGATTTATATGCACTGAACACACATTTCATACGCACCAACAAATACATGAGAACCAATACGCAAGAATCGATGTTTTGAGCCCATGGCAAGGGTTGATCGGTTCCCGTAGAAGAGATGATCAAAGCTTGGTGATCCGCGGGCGCGGCGCCAGGCGGGTCTGGGCATCACCGTGTGCGGCACGTTGTTTGGAATGACCAACACGCTGCGACAGGAGCCTGGGATGGTCACGGCATGTCATGGCATGTCATGACTGCAGGACTTGAGGCAAATGATTGTTGATGGATGGCTAAGCAATGGCTAAGATATGGTCGATATGGTCAATACATATGGTTAAGATGCATGGTCAATCTACAACATGGTAAATAGATAGCAATGTAAAGGTAAGGTCAATACTATGCATGGTTGATATATATATATATATATTTTATATATAGTAAATAAGACTTGAGTAATGATGCTTCATGTTGGTTGCTGGTTGATGCAGATGGCTACTTCAACCAGACATGATTCCGAGGAGCTAGAAGGTGTCGATTTGCACTTCTGTGACACAGAGCAACTTTGCTACGCTTAGACGTTTGGGACGGGGTGTCGCTGAGTATTGGTGGAGGACTTTCGGGGTTTCATGCAGTTTCCCTGTTTTGAGAATTTGATGAATGAATGGCACCCGGGAAACCGATGCTAACCCAACGCCTGAAGCTAGCATTGGGTTGCAGCAGGGGTGCCGAAGTGCTGGACTGCGCTATTCAATGACATCAACAGCTTGTCTTTTCGGGCGATTTGGATTGACCCAACAATCAATGAAGCATCAGCAAACGTTACTGGCCATCAATAACCAACCATCAACCATCAATGATCAACCATCATTAACCGTCAATAACCAACGATCAACCATCATTAATCAATACCCAACAATCAATGAACATATCGATCCATTCCTCTGCGAAAGTCGTTGGGCTTCCCCCGGTTGACCGATGCAGTTCAATCGATGCAGTTCAATCGATGCAGTTCAATAGCTTGGAGAGCATTCCATGGAGTTGGGGAGACCAGGAAGTTGTTGGTGACTTACCCTCCGGTAAACAAACCTGGCAATGGAAAATCCACCATTTATAGCTGGTTTCCCAGGGTTTCCTGTAAAAATTGGTGATTTTCTATCGCCATGTTAGTTTACCAAAGGGTATGAGTGACTTATGGGTGCGTTGTTGGTCACCTTAGTTGTTGGTGACTTCTGGTGGTGATTTCTATCTGTTCCCCTGTAGACACCACATGGTAGTTTCTGAAAATGGGGGACCCCCAAATTGGTTGGTTGATTATTAGAAGTGACTATTCATGGATGATTTGGGGGGTACCCCTATTTTGAGAAACCACCACATTTGTGAAACTGCTGAGGTACTTTCTACAAGAGGAGAGCCCTTTGTGGCCTCAACTTGCTGCGGAGGCCTTCCGGGATAGCACCTTCGGCATGATCGATGTGCGCATCCTCGAATCTGGAAGGCTCCACCGGGACGCTGGATGAGGCTATGTCCAGACCAATGCTTCCATGGAAAGAGAGGCTCATTCCCCACTCTATAAGCAGAAGGCGCAGTTTATACAACATATTATATATTATATATATGTGTGTACAAAAAACAACTATACATATATGTGCGCATTCTGCATACTTTGTAATCGATCTAGATATGTCTATATCTGTAATATTTGTATATTTATATGCGCACATGTATATACATAAATGTGTGTACACGGTGAAGTTCTTGTATGTATAGAAGGACATGTGATTCTATGTTTGTATCCATGTATGTAGCTTTGCATATACATATATATATATATATGTCGCTGTTAAACACATATGTATATATAAACATATACAAATAGGCGCAATAGCTGGTTTGTCGCGGATGATCGTCATTTGTGGCAGATTCCTATGGACCTGGAAGCACTTTGAGAAACAGCGACGTTGGAAACGGCCGCTCCACGTCTCACCATGTCGAGAAACGGCTGGGAGCAGCTGCGCAGGTATGTGCAGAAGCGTATTTCGTCGAAGTTATATCAGGCAGCCAACAAGGACGCCGGGATGGTGTGCAGGTCGCAGAGTAGGCTGGACACTATGGCGGTTGCCGTGGGGGAACCCCCAAGTTATGGTTGGTTTATGAATGGTTGACTGGCCAACAATGGTTATTAACAAGGGGATGATAAGCAATAATAGTTGCGATATAGCAACTATAGTGGTTAATTTGTTACTATAGATGGTTTATAGTGGATGATAGCTGAGGGGTACCCCATCATGACTTGCGATTGCGCCCCATATGAAGGTCCTGGAGGAAATGCTGGGGCAGAGCTGAGATCATTGATAGCACTTCAGGTCACTGTGAACTGGTGGCGTGGCAAATGAACACGGAGCAACAGGAACATGATACATTTGTGGTGCAAATATATATGTTTTCAAAGCTATCTTTGCACTTGTTGTTTTGTTTTTGCTTTCATTGTCATGCACTGCGATAGCTTTAAACAATCCCAATAGTAGTCATTGAATGACAGCAAATTTTTCATCATTCAATGATAGCATTCCCAATGAACCAAATAAGATGGCACGGTCACCAGCTCGCTGTGTCAGTTGAGCCCAGCTATGTGGGTCCATGAATGGGATGCTGTTGGTACCGCCCGTGTCATGTCCATCACCTCCCCCCTCGGGGTAATCATCCCTCGTTTATGGTATACTCGTGCTGATGTATCTATATTTCTTTGTACACTTAAATATGATTTGAATTCATATTCAATTATAGTTAAAGGTATCGTATGATGCATTATATACATGCATCAGGATTGGTGTGTCTACCACAGCAAACCGATGAGAGAGTGTCTAATCAAAAAATAGTTTATAATTCCTAAGGATGTGCCTTTTCCCTACCTGCGTCATGCATAGTTGAAGTCGTGGCTTACGACTTGAAGTTTGAAGCTCGCCCCCACACACACAATTCTACGCAGTTTCCGTTGCAACCAGGAGTTTCCCATGCCTGAAAAGGGCATCATCTGCATCTCGGGAGGAAATGGTGCCTTAGGTTTGGTGATGGGCAACTGGCTTCTGGACAAGGCAGGGTTGCCCTCACAACCATGAGTCACTGAGCACCAGTGGTGCTGGATGCACGTTCTGGCGTCAAGTTGTCATGTTTTAACCGGATCATATGCATATGTATGCAAAGAAAGTCATAAACTGTTCATATGCATATTTATCTATTTTTACACAGACATGGAGCACGTATACATATACATTAGATGTATATCTACGTTGCATGATTGTATAGAAAAAATGTATATGTATACATATTTCTGGCACTGTTCCAGAGAATGTCGATTGGCAAAGCACGGCTCAAGACTTTTCAAGAAACGATGTCCATGGAATGCAGGTCGCCACCAGCCTTTGAACCTAGGCATTTTTTCAGCAGAACAAGCTAGCAAAGTCTTGATGCAGCTTGTGATACCCCAAAACAAGGAAACACCTTGAACAGTTCGGAAGATCCATTATTGAATTCTTGTTGATCATATGCCAGGAGAACCACTGAATAATGACTAGTTTACACACACATGGTCATGATGATACATGCTGCCAGGATTAGCCATAGAAACAATGTTTTTGGTCGGCATAGTTGAACATATAGTTGGCTATTATCCTTTCTTGTTGACATTGCAAAAGGATAAAGCAGAGGGACTTGACTCAGAGGAACACAGCAGTTGAGATCGCACCAGTTGATCCTTACCCTCTGGTAGTCTCCAACCTGGAAGCTCAATATCACCTAGTTTTAGCAGGTAAACCACCTTGAAATGGTGGATTTTCCACTTCTAGCTTAGTTTCAGGGAGTGTATCCCATATGGTTGTGGGTCAAAACCCTGTATCCCTGGTTCCCCCCACTATCAACCATTGCTTTCCCTATTGTTGTTGGTGATTATCCCCCACTAGTTGATTGGTTAAGATCGACCCATAGCCATATTTTTTTAAATCATCAACACACACCCAACAAGATGCCACCTCCTGGGATCATCCGGATCAAGGGTTGCAGGATTTCATCGACAGTATCAACCAGGATTGATGTTTTGATTCACCGGTCTCAACCATCAACGAATCAGTACAGGAATGATTAAGTTAACACTGGTGGTTTGCTACTGTTTAATCATTTTGGTTGACAACCCGAACCAACCATTTATCAACGACTAATCACCAGTTGATCAAACACAATCAACAATGGTAATTCATCAACCATTGATTGACCACGGATCATTTACTGACATTGTCAACCACAAATCACTCCTGAGTCAACCATTGATTCAGCCATGAACCAACCTGAGTCAACCATTGATTTCACCATTAACTAACCCGTATCATTCATATCTCCCAATACAGTGCTGCGCCGGATACCGGCGCTGCTTGTCGCCCGCCCGGTAGGCCGCAGAGCAAGGCAAGTCGGGCTTCTCGATCCAGTTCTTGTCGCGATCCATGAAGATCTCGGTGCTTCAGCGCACAAGTCGGGTGTTTTTGACCTAGCCAGGAACTGGGAACCCCAAGGGCGGTATGGTTGGTTTATTCATGGTTAGCAAAGCTTAATAGTGAGGATAATAACCAACAATAAGGGTTAAACGACTATTATATTACCATATGGTTGGTTTATTCATGGTTAACGTTGGCTAACAATGGATACTAAGAAGGGGGTGATAAGGAATGATAGGGGATATACCAACTATAACCGTTGGTTCACGACTCAACATGACTAATTTAAAGGATGAGAAATGGGCATCCCCTGTGACTTGTGACACCACCGAGTCAGGGATTAGAGATTACAGTAAGAAACGATGATATTATTACTTATTGGTTGATCATCATAGTTGAGCATGCCGAATGAGTTGACCTATGGTTGGTGACCGATGATCGACCACATCATTCATTTTAAAGCAGGGGAGGATGATATGTTTTGTGAAATAGGGTTCAACAGAGTATATTAGTAGCACTGGACTACAACAGGGGTTGTGATCAAGAGAAAACAAACCATTGCAGGAGCATCCTACAGTCAACACTTGGTTGATATGGAATGCAATGAAAGTGGAAGCAATATGATGTACGAAGTAATGTCATGCAATCCACTGAACTCCCTGTCAAAGTCAACTGGTTGCATAGAAAAGTCCAGCCAGTTGTTCAGTTGATTGCCCTCTTGGAAAGGCGATCTTCACGTCCACGTGAAGTCTCCTGAGGGTAGTGGCAAGCCGTGCCATTGTCAAAGTTGAAGGCCCCTCTGGGCCTGGAGCTGCCCGATTTCCTTGGGGCCAGGGGTAAGGGATTTCCAACCAAGAAAGGGCACTCCTTAAGTAACAGGCAGCATTAACCTTTGTGTACCGCTGGTATCCGCGAGATTTCTGCTAGTGCGACAGGGTGGCATTGACCACGCAATGCTGATGAACTCGGTTGCCATGGCAGCCACAGGGGTTGCCGTGTAGCCATGCCGTCCAACTGAGGATTTGAACATGCCTCTGTGGAAGGACATTGAGGCGAAGGCGGCCAAACTCGGTGTCACGGTGGAGCAAGGACTGAGCGAAGCGAAGCTTCGGATTTGGGGGGCCAATTTGGCTGTGCCTTGCTGTGGTCATATGAACCTTGGTCATGTGATGGTTTCTCAAGTCATAGGGGTCCCCCCAGTTATCATCCTTTAGGTCAATCATTCATATACATATAGTTATAGTAATAAAGCAACCATTATACCGTAGTTGGCATATCACTTATCATGGCTTATCATCCCCTTGTTAGCAACCTTTTTTAGCCATTGTTACCCGTTAGTAAACGAACCATAGCGGCTTGGGGTTCCCAGTTCTTGGCTCAAGAAACCACCATATAGTAATTGTTTAACCCCTATTGTTGGTTATTAGCATCCTCCATTATGAAGCTTTATTAACCATGATGTAATGGCTATTATCCCGCATTTTAAGGTTGTAACCACCTTTATAAATGGTTGATTAGGGATAATGACTATTATTAAGCTTTATTAGATAAGCACTTATAAACCATTCCGATAGTAGTAGTAGTAGTAGTAGTAGTAGTAGTAGTAGTAGTAGTAGTAGTAGTAGTAGTAGTAGTAGTAGTAGTAGTAGTAGTAGTAGTATTATTAAAAAAATTGTAATGATTATAAATGGAATTGTTGGTTTATATAGTATTCGTTTAGCCCTTATTTGGTTATCCCACCATTATAAGGCATTTCTTGGTTCCCTATGGCTTGAGACAGCTCCATATATCACGTCATCTCGTTCTGCCGGGCTTTTGAGCTTGGGCTGCTTGTCATGATGTGCAGGAAAGATGGACATGTCTTCCATGGAGGGCTGCTGCAAATTCATCGAGAAGCTCAATGGAGAGTTGTATCTGGGTGGCTTATGGCCACTGTTGAGGTTTGATGAAAAAATCAATCCCGGATGAAGTTGAACCATAGGTTTCTAGTGGTTAAGAAGGGTTATAACCATTTTTTGAAAAGGGATAGTAACCAACAATACTGTGGTGAACTCCAAGTTCGCTTCCTGTATTACTTGGGGCTGTAGCTTGGCTTAATTGGAAACCCGTTGGCGAAGCTGTGGGATACTGCCGAGGTACGGCTTCATTCACTCCGCCGGGGTCCTCCAAGACTCCATGCTGATGAACCTCACCTGGGAGAAGTTTGAAACGGTGTTCCAGTGTCTCAGCTATCTCACTTCAAAGATGCAAGAGGTGTTGTTGACGATGATGATGACGACGATGACGATGACGATGACGACGATGATGATGATGATGATGATGATGATGATGATGATGGTGTCTATAAGTCTATAAGGTTTTATTAGCTGGTACGGTACAGCATGCAGGGAAGTGTTCACATATGTGGATCTCAGCTTGCAGCTGCTTGGATATCTGCTCGGTGCTGGACCACAGAACAGTCGTTTGAGCGGCATAGCAGGTCGATGTCCATGCTTTGGCATGTGTGGCTGTCCACATCTTCTTTAAGAGTTTCCATCAACTAAGTTATTGATCAATAGTTATGATGGTCAAGCTGGCTGATATCCATGGTCAACCAGTCTAAATGATTCAACGAGGTTTCTTTCAACTCCTCTTAAATCGCAGCTCTGTTAAATCGCCAAGGTCCAAGCATCATGCAGCGCTTTACCTGCACTATGCTCTGGAGCAAAATCCTCAGAAGGACTTCCGATTCATGTGGAACTTTTCATCCACCTCGGTGTACGGCAACATGGGACAGCTGAACTACTCGGGCTCCAACTCCTTCCTGGATGTGCTCACACGCCATCGCAAGGTGCGACGAACGGCGGGAGGGGGAGGTGGTGTCATGGCTGCTGGTGGCAAGCCATGGCCTTGGTCGTGGGTCAGTTCACCCGGCTAGTCCCCCTGGTTCCCCTATCATTAACCAGGCTGTTTTTCCTATAGAAATTGTTGGTGAACTTATCAACCATGAAATTGGTTCGTGAACTGCTTGACCCAGCTCGCCATATTGTTGAGTGGTTGGGACTAACACCATGGCCCTGCTGCCACCGCCCTCGTTTGAAGCCTGGTGTAAGCCTCATCGGGTAGGCTGAGTGAAAAGGTGGACTGAGGGCCCAAAAATCGAAGGCCACCTTTACAGGACCCAGCCAGAGGGCCGAGAACTTTGCGTGTTTCATTTGAGAGGTCCTTCATTTTTTGGGAAGATATGGCAAGGTACAAAGTTTACAGACATTTGTGTTCCAACAACATCCTGATTTATCATTCCAATCTTCCAAGGATTTCTTGTGGGTGGCCAAGTGGAAAGCTGACAAAGAACAGTGCCGCATAGCACTGGTCCAGATCCATCCAGATCCCATCTAGGGATATCTATGGCCGGTCATCTGAAAATGTGAAGGCTGTGGGTCAGAGCCTTGTACCCCTGGTGTGCCATCATCAACCATTGTACTACATAGTATTGTTGGTTATTATCCCCCGTGAAATTGAGAGTTACTATTGACCCAGAGCCAAATGGAACCCTGTATTTGAATCAACGAGCGACGACCGGCAATTCAGCAGTCGCCGCCACTCAGAAGCGCTAGTTTGTAGTGGATGGATGATTTCCACTTTTCCATCTGCAAATCAGCTTCGACTGGAAAATGGTTGGTAGAAGTGTTCAATTGCTCAAGGGTACAAGTTCTATGGTTCCTGGGCTGTAGCCTTTACAACTCGTGTGAGTTTAAGCCCATAGGTATGTGAAGTGTTATCATCGTGGAATCTCTTGCAAGAACCCGTGGTGTTGGTATCAAACCATCTTAAGTCACAGATAGTCATAGTAATATTCTATGCTTTGCCAGCTGGTTTAATGGCAGGTGTAGTGATATGGTCTTTTCCTTAGCCATGGCAATTGATGGTGGTTAATAGGGGAGCCATGGGCCTTGTCTCCACAGTTGTTGGCCTAACCCAGTGATGCTATCCTGGCCATGGCTTGGAGCAGCACGTCGTTGGCGAGGCGAAGGGAAGACCGTCCCTGGCGATTCAGTGGGGCGCCTGGGGCGATGTTGGTATGGCAGCGACCATGACCGATGCCATGCGATTGAGGAGAGCCGGGAGCAAGGTTCGTTGTGGAGTCAACAACTGAGGGAAGTTGCTGGTGGATGGTTCTTGGTGCTTGTGCTTGTGACTTTTTTCTTTTTGTTTCTTGTTCCTGTTCCTGTTCCTGTTCCTGTTCCTGTTCCTGTTCCTGTTCCTGTTGTTGTTGTTGTTGTTGTTGTTGTTGTTGTTGTTGTTGTTCCTGTTGTTGTTGTTGTTGTTGTTGTTGTTGTTGTTCCTGTTGTTGTTGTTGTTGTTGTTGTTGTTGTTGTTCCTGTTGTTGTTGTTGTTGTTGTTCCTGTTGTTGTTCCTGTTGTTGTTCCTGTTGTTGTTGTTGTTGTTGTTGTTGTTGTTGTTGTTGTTGTTGTTCCTGTTGTTGTTGTTGTTGTTGTTGTTGTTGTTGTTGTTGTTGTTGTTGTGGTTGTGGTTGTGGTTGTGGTTGTCTTCGTCGTTGTTTGTTTTGTGTGAAATGGATCTTGCTGATAGCAAGGAGGAGTGTCTCAAGGAGTTTTGTGAAACGTTATTGCGCTTGCCAAGCAAACAAAACAATCGACAGGATTGGACATTTTGGCAGCAATATTAATTTTTGAGGTTCTATAGTCTAAGGCTGCCCATGGGACTCACAAACATTGCCCACTACAGTTGCACATGTTAGCAGATAGTCAGGACAAACAAAAACTGGCTTCATCCCTGAATCTGCTGAAATCACATTTCTCAGAAGAGGTTCTCATTATCCACCTTTAAAAAAAACACCCCCAAGACGATAAACCAATCGTTCGGTGTTGTTTCCGCATACCATTCGGGCCATGTTATTCTCATAAATGTGGTGGTTTCTCAAAATAGGGGACCCCCAAATAATTTTTTTTCAAATCATTACTATTATTGATAAACCAGCCATTCTGGGGGGTTCCCTATTTTGAGACCCATATACCTGCTGCCTGCTGGCCATATCCTACATGACATACCGCAACGGCGTGCCACGGTTGCTCCTGGCGTAGGACCATGAACTCGCCGATGCCGTATTTTTCCAACAAGGAAGGTCTGTGGCTTGACAGCAGAGCTGGAGACCGAAAATTGGTGGGGTGCAAATTACTGCGGAAAAAAAACTTGTCTTTATCACAAGTTTCATGCTTTGTTCTTGTGAATCTTCTTTACATCTTAGTTTTGGTGTTTTTTATTTCAGGCAATGTTTCAATGGATGTTTGGCATTGCCATGGGATGTTTGGGATGCTTATGCGCTGCCAGAAAACAACCCATGGCAATGCCATGGGGCTGTGGGTCAAAAGCCTGTACCACTGGTTCCCCTATCATCAACCATTGTTTCCCTTATCATTGTTGGTTATTATCCCCTATGTTGGTCATTATAGCCATGAGTTTTCATCATTTTTTTGGTATGCTTGGGATGACGCTTTTGCGCAAAGCTTCGAGCTGCGTAGCTCCCACTTGGGATTGGCGAACATCCACGGATCTTCAGGGGGTTTCCCACATGAGGGGTCCTTAAAATGGGGGGACACCGAGCCGCTATGATTGGTATACTGCAAGCTGGACGATTTCGGGGTATGACTTGAGAAACCCAAGGATTTTTGCCGATTTCCATGTGAGCATCCACCAGAGGAGCTATAGGATTCAATCTAATTCTCTCATTTCAGTGGGAACACCAGTGTAAGGTAAATGATCATGGCGATGCTGTGACATTCCTTGCCGAGTTCGGTACTTGCATGTCTTTTTCCCCATGTTTTTGTTGTTGTGCACAGTGAAACAAGCGTTTTTTTTTTTTTTTTCGGTGTCAGCTTCGAGTTTCCAGCATCAAAGGTATGGCTTAGAGTGCGGTCTGCAGACGGGCTTGGCTTACTTCAGTGTCTTCAAATTCAACCCACCGGTGATGATGGGCTCAGTGCAGTATGCTGATGCAGTGCCTGCCTGCTTCCACCGGAATCATTACAGCGAGGCGCAGCGGCACCGAGCGTATTTCCACGGTCCTTGTCCGTGATATTGGAGAACCAACAAATGAAGGAAGTGTTGTGGCGAGGTTCTTGTTTCATCTTTAAGCGTGTTGCCCATATTCTTCATATATTCCTATAGGATTTTTTTTCCGTTGTTAGTCCTTGGTGGTTGCATCCCCGTTGACTAGTTGTGGATGACCCCAGCTGAGTTCTGGAGCTACCACTGTGTGCTGCAGGTGTGTCCAACGCCTCCTGCTCCGACTTTGGAGCGAAAGCATTACTACACCATCTACAGGCGGCAAGAAGAGAGCAACCGGTTGATTTGGGTTCTCCGTTGTCGTTGTTTTCATCCCTTTGTTGCAATTTTCTCGTGGATAATTCTGAGGGTAACAAACCGACCTTGGCTTCCAGCTGAAGCAACTTAAGTGCAGTCCTTGCAGTGGCAGGATATGGCAGTTGAGCCATAGTAAACTACAACCAGCCGTGGTTAAACTCCCTGTGCGTGGTGGTGTTCCACAGCTTTGGACACTTAGACATGGTTGTTAAATGTTGTTGATATGGATTAATTACATTGTATCTATAGATATATGCCTCTCTGTGTATATATATATGTTTAACAATCTATCTATCTATCTATCTATCTATCTACCTATATATATATGTGTGCGTGTAAACATTAATTCAACACATGTAATATGTGTGCCTATTGGCACATTTAGACATGTACAATGATTAGACATATATATATATAGAGATATATGATGCATTGTCATCAGCAAATCAGCCCCGTTCACGGAGTCCAACTATGCAACCAGTACCTTGGAGTTGCCGCAACAGGCTTTTACCAAGCTCCATCTTCAGCTGGTTGGGGGATTTATCTAACTGCTATCGATTGATCCTGACTTTCTAATGGTCAATAGTGGCGAATATTTCAGAATGATTCAAAGGTGTTAATTGATGTACACTGGTGAAGGATGGTTTATCCTGGCTAATGCTACTTGTGAATGCTAGTTGTTAGTGATGGTCAAGAATAGCTACATCAGTTGTATTTCCTGATAGCACATCGTTGACGATCAGGATCAGTCATCGTCAATAGACCAGATACTACCTAGCATAGTGAAATATGGCTCTGGGTGAAAACCCAGTGCTCCTGGTGAACATTCCGAAAATGACCAACATACAGTATTTGTTGGGATGCTCACCTAGAGTATCCGTTCGTCGGTTGGTTAATGGTGACCCATTCCTAGATAGGGGCCTATCATCAGTAAAGTTGCCATTGCGAGGAATTCCAACCAGGCACTGGTGTTCACCTCAGGTGACGGTGTGAACACTTGCAATTCGCGATGGTTCATGTCGAAGTATGATCTCATGGTTGACAATTAGTAAATTATCGATCATGCTAATGGCAAATACCGAATCATCACCAAACATTGTTCTTTGGCGAATGCGATAGCAGCAGGGCTCTTTAAAGGTGCAGTTTTCTCTCAGTATGAAAGTCCCTTCCAGTAAGCTCCAGTATGTGACCAGGAGGTTTTCTGCAGCTGCAACTTGTTCCTTCGTTGTTTCCCACAAAATATGGATCCCCCCAAAATTATCACGAACCATTCACGATAATAAACCAACCATAACGAACTGGGGGGTTCCCAGTCACCGGGCCCAAGATTCCAACCACGGCAGCCCACTGGCGGTCCACGGCCGCCTCCAGGATGTCCAAAGGCCCACAGAGCCTGGATGCGAAATCGACTCCGTTGGTTTACAACGCCTACGTCAAGGACGGCGGCGCCTGCCGGGCCGAAGGTAACGCGCCGGGGCACCATGCGAGGGAAGCGATGGCACTACAGGGGTCAGGTTGGATTGCAAGAGGATACACTCGGACCATGTGGCGAGCTGGGTCAAGCAGCCGAGCAATTTCTTGGGGGATAAGTTCACCCACAAACTCAGAGGGAAAACAATGGTTAATGATAGGGGAAGCAGGGGTACAGGGTTTTGAGCCACTGCCATGTGTTACAAATGACCAGTTTTGCAAGGTGCCGTGGCCAGCCACAGCAGTGATATCTGATTGCTGGTGCCGAACAATCTCCCATTGATGGATCTGTTGCACTTGTTCATCTTCAATGACCAAGTAGCTCTCAGATGATCCCAGACTTTTGATAGTTAGCTTCCTTGCAGGCCTGACAAGATTCATTCAGATTTACTCATCAGCTGAGAACACGAAAATTTCCCTGACAACTGAGCTATCTTCAACTCTGGCAGCGGTCAAATCAGCCAGGAGGCAGCAGCGAAACATGAGGATGAGTGGGGGGACGATTTTCGGAAGTGGTAGAGTGGAGCCGTAAAATCACTCGCACGAAGGAAAGACTGGTAAAGGTGCGGTGCGGTGCAGTGGATTCGCAGCTTCCAATCTCGAGAGAAAATACCAGCGGCTTCAGCGGTGCTGAATCGGGCTGGTTGCTTTTGGCCTTTTCATACTGGGATTATCCCAGGGATGAGCGCCCGTTTCGCCTTTTTTTTTGAAATTTATTCTTGTCAACCGTGAGCGTTTAATGATCATACGGCACATAAACATTGATACATATTCATACATATTCACTTATTAGTACTGCTCGACAACGGTTGCCAATAGCTTCACATATAATATTAACAATTAATACGTGACTTTCCAACGGCAATTACTGATACTTAACAACCGAGTCAACGATTCTATTTCTTGAATATTCTGAAATATGTGTAAACTCTTACTATGTGATGACTTCTTGTTGTTGTTGTTGTTGTTGTTGTTGTTGTTGTTGACATTCTACTGAAAGTATGGTCTCCAATTTGGCCTCGTTGGGGGCTTGAACTTGGAGGATAGGGATGGTCACCACCACTGTTGGAAGTCAGCCATTGCTCCATGGCTCCACGGGAAAATGCCTAGGGAAATCATCACAATCATCCACTTAGCACTGACAACGTCCACAAATATCTACCGCACTTCTGTGTGGCGCAACCTGTTCTTTTCGATCATTGGATCC
>VSDK01010795.1:14967-47970 GCA_009767595.1 Symbiodinium kawagutii | reverse complement strand
CGACAAGGCGTTGAACCTACCAGGTTTCACACCCTGGCCTCACCAGTAGGTAGTAACTTTGGTGAAACCGACCGTCTGGCCTTGGTGTGATGCCGGAGTGGTTCGCCCCTTGACGGTGTCTCCCCATACCTGGACAATGCAAGCCTACAATCCTGGCCCTTAGTTAGGCCACCTGAACCCGCTGAATTTGGTGGGTTCACTTCTCGGTCATCATGCTGATGGCATTAACACTTCACTGGTTTACCATAGCAAGGCTGCAGTGACGACACACGAACACACCAACTTTTGCTGAGTTGCCGAGCTATCACTAACCTCTCGAAGATTAAAGTTTGTGCATCACTGCCTGAAATTTCCTTGATGGTTACTGCTTACAATTTACCGCCGAATTGTGAGAGACTGATGGCATGACAGCCATCACCAACACTCTGCGATCGATATGATGAAGGACACACAACGGCAGAGAAGTGAGGCGGGGAATTCATTGCATGTACATATTTTTCGCAGACTACTGCCTTAGCTTCGTTTGCTTCTTGTCTTCGCTGCTTCGAAGCTTCGTCTGTTTCACTTGTTTCACTTGGTTTCACTTGTTTCACCTGCTTCTTATCGACCTTAGCTTAGTGCTACCGAGGCGATGTATGCGAGCAAAAAAATCAGCAGTGGCTCCCCTTCCGGTCAGAAACATACTGGCAACAATGCCTCCTCAGTGAAACCCTTCGATGATTACAGGATCTCGCACAGAGATTGCGCGGAACCACGTTCGTTGCAGAAAAGCACAGTGACTGCTTCCTGTCCATTGTTACACCAGGTACCACAATTGACAAACTCCGCGTCAGTACTCGACGTAGTCACACATGGCCGGAACAGAGTAAGTTTTACCCGCGGCAGCATCTGAAAGGACATCTCTTTTGGGCGTATGGGCGTGATAATTCCCGAACCCCAGAGTGGATTGTCATACCTACTGATACAGGGTGGAAGCTGCACCACCAGTTCTGGAATAAACAAATGTCCAGCAACGAAGGCGAGTCGCATGTGGCCTGGTCACTAGGCCAGAAACATTTTTATGACAGTTGGCGAGCTGAGCCCCCGCACCGCCATTTAGTTGCCACACACCTACTTTCTGCACCGCCGCAAGTCTCTTGGCGAAATATCGATCCCCAAATTCCGCCACATCAAATGCATAAATGGGGCATTCGCCATCGTCAAGCCATTGAACCAGAGCCCGTCACACCAGATCGAGGACAGCATTCGGCATTATCTTTCGCACTCTAAAATCGCCCCCGCCACTTCCCGTGACTTCTTTGGCCCCATCTTTGCGTCAGATTTCAAAGCCTTCGATGTCCCACACGAACAACTCCAAGAGTGGGTCCAAGAAACCCAGAAGTGCCCGCATGATGGTGGAGTCGGGGCTGCCCCAAGATCCCTTGTGCCCAAGGAAGAGCGCCAAGACTTTGTCATAAGGTTCTTACAGCTTAAAAGCCAGCTTTTTCCAAGCGTGCAATTCCCGGAGGATCAAGAGATGTATAAAACTGACAGCCTTGTCACACCACACAACCTCCGGCGAATAGAGGCAAGAAAGCGGCGTGTATAACTCTGCCTCATGCCGTCTAATACTGCCACGTCTGTTTCTCTTCCCCTTCTCCTCTCCCCTTCTCTCCTGCCTTCACCTTCCCTCTCTTCCTCCCCCCTTCTTTCCCGCAGCTGTTTCACCTTAGCCCTACGGGCTTGGCCGCGCATGGAACTCGCCCGTGCTCCTATCTGCGAAGCCTCGCATATGGGCCATTAAAAGGACGGGGGTAAGAGCTCCGGTTCTATGTACCTCCGGGGAGAGACGAAGAGCTTTTCACCTTCTTCCTTTCTGGCTTTTCCATGCCCCTCGTGGCAGCAGTGTTTCTATTTGATATCATAATGTAATATCTGACCTTCAGTGGGCATCCTTAACGTCAAGTGCCCTGCCGTGACGTGTTGCTACATTTCACCTGCTTAGGTGACTTGTTGCTACCGTCCTTCCTCGTTGCCGTATCACTGGGTGGGCTGAAACTGCACCTGTCATCGGCCAGTGCTTGTATTTCTCCATCGGTGGCTCAGATTTTGCTCTCACACCTGCTCTCGCAATTTCCGTTGGGGATGTGCGCCTGCTTCTTGGTGCCCAACCTCAACCACTCACGTGAGTTTTCTAGGTTCGACTTGGCATTTACAAAGGTATGGCCACAGCCCCATGCACCTCCATAACATAACGGTCGGGACTCGCTCTGAGCTCGCACCTCTGGCCGTAGGAATGGTCTGCTGCATGGTTTTATCGTGGTCCTGCATGTAATCTTCGCTAAACCATGTGCCTTGCAATTTTGGGAAGAAGAGGCCGGGGTCCACCATCCTTTTGGGATACATTGAAATTGATTGATGCCCGGAAACCACAGCAGACATGAATCACAATCTGGAGCCATAGGTAGTAACTTCGGTGAACCTGACCGTCTGGCCTTGGAGTGAACAGGGGTGGTTCGCCCCTTGACGGTGTCTCCCCATGATCTCTGGGCACTGCTAGCCCACAACTCTGGAGCTATCGGCTCTGGAGGATGTTCACCCCCAGATCACATATGGCTCCCTGAGCAGCCAATTCAAGGGGGTGCTTCATGGTTTCTCTGCTCGCTTCGGCATTCTTTTGTTGCGGCGAGTGTTCAATTTTCTCTGCATAAGACTCGTTGCGCGATTTCTGGACAGATGTATCACATGGTTAATCAGGAACAGACGCGATTAACCGCAATTCTGACAAACAGCATCTCAATTTTCCGCCGAATTGGCTGATGCACACAGTGAGGAGCCATACATTAGCTAGCTTTGCTAGCTATTGCAGAACCTACGGCAACGCTTGCTTAACGTGATGGGATATGCAGAGAACTTGTGAGGCGGGGAACTCATTGCATGTACATGATTTTCGCAGTTTTACTGCCGGCTTCGTATGCTTCTATGCTTCAATGCTTCGAAGTTTTCGTTTCACTTTGTTTCACTTGTTTCACCTGGTTTCACTGCTTCTTATCGACCTTAGCTTAGTGCTACCAAGGCGATGCAGGCGAGCAAAAAAGATCCCTGACAGGCAAATTTACCGCAAGATACCGTGGGTCAAACAAGGTTTACTCGCCATCGACCGCTCTCTGCCAGCATTCAAATGGATACTCACAAATGCTGGAAACTAACATTGCCAAATACCTTTAATGTCCTATTCAACCCAGTTTTCGATCTTCATGCCTGCCAAAACCAATATGATATCCTCAAACGGCAAGGACATGGGACAATGCATTCAAATGACACCCTACAACAAGATACAGCTTACAGGCTGGGTGATGGTGGTGCAAAAGCAGCATGGATCCTATTCAGACCAGCTGCTTGACCCACAATGCTTTGTCGAAAAAGCAATCTATTGCTGCTATTAGCATCGCTATGCACATGTTTTTTTTTGTCCCTGTTGCGCCGTCTGAGCACGGTACTCCGGTTGCTGGTAGATCGGGCAGACCAAACAGTGGTGAGATCTCAGGTCAAGATCATCATGGTTAAGACAGAAACAACAAACCAGCCAAAAACAAAACAATCCCCAAAACCAAGAACCAAAAAACCAAAGAACCAAAGAACCAAAGAACCAAAGAACCAAAACCAAACCAAAAACCAGTAAGCCACCAAACCGAACCAGAACAAACAAAAAGCCATCATGAAGATTTTCCTACGTACGCTCAAAACGCAATGGACCTCAGAATGGGTGAAATTCCGCACTCATGCATTTCAGAATTTGACGAACCAGGCATTACCATTTTCATCATCAAACCGAATACACACTTTTTTTTTCTGCGAGAGCGCCGCTTTAGCACGGTTGGCTGCGGTCACGAGTAACGACTACAAAACGTTGAAGGACACCCATCCAAGAGAAGGCATTAACAATCTAGCGCATTACAACTGGACAGCTCAGAGAGCAAACTACGAAGTAGCTGAGACATTAACGGAAAACAAATTTGATGACTTCTTGGTGGAGAGAATGTGCAAAGAACAGCATCTACTATGATACAGTTGGTTGCTCAGAGATATCACCACAAAAACGATTCTGTTCTCCAATATTCTGAGACACGTAACCCGTAAAAGCATCGTACCGACTAGAATTTCTTTTTTTGTCTGGGATAATGCCGTTGTAGCGCGGAGAGACAAAACAAACCACCGACACCAAAAAACCAGAAACCACCCCCAAAAAAGGCGATGTGCGTTAACTAGGTGAAGGCATCAGCATCAATCATGACATTCCAATTGTCCATAGTAGACCTCTAAACGTATGTGACTGAGCGAAGCCAGGAGCTAGTGTGCAGCACCGTAACCTAGATCTCGAGGATTGCTCTTCTTGTTGGACTCAAATTGGTGGCATGTGGTCCCAAGTAGCAATAGAATTTGCCAGTCAATGGAGCTGGCATTGAGGCCGGCGCAGAAGTTGGGACAGGCATCACAAGCGGCATTGCGCCAAACGGTACAGGTGGGAACTAAGACAACTGGAGAGCAGATGCTTGCTGCACCTACTGCTGTGATATCTTCTCCATGACTGTTATCAATCAGACAACTTTTACGTTGAGGTTCTGCAAATTTTGCAGCTGAGTTGCGCTGCAATCCAAGTGTTGCTTCTGCACCTTGCAAAGGCCGGTCAGATTGCTTGCCAGCATGCTCAAGCTCTGGCTCAACCTATCTTTGCTTAAATTCTATTTTGCATGGAACTTCAGCTTGCAGATCGTGCTTGCAGTAAGAAATCCTTTTCTTTTTGCGGCTGGCCATCAAACTCCAGACGCGCTACACTTGGAACTAGTGGAAGTTGTCGGGAGATTTCTGCCTCACTTCCAGTCGGTACGATGCTGTTCCCTCGGGGACATGCAGTACAGCAAAAGTTGCAGCGTTTCGCCAACTGCGTTTAATCAAGATAGATTGGGGAGCCATCAACCAGAGTTGGGTGCCAAAAAGATTCATGGCCGTTGATGACCTGGCTATGGATTGCATCGGATTTATGCCAAAGAGGGTGCAAGCAGTTTTGATTGTCTTCCAGATCGAGTCGAGTGGCTCTCCGCTTCGGAGGAACTTTCAGAAGCAGATGCTAGACCGCCGCGATAAAGCTCGACTAAGCGCCAATCTGAGGGGTGATGTTTTAATGGTTGACTTCTTTGCTTAGGGGTAAGTTTGCAAGTCAACTCAGTTCAAAGAACAAGTGTCCATTAGTCATCAGTAATGTCAAGAAGCGAGTGTATCTGGTTTTGCAAAAGGGCAAGTGTCCTTAGTGATGTCAAGAAAAAGGGCAAGTGCTTTAGCGCCTTGATGTTCGACTTGACATCGCCCTCCAGATTTGCGTGACAATACCAATTGCACTCGCAGACACTTTGGAGCAAGCCAATGCCCTTTGGTATGCAATACAGTCAAGCTTACTGCAGCAGCAAGAACCAGCAAAGGCCCAAGTGACTCAGCCATTTTTTCGTGGACCAACTAGATCGAAGTCGACTCCATTATAATTCCGTTTTCCCAAAGCCTCCAGGCCCACTAATGATCAAAGCCTGTTTCTTGGACAGCGATTCCTTCCATTGCGTCACCTCCTCTGGAATGCGGAATGCAGTCAACGGAAATCTTGCTTCGGACCTTCGATTCATGTGAAAAACTTCTGGTCTCAGAAGAGCGCTTTGTCCACGCAAAGCCTTCTGCAGCATCTTTGAAATACAGACGGTGCCACTGTAATTCAAAAGGGTTGGGTCCCCATCTGCGTCCATCTGCATGACCAAACTCCACCATTGTTGTTCGCAGCGAATGCCATGGACGCTGATGACTTGACAAAATTCAGAGAAATCTATCATTCTCCTTTTTTTCTTGTTCTCTTTCCAATTTCCGTCGGATCCTTGTGCCACACATTCACTCGGCCTTTTCAACCTGGATCCTTTGGATGACATCTGTTTCTGCAGAGATTAAAGTTTTGTCTCTTTGGTGATAACATTTCCAGCACTGTCATGCTTCGGCCAAAAATGAGGCGCCGGGTCGAGATTGCTCCGAAGTTTGACTGCGGATGGTTCCAAAAGATATCTAACACATCCTGGCCATCCACGTCGTGGGTGACTGAAACGGCCGTGCATTCCCCATCTCTCCTTGAGGCGAAGCCCTGTCTGGAGATGCGCAAAGTTCGCGCTCATCTTGAAAATCATGTGAAAGTGACTTTCTGGTCCAGAGTTGTCCGGCTTCCTCTTCTTGTGGGGTTCCTTCGCCACAATCATCTCACTGACTTGCCCATGGCCAAAGATGCTGTCCAAAACTTCTTTGAACTTCACCGAGACTTCCTCCCTGCTGAAGTCATCCGGAATAGTTACTCCTTCTCGGATACGGTCTTCTCTACTCTTGGCATACTCACGTGGACATGGAAATGTCCACATCAAGACCTGGTATCTCCTTGAAGTCTGCACTTCGAGTTCGTTGCCTTCCTCATCTTCGCTAGACTCTCCCAGACAAAGGACGCGGTCAATTGGAGGACGTTCTTCTTCATGTTGAGATGCCGAGGATGACGAGGACGACGATGAAGATGAAGAACTTCTGCGCCGTGGCATGATCTGCGATCTCAGCAGGAGCCGGTCTCACTTTCTGCGTGCACACAAAGAGGATGTTGCAATGAAATAAAATGTCTTGCTGCTCTTCACTTGTGTTGTACACAATTTGCGCGTGCCTCGCATGCATGACCATTGAAGCTGCAAAATGCTGCGAGAATGAAAACAAACTCAAAGAGCTTCCCATGTCTTCTTGCATCGCATTGATAAAGCAAGGCGCTCTCAATTACAGAAGTGATCACACATCTAGTCCTACGAGTGAAATGAGTCAACTTGTGCAGGGGAAAACAAATGCTTTCAACCGACAAGTGACCAAACAGGAAATGCAATACGATCTCAATGCAGCAGCGGGTCTTGTTTCCAAGACAGTGCATTCGTGCTGATATTGACTAGACTGTGCATCACGCGGTTGTCGATGTTCAACAAATCAAAGGAGTAAATTAAGGTTCAATCTGACTTTGTCAGGTGTGTGCGATGGAGCTTCAATCACGAGGTCCTCTTGCATTTGCAGAAATCTCTCTTAGATACATTTTCCGATCTCAGTACACGACCGATCACGGCAGATGTTGCTCCCAAAAGCACGACGTTCAAGTAGGAGTGCGTCCCTCAGCATTGTTTGCGCCCACGTTTGGTTCATTTTCAGCTCGATCATCTCCTTCATTAGTGGTTGCCTCCGTCGTGGTGCGGTTGCCTTGTGCAGTGGGATCGGTTGATGTGTTTTGACGCTGTCTCAGCAACCACAGCAAATCCTCATCAATCAGATTGTGAGCCGTTTTGAGCAGCCGTCGCCTCTTCTGCTCCTGCAATTTCACCGTCTTGTTCATCTCTTTCAACTGCTGTTTCAATTCTTGCTTGCGTGCCTTCAAGTTGTCGATGTCCTCTACGGGGATGACGGGCTTGCGACGAGGCCTTGCCTTTGCTGCCGCAGATCTGGATGCCATTGCGAGCGGACGTCTCCAATATTTTATTCAAAAAGGGCTGCAAAGGTAATTATTCAACCGAAGTCACCCTGTTGTACCTCCCCAGTAAGCCTTGCGCATGGTACCTTTGGGCTCCTCCTTGAGGCGCGCCCTGGGGCGGTACCACTCCACCACGAAGGTCAGAGTACATGGAGAAACTTCCAGGGACTGATGTCAGGGACTTCGAACATGTTATTTCGCTTCCTCAGCAAGATGGCGACCCGGTACTTAAAGTTGCAGAAGGCAGGTTGGCCCTGCCGACTCCGGTTCTTCCCCGCACGCCGGCAACTGACCAAGTCCACTCCACTGGGCTCATCATACTTCCTCACTTGCATGCATTGAGTATTGCAAAAACTGTCGTCAATGCCAAGATCGAAATGAAGTTGCCTCGATCCCGCCCATCGGCGAATGCCTCTTCAGATGTCACTGTTCTACAGCTGCCAAGACCCTTTTCCCAATGGCAAGCTGAACCTCCCCAAAACTGTGCGAATCAAGCTACGAAAGCGCAGCGCCAGAGGCGCACACACGTGATTCAAAGAATATCGATGGCCAGGGTCGCCAGTGTGAGGACCACCCCGGGCACAGCCAAGCCCCAGAGTGTATTTTCAAATCCTGTCGAGAAGGCATTGAGAACCTGTGTATTACTTGCCGTAGAATGAGAAAAAGCAGCCAGCTGTAAGAGTCAAACGACATTGCTGCACCCACGACTCCAGCGATGGGGTCACAACGCAAGGCAGACAGCACCGCAACGCCATGTGCGCCTGTAGCCCGAAGGGCTAAGGAAATGGCAACAGAAATGGCTGCGGAAACTAGAAGAGTGGGGGGTTGGGGCCCCCCCTTCAGTATTCCTGCTGTCTTTCAGGATCTTTTGCAGCATTTTACATCAGCATTTTACATCTTCGCACTTACCATGCTTGCCTGCCAGGGATGAATTTTTCTTTGTACGAAGTTGCAAAGGCTTTTTGCAGTACCTGCTGGCTGCCTTAGGGAGTGATCACGTGGCAATTCTTATGGAGCCTTCGTGGCTTTTGCGTTGATCTGATGAGTGGTGAAGACGATGCCGAGTTGAACGCCTTCTGAGATGCGTGAGTGCGGAGTGTCACCTGTCTCACCTTGTGCATATGTTGTAGTTTATTTGCAAAATGACCTTGGTGGGTTGGGGCCTCCTTGGTGCTGGTTTGTTTGCGGTTTCTTGTTTTTTGTTTCTGGTTTGTGTGTTGGTTTGGTTCGGCTGGTTGGTGGTGGTTCACCCCAACGGTCATTTTGCATTAATGAAAGATCCTTCGATCTGTCTCTTAGGCTTCCTGGACAACTAGTGACCTGCATTCTGTGTGCAATAGGCACTACCTGGAAAAAAAAGCCCTTCTCGACAGGATTTGTTCTTACGTGACCATGGCGTAGCTATTGAAAGGACATTGGTAAGAGCTTGGGTTCTATGTACCTTCGGGGAGAGACGAAAAGCTCTTCACCTCTTTCCTAGCTTCTCTCTGGCCGAAGTGACGTCAAAGTGGTGATCCAAAGATTTGTGACATTTTTCAGATGATAACCGTCCAGTTTGAGCGTATTCAGGACTGACTTTAATCGGGGGGTCTCACGCTCCCATAATTTTTCTGATGGGTATAAGCGTAGTCACTGACGCAATCGAACACCCACGGATTGGATTTAAGGCGACTCAGTTTCGGTACTTTCCGTGTAGCTCACAGAATTTTGCATCTGGTGGTCTTGGCTCTAGGCCGCTGCCACCTTTGTGACACCTCTGAGTATTCACGCCCTAGCAGTACCATATCAGCCGGAAAATCGTGTGCACCTGCCAGCCATGCCAGAGTCACAACACACAGGCGTTATATTCCCCAGCTATCATAAGTCTCAGTCTGCCTTGGCAATACAGCTTCCTTTTTCGACTTTGGCGGCAGCTCGACGAGCTCTGTGCCGTGAAGGACGTTTGGCTTGCGCTTGCGTTTGCCATACGTCCTTCTGGCACGGAGCTTGACGCTGCTTCCCGTCACTCTATCTTCTCACCAGCATGGCCAGTTTTTATTTGGCTTTTCTCGCGAATGAAGCATTGCGATAGTTGTCTTTGCTATCTTTCTACGCTTTCTTTGTCGAAAGGTGGCTTTTTCCACGTTGCATCTATTACACCGTTTCGAGAGCAGGACCTTTTGGCAACGGTTTCTTTGAGTTGCAGTATCCGGCAAGCGTGCCTCTTCTGGCTGGCTTGAGGCTATGGTGCATTCGAAGCAATGTATTATTGGCTATTTCAGGTGACTGCATTTCGATTTCTTCTCTGGCATCACTTTACGGATGTTTGCTGGTATCACTAATAAGTACATCGAGCTCGCTCTCTGACTTCGTTTGCCGACGTTGTACAGTTTTTCGTAGTCTCACTGTAGGCTAGTTCATGCACTCTCATAGATTGGGATCTTTGAATTTCTTTTTGTTGTCACCTTTGACCGCTGCCACCAGTGCACAAGCGGCATCCTCGCAGAAAAAAAAATCACTGACTAATTGATGATCTTCTGATCACTTTTGCATCCTTGCTAGACATACAGTGACCTGCATTGAGTGTGCAATAGGGCACTACCCGGAAAAAAAATCATATGTGTGCTCATGTGTATGCTCTCGTACGTGTGCTCTCACATGTATGGTCATATGTGTGCTGTCACATGTGTGCTCATATGTGTGCTCATGTGTGTGCGCTCAAATGTGCGCTCTCATATGTGTGCTCTCAAATGTGTGCTCTCACAGATGTGCTCCTATGTGTGCTCTCATATGTGTGCTCTCATTTGTGGGCTCTCACAAGTGTGGTCTCATATGTGTGCTTACTTATGTGTGATCATGCGCGTGCTCCCACATGTGTGCTCATATGTGTGGCATGTGTGTGCGCTCAAATGTGCGCTCTCATATGTGTGCTCTCAAAGGTGTGCTCTCACAAATGTGCTCTCAAATGTGTGCTCTCACAGATGTGCTCCCATGTGTGCTCTCATATGTGTGCTCTCATATGTGTGCTCTCACAAATGTGGTCTCATATGTGTGCTTACTTATGTGTGATCATGCGCGTGCTCTCACATGTGTTCTCATATCTGTGCTCATTTTTGTGTGCTCATATGTGTGCTTCCACAAATGTGGTCTCATATGTGTGCTCAATTTTGTGTGCTCCTACATGTGTGCTCTCATATCTGTGCTCTCATTTGTGTGCTCATTTATGTTTGCTGTCAAATGTGTGCTCTCATATGTGTGCTCTCACATGTGTGCTCCTATGTGTGCTCTCAAATAAATGCTCTTGCTGTGTCCCTTTCCCACTTCCCCCCATCTCACTGTTTGGGGTCTCTTGCCGGAATATTTTTTTGGCATTTACGGCCAGTAAGTCCTATGTCATGGTGTTGTTTGTGCGTGTACATGTGCTCTTGTGGAATGCTCCCGGTTCTGCGGGATTTGGATCTTAGGTGCCTTAATGTCCAATGTCATAATGGGTCCCAAGTGTTATATAAGTCATTTGGCTTTATAATATATTGAAAAGTTGGCATCTGTTCATTTCATTTGGACCGCGAGTGATTAAATTGCAGCCGACGCATCACATGTTGAAACATTGTATTTGAAATAAACAATTGCATCTGATCTTTTGCCGGAAAACATTGGACGGTTGTATTGTTTTTTTTTGGTTGACTTTTTGAATACTTTGAACCGTTCATTCATTTGTGCCAAGCAATTCCATTACATTTAAACCAAATTGCAGTGTGCAGAACCAGGGGCCTCAACAAAACCTTACACAGCGTGGCACAACCAGAAATTGCAGCATTTTTGGCCCTGAGTTGCACTCCAGGTTCTGGTGCGAGCGCGTTTGGTCCTCAGCTGTCGCACTCGATGCAGGAGTCACGACACACCGCGGGTGCAGCTCGCATCTTCACCTGGGTTCTTTTGGGAAACCTTCAGCAACCCAGCCACCAGGGGCCATGACTAAAATCCATGGTGAAGCTGACTATCGTTGCCTTGGGTACTCCTTCTGCTTTGTTTTCTACACGGTATGAATGTATTCCTCAATAGTCAGCCCAGTGATTTTGCAAAAAGCGGTTCTGGTCATCATGTTTTCCTTTCTGTTATGACCAGTTTGATTTCATTCCATTGGAAAAAAACCTTTTGGGCCATGAAATCAACCATTCCCAACCATTGGCTCTGATTAGTTGACGAGCACTTGACCCAACTTGTTGTTAACTGGTTAATTTGTTAACTGATTAACTGGTTGCTTAGTTGAGTGGTAACTGATTGCTCTGATTCTTGTTATCTAGTTGCTGACTAGTCATTGCTGTTGACTGACCATTTGACTAGTTGACTACCACGAGGTCACTGGCGCCATGGCGCGGCGAGAGAGTTGGCCGTCCAGGAGGTTCGAACTTTGGGGGTCCCGTTGGCGTTCAACATGGTGAACGCTATTGAACCATATAGTTAACCATAGGATGCTGATTGAGATATGGATTTTCTATGGTTAACTATACGGTGAATAATAGGGGAATAATAGGTGAATAATATAGCTATGAACTATGGTCAATCATGGTGAATAATAGGGGAACAGTTTGCAAATTGAGACATGAACGATCTTGGATCTGATACATGAGGGTTTCTCAAACCATAAAAACCCTCCCCAACATGGTCGGTTTATTGTTAATAACCCAAGATTAATGTTGGATGATTTGGGGGTCCCCTATTTTGAGAAACCCCCATATATAGATTAGGTATTTTTTCAAAGAATATGCAGTGTAACATTCATACAAAGATCCATTTGCGGAAGGAACAACTAGACACGGTGGCAACCTGACAGCGAGAACACAGAAGTGTGGAATCTTGTATCAGTGGGGTAAAAAGTTCGCGAGGATGAGCATTGAGGCTGGTATTCCCTAACTTTTTGGCCCCAAAAGGATTGCTTTCTTGTGTGACAACAGTGTTTTTTTTTCAAAATGCCAATTATGGAGGCAAGTTGTGGACATTCCCATACCTGTCATCATCAAGGAGTTTTCGAAAGCCTGAACAAAGAAATGGGAGCACTTTTGGAAACTCTCTCTCATCTGCAGAACCTCTGCGTTGGCTTGACTGTTAGGCCAACCATTTTGAAGAACATGAAAGTTGTTATACCCGGGTGTTCCAATATACCAGCAAGTTCTTGCAGCCCAAGATGTCGAAGTGATGAAATGACTTTGCAAACTGCAGGCCTTGACTCCAGTGGTCCCCAAGGAAACATTCACTATAAACGACCTGGTTGGTGCTGATTCTTTTGGATGTCGTTTGTGAAATCTTGCCGTTTCGCTGTTCCTTGTGCAGGTGCCCGCCATGTTAAATGTCTTGTTGAATATCTATGGTTTTGTGGCTTCAAGCATTGATAGGTAGATCGATTGAGATCTTTCATCGAACAAAGATCATCATTGGCTGCAGCAATGAGTTTCTGCCGCCCAATCGCTAGCAATCATTGGCAACCATAAACGGCTACCTTTAATCACAAAGCATCGCAAGCACAATCCTATCAGCCATGTTTTTTTCATGATCATGTTTTAGCACCATAATCATTTTGACCATTCTTGACCATCATGATCAACAGAAAAGGCCTCTACCATTATCAACTGTGAAGGATTGCTACCCGTTGCCCACCATCACTAGAAATGAAAGGTTAACCATTGACTGTAAGTCTAGAGAAACATCACCGGTGCATGAGCCACTACCAGGCCATTGCTTGCCAGGCCATTGTAATGTCAAAAATTCATTCTCCGGATGTTTCGTTGCGAACTCGGCAACTGGATTCCCCCGTGCCCCTGAGAGGAGATGTTCTGACAAAAGAGAGGCGGGTTCCGCCGTTCTGCCCCAGGTCATGGCCGAATGCTTAGTGGTGCTTAGTGATGCTTAGTGATGCTTATGGATGGTTGATGCTGGTTGATGCTGCTCGATGCTGGTTGATGCTGCTCGATCCACATGTGTTTGGGTCTCCATTCATTGACATCAAACACATGCAAAAAACGAGTCACAAACAATATTTGCCACAACTAATAATTGTCCTGGTCAACCCTAGTCATAAACCAACTTAGCTAACTAGGAGGCCCCTCGTTGTATGCAGTTCTGCGTTCATGATCGTCAAAAACGACTTGTCAGCTACCTCAACTGCCAGCTGTATCACGCCAGCGATGCTGGGAGTCCTCTTAGAAAGCCATCGCCTCCCTCAATGACTCAAGCGCCAAGCGTAGCTGTTCGCCAGCACGTTGTGCCTTGTAGATGTTGTATCCCACCGTTACCGTGTCTCTTGTTGGGCTGAGTGAATCTGACTTGACGCTGCTGATTCATTTGTTTCATGAGTACAGATACCGCCGATAGCATTCCCATTGTGTTGCATACCGTTCCTGGCAGTGTCTTTTGACACATTGATATTTGCTCGTTTGATGAATTAATTTGATTCTCTCAACTGACCCACGATGGCTTGTAAACCAACCACAAGCGCAACATGGATTGTCATTGATGTGACTGCATGATTCGTTGTTGACATATTACAAAGCCAGCTTCGGGGCCGCGCTGCGACATCCAGGGCTGGTGGGATCAGGGCGGGACCAGCAACTGTTGGTGTGCTCTATTCTGTGGCTGTCTATATGGTAGTGGTGGTTGATTTGCAGGTAGTAAAATTCGCATTTTTTGTTGTGTGACTCCCATGTTTCAACCGGTGTCACGCTGGCAGCAACTGTTGGTTCTGATTGTAGACCAGAGAGCCTTGAGACTTTACCTAACATCTGATGGTCGAAGCGAGCCTTCCGGATTTGAATCATCCAACAGTTCACTTTACAGCTACGCTCCCACCGTTCACTTCCGAAGCTAAGGCTCAACAACTGGTGCCACTGTGCCATTCGTCGCTGCCGCTGCCGCTCTGCTCAGCACAGTAGAATTTTTCCGCTTGGCAACGCAGAGTGAAGCCGAGCCGTCAGGTCCGTCGAACAAGAGACCTGTCGGGAGGTCCACAAAAAGCTGGAAATTTCGTGTGCTGATGTGACGATAGCGAGTAAGATGCAGTCTTTGTGGGTGGGTTATTCAGTCGGTTGCTAGTGGAGGAATGCAAGCGTGACGCAAGTTGGGATGCCGTTTATGCTCTTACATATCATGAATAGAAGGGATCCATTGTTGCGATTTGATCTCTGCTGCAGGGTGTTCCGCCGCTTTCATGACTCTGGCTGGATATCCTGAGTCCCAAGGCTGCAAGAATAGGTGCTGCAGTGAAGGTGACCAGATGATGACGGAAAACCAAAGCTAGAAACAATAGGCAATAACAACCAAGACTGCTGAAGAACGGTTAATACTGGTTGATCATTGATAATGGTTGATAGTTAACAAAGGTCTGTGGAGAACTGGCTGCGAATAGCCGCATGGCACATCTGACAAACGGATACCAACCAACCCCGTGGTGTTGCACCCTTTGGCGCCTCAGTCCCAAGAGGCGGCTTTTGGCAGAAAGAGGGGGCCCCATTGTCAGGGTAGGTGCGCGGCATGTCAAACAGGGTGCGAGTCGTTGGAAATTGGTCCGCAGCAATTTTCAGAAGTCCTGGTTGATTACCGAAGTTGGTAGATCTTTTGGCCAGTCTGTTGGGGACTCTCCTAATATTATGGAAATACTGTAGCCAAATGGTCGCATTGTTTCTCGTGTTTATATGATGAGTGCTCAGTTGTAAGCGGGTGCAAGCCTTTGTCAAAGCCGCAATTTGTTGGTTGCATGGCATTGAATGATTGCATATGGGTGTTTCTTGCTTGGTGATATGGCTGTGGGTCAAAACCCTGTACCCCGGGGGGTGTTTCTCAAGTCATAGGGGTACCCACAGTTGCGATCGTTTATATCAATCATTGAAAATAACAAACCAACCATAACCTTGGCGTCCCCTATGGCTTGAACGGTTATTGAATGATTTGGGGGTACCCCTTTTTTAAGAAAACACTTCTATGATCACTACAGGCAAATGACTATCTCGTGCCTCAATTGGGCAAATCGCTCTAAAACGTTGCAAATACCATATGAAACGCCACTTCTGGAAAGCGTGCCTTTTTCGTGAATCGCAGGCGAACTCCATAGATCTAGAAACCACCTCCAGAAACGACATTGTTTTTGAGCGTGACCAGTTTGATTGCCCAATACCATTGGAATTCGTATGTTTCTCAGGCAACCCTTGGAACAACCAATCATCATGTTAGTGTATCGTTTAGTATGGTTTTTTGATTTCTTGCCATTTGCTAATGTTGAGTGGTCGTCTGATCACTGGCCTGTCTCTTGGGGCCATAAAAATGAATTTTCCCTACCTCGTCCGTACCTCGTCCGGGTACCTCGTCCGGTTCAGGTTTGGATTTGTAGCATAGATGGCAGACAGCAGTTGAACCATTGTTTTCGCAGCGTTTAGATGCAGTTCTCCAGCCCCAAGGCATCCGTTTTGAATCCCCAAAGGTGCATTTAGATCACTAGCGTTCCATGGTTTTCGGATGTTTTTACAACAAGAAATGTCAGTCAGGAGTTTTCCCATCAGCGTTCCATGGTGTTTTGGGTTTAGGCATGCTTTAGGCATGCTTTCTTTCAAACAGCGTTTACATTGTGATTTGACATCAAGAAAGGGTCGGGGCATGCTTTAGGCATGAGATTGTCGGTTACCTGTATCTCATTAGTCCTGGTATCACCAATGTCTCATCACGCGACCCATCGTTCACCAGCTGGACGGCTGACCTGATGGCAGCACCATGGATGAGAATCAAATCTCGTTAACCACGACCTTTTTAGACTGCACCAATTACGAAGATTGGCAATATAGGTTACAAGCATATCTTACGTAACTACACCAATTGGCAGTATTGTTTTGGGATACTCAGTCTTAATAAAACCAATATGATTATAAGCTCATATTGTGTCAATATTGCTCATATTGGGGATATTGAGACGGATTATCCCCTCAAAGGTTGCTCATTGTCCGTTACGATTGCTTACCCACGATCATCAGCATCAGGCAACGAGATAGCATGATGGATAAAGGGATGAGAATGGTACATCATCATTGAGCTTCAAACAGCAGGGAACAGCACTCAAACGAGCATCAGGGCTGAAATGTCTTCGTTCCTTCATTGCTTTTTCTTCGTGTTTTTCTTTGAGCATAATTCTGACGTCTCAGAACCAAGGGGTGTATCCCCCAAGCATATGATCTTCCCAGACTGGCACCCAGTGGCTGGTCGGATGGTCGCGGACTCACAAAAAACCCGCGAATCGCTATGGTTGTTCCGAGTTTCTATTGTTGCTGTACCAATTATTTTGGTTGCTGCTATTGCCATGATCGTGAATCATCACGCCGTCGACAACACCATAATGTAGGAATGCTGGGGGATGCCGTTTGATGATTGATGATTCCCAGAGGTATGAGATGATGAATGTTACATTTGCCACAGGAATGCTTGGTTAACCATGCTTGCTGATACCCCATTTTATCACAGTTGAGAGTCCTGCAACCACAATGATGTCAATACCGGACACCCCAGGAAATGCATTGCTGCTCCACTGCCGCCCACCAGCCCGAAGTGTCTTGAACATGGCGTGGAGACGGTTGCGGGCGGCGAAGTTGTTGCTTTGCAGGGGAACTACTGGAACATGATCATTTGCAGGGATGGGTAGTGATTGACAGATGGTGTATATCAAACAAATTCTAGTTTTGCCACCAAAATATCTATTTTGAGACACCCTTGGGACATCATGTAAGGAAGCCATATCGATGCATCAAATTTGTTGATATTGCTTGGTTGATAGGGTGGATTGACTTTGTTGATTTATCTTGGTAGCATCCCACTGTTGAATATTGATGAACAGACTATTGAACAGACTTGAGACTCGCCCCTGCAGTTGGTCCTGGGTCAAGACCTATCACTGATACCTTTTTTTGGGTAGCTGGGGGATCCCGGTCGCAAGCATGTTGACGGGCCACCTATCTCAACCGAGCTTTGTTGATCGAAAGTATAAGCAGGTTTTCGTAATGAGAAACGATGCCTGGCGACCTGCCACCGCCATACCAAGGGCAGCCACTTGAAACCGCGGCGCCAAGGCCTGATCATTTGAAGGGGCGTTCGAGCGTGCGAAAAACGCCGCTTAGATTGGAAGTTTCCGAAACGGGAGCAGCGAAACATGAAACGGAACAGGGTTAGCACCGTGCAAAACACGGTGCGCAGGAGCAAAACACATTGTGAAAAGTAACTCTCGCAGCATCCTGCAGCATGAATCTCTAGTGCAAAGAAATACATGCATGCATACATACATACATACATACATACATACATACATACATACATTCATACATACATGAATGCTGGTCAACCATCGGTTTTTTTGTATGTTGGTTTCTCACGCTAAATCATCCAGTTTATCGATCATCTATAAGCTATTGGGGGTCCCCGGTGATTGATCATCCAGTTTATCATCCAGTTTATTAATCAAATGAACCCATCCAGTTTATCATCCAGTTTATTGATCATTATTGATCAAATAAACCAACCACAACTTGGGGGTCCCCAGTTCCTGGCTTCACGCCATGACTGGATGAAGCTCAGGCTATCGGCTCCTGAGAGCGTCAAGAGCGTTAGCCAGGGCTCCATTGTGCCTCGGTGGCAGGTCATGGCTGGGCGTGGCAGGTGATCTCGACCGCAAATATGGTGGTTCATGTGGCTGATATGATGGTTTTAGATGGTCTACAGTGGTCAAAATGTGATGATTCATGTATGTTGGTTTCTCAAGTCGTAGGGAACCCCCAAGTTATCATCTACGAACCGAAGTATTTGTAGTAAAACAAACCTTTTTTGGGGTCCCTCAGTTTCAGAAAACACCGCAGGACCTAGAAGTATGTCACATAGGATAGGTACGACAAGTATGTTACCTAGTAGGTCGACAAGAGATTGTATACCACCAAAATATCACAAGTATTATCAAGTAGATATAGGAGTATTTTTACATGTGCAAATGTATCTACATATAGACACGCAGAGACATACTATGCACACAATGCACGTATGTAGCAATTTGTACACAGCTACAATATGAATATGAACACACAAACACACACTCACACTCACACTCACACTCCTAGTAACACATACAAATACATGCTATAGATACATGCTTGTTACTATCGAGATGTACCCGAACGCGCATAGACACACTGCTGGGCCGAGACCGTGTCAACTGGTTATGTTTGGAAGATATGAACATTTTTTGGCACTAAGGAAGTTCCTGCAGAGCACGGTATACTATTTTTGTTGGATTGTTTAGATGTCCCGTCCCAGTTTCACTTGTCACGTCAGTAACATGGTGTAGTGGCTGGGCTGCCCTGCTACCTGTGTAGCACCTCCCACCAACTCAGTTTTCAAGTTTCTTGAGAATCATCAGATGGGCGCAACCTTGGGCTGAAGCCGCTTTGGCGCCCCAGTTTGAACATGGTCGAATGATGGTTGAGTTTCATGATTGACTCCTTGGGTCCAGATTTCTGCACCACCAGCATCTTTGGCTGATGCTTTCAGTGTCATTGGCGCCGATGGCCTTGGTGCCCAGCTTGAACTCAAGTCTCATCAAAGCAACCAAGAGTCCGAAGAGGCAAAGGTTTCGAAGAAGTTCATGAATGGTTTGATGATTCTAATCCTTGGGAACCATCTGCCTGTGCCAGATCCGTGATCCGTGCTCACCCTACGGCTGTTGAAGAGTTTTGACGGGCAGAGAAGCTAGATGGTCGAAGCCTTTCCTCGGCAATTAGTAGAATCTAGCAAAGGGTTTACCCAATGCTGTGTGCGAATAATCTCTGAACCAAAGTCTTTTCTCATAATCTTTGGCTCGCACCAGGTGGGTGCACCCTTCATCGTCAGTTGCGGTCCAAGGATAACATGCGCCACGACTCGGCCTCCAATGCCTCCATTTCGTCGCATTGCATTCCTGAGTGCAGATCTCAGGAAATGGGGCCCGCAGGCGCTGGAAACGGGGTACAAAATCCACTTCACCAAGATACACCAAGGGTGAAAAAACATGTGTATGATAGGTGAAATGATATGGATGTTGGGGTGTCAAATAGGGTGATAACGAGCAACACACCAATCATGTGGTGGATGGGCCATGGAGGTTGATCATAATTTTCGGATGTGATCAACAGAGACAAGAGGAATCCACCATCCAAACTTTAGTCACTGAATTGGCCGCTGATTGGAAGGCGGACAGTTCCCGTCCCCATCCTGGCTTCAAGGGGCTGCTCTGCAGCGCTGTTGCCAGCAGCCCTTGACTCTCTTCAGTTCTGCTGTTGCAGTTCTGTTCCCTGGTGTTAACCTCGCTACTTTTGCGGGCCACGCCCTGCCCTCCCCAAAGAAACCGCGGGGTGAACAGCTAAAAAGTGGCACCTCCGCTTACCTTGTTTGTAGTCCCCTGAGCTGTGGTTCATTTATGATAACCTTGAGAACAGGTGATGACGCTTGATGATGTCATCCTGATTCCTGAGTATTGCTAAAAATCTAAAGGTCTGATTGTGCTGACTGGTTGTTGCCCTGGTTGCCTTCGCCACACTACCACGCCGACTGAGGGGGCCCATCGACGAGCAACTCAACGTGCAAGGAGGAACTTCTGGCGGGTGTGAGCTATGGAAGGTCGAGATGGGTCGAAAAGTCAGTACCGAAGGGGCAACAAGGCTATGATGATGTTGTGTAGGTCATATCACCTGCATTTTTAGTGGCTGATCATTTTTGGCTTTGGGCATCAAAAAAAGCTGCTGGGTGAACGTACCAACAAGCTGGTAACAAGCTGCAACATCATGATTCCGAAACATGCCCATCAGAGAATAACACAGTAGTATGGGGGTACCAGTGAATCAAGATGTAGATCAAGCCGCAAATCACCCATCATCGGTAGTTTCGGATGTTAAAGAAGGCGTTGAATTACCCACCGGCAATTCATAATCACGAATGGCTGAGTATATCCGCAGTGAGGTGGTATAGAACCGTCTAAATCATGATTGGGTTCGTTTACTACGGTGCTAGCTTCTGCACCTTGTAGCGGGGATGATTGCAATGAAGTCTGGGGAACCCGCTTGATGGGAGGCCTGGACATTTCTTAGTCAAATTCCATGCAATGAAGGGCCAATACGGGCCCCCTAGTTAGCTAAGTTGGTTTACAACAAGGGTAAGCTGGGGTAATTATCAGTTCTGGTAGATATAACTATAGTTAAATGGTTTATTAAGCCACTTATAACTAGGGGGGCAAAACCGTGTATGGTTGTTGCAGTGCAGTTTCGGTGTTGTTGTCGTTGTTATTGTTATTTTTATTGTCATTGTTGTTGTAATATTATTGTTGCTGTTGATGTTGATTTTGATGTTGATGTTGTTGTTGTTGCTGTTGATGTTGTTGTTGTTGTTGTTGCTGTTGATGTTGTTGTTGTTGTTGTTGTTGTTGTTGTTGTTGTCGTTGTCGTCATTGTTGGTAGGTTGTACCTTGTTGTACCTTGTTGTACCTTGTTGTACCTTGTTGTACCTTGTTTTTTTTTTTTTGTTGTTGTTGTTGTGGCAATTGTTGCTGATTGGCTGTTCAGCTAGAGATTCCACTTTGCTGAACAAGCAAATCATCTCTGCAAGAGAACGAGCCAATCTAGCATGTAGCCAATCAATTAGCTGCATTGAGTAGCCAATGAAGATTAGATGTAGCTACTGGTACTTGTAGCTAATTGATTACATGTACTCTAGCATGTAGCTAATCAATTTGTGTTCCTTTGTACAGTCTGGTACTTGTTTTCCCAGGCAAATGAAGGCATTGTAATGAGGAGTGATGCTGCTCCAAGGAGTTGATCCATCAAGTCTTCACTGGTTGTTCACATGCTCATCTGTGGTTGACGATTTGCCCCAGCAATTTTGCGAGGGGACTGGTTGAAGTGTTGCTGAACATTGAGTTGTTGGTTGAGAACTAATGACATAATGAGAACTATGGGTCATTATGATTTCTTATCGACCCAACCTACATATCTTTGAGTTTTAGACCAAAGGGTTACTGCCGCGTCATGCTTTGCAAGCGGTTGGGATTGCTCAGGTCGTCCTCCGAAGGTGAAGAGAAGTTGGAATTGGAAGAGGAATCAGAGGAGGAGCTCTGCTGGCATGACTGGGTGGCCTTCCCACGGAAACAAGCAGCCATGGTGGTCCCAACCCGAAGTTGTTGTCAGGTCGTCACATTCTTCGGGACTGTTTATGGACCCCTTTCAGCCGGGTGATTAGTGAATGATAGTTGGCTGAGTCAGGAGACGACTGCATTGGCATGGTGACTCATTCATTGTTGTGGCCTCAACTTTGTGCAATTTGGCAATTTGGTCTAAAGCTGGGGTTTCAAACTGTGGAGGAAAACACACGAACCTACACACACACAATCATGGCTTTCAACTATAGAACTTTCCAAAGTGGAGGAAGTTTCATACAAAATCAATACTTTCAACTCATACACTTCCAGTATCGATGGAGATGTCGCATGAAAAGTTCATTTTCAACTCCTAGGTAGCAAGCTAAATAGATGAGAAGACAGATGGATAGATATATTGGCATGTTGGACAAATAGATAGATCGCCAAATGAATAAATAGGTAGACAGACAGATAGGCAGATGTGAGACAGGTAGATAGGTTTATTGCAATGGGAAGTGAGGCACGCAGACAGATAGGTGGATAGATGGAGGATAGATGGATGGGTAGAGAGGCAGCTGGACTGGCATATAAGTATATAGATCTAAATCAACAGCCAGACAGCCAGCAGGACTTTCTAGATAGGCACAGATGGATAGATAGACCGATAGACAGATAGATATGAAGGTAGATAGGAAGGCAGATCTGAGGGGTCACAAAGACGGATGGACACTGATAAGTGAATGGAGTGATAGACCATTAGTAGGTGGATATGTAGACCATGGTAGACCATGGTAGACCATGGTATGAGCTTAGTTATGCTGCATTAAGATACATTTCATTAGATAAACAAGTTGGCAGTCTATCTGGGATAGATCGTGATCGCAAGCTGACTGGCGAGGTTGCAAAGGACGTGGACAGATGCCTGCTACATTTTCCATGGTGGAAACAGTTTTCCAGTGCTTTCAGAACTGGGGAGACTGACAACAATCAACCACCCATGCTTGGTCAAGTGACGAATGTATGATCAATATCAATGTTATCGTCACCTTGGCTATCGTCACTATAAATGTTACGGATTTTCCCTACTACTACGTGTCACTTTGGATCTCTGATGGCAGCACCACGTCGGACACCATGGTTGGTCGTTGGGGTCTCTGGGTGTCTGGCGAAGCACCAAGACAGACCTCAGCAGTGTCGCCGCGCATGCCGTTGCTTCTGAGGAGTCCGATGCAGAGAGTCTGCCAGGGAACCAGGAAGCTCCGGTGAACGCACGTGGATGGGGGTGACATCAATCCCTGGTGCAACACTAGCGGTTTTTTCACGTAAGTTTCAACACCTCTCAATCTTCTTGATTCGCAGTTAATTCACATGATGTTGAAACGAACCACCATTAATCATTCAGGATGATGTCGAAGAGTTCAACTTGACGGTGGAAAAAGACAAGCGACGAACCATGGGAATAGTCTGGACAAATGCATCGTTTTGGGGACCATGTGGGTGTCGGGGTAGATTTCACATACAGGTCATTTCCCCAGTTCGGACCGCTGTGAACTGGAATGGCATGAGCAGTTTCCATAGAGGTCAGAGTTCACCCACTTCCCATGGTTTTCCTCATTATTCACCCTTACCTATAATCCCCTAAAAATCTGAATTTTCGCTCACTTTAGAGGGGAATTTACCATGGTGATCTATCCCATGGAGCCCAACTCCAGTACTTTCAGGGTGACAAAGCTGCAATACTTCGATTCTAACGCGTACCCAGTTGGATGTCCCAGCTGGATGCCTAAGCCCTGGTGATCCACACCCGAAGAACTTGTGCGGTTCCGGCTTGGCCGTGGCCATGATGCAGCATCCTCCTTATCCACCTTTGAAACAAACAGTTTTTTTGGAAAACGGGAGTTGAAGACAGGAATGGAGATCATTGTTTCCACTGCAAATCTTACGTTTAGGAAAGATGTGCAAAGCTTGAAGGCCAACTCAGGTGGCTGAACGCCGGAGGAACGGAGAGGGCCCAGATCGAAGCACACGCCAGGAGGATGGCTTCGGAAGTTTCGACGTGCACCCCATGCACTGCATGCCTTTGCCCAAGCAGTTTCTTGGGTTCACGTCGAGCCACAGGAGTGCCGGGTGATGGCCCATCCAACCAGACTGGAAACGCGGTTGAACAGGGGGATTAAGGCTGATTGTTTGCGTAAATAGGCTACCAAAAATCATGCTGCAGCGAGTCGAAGCAGCAAATGATGGCAGGGTGTCATGGGGGTGATGCTACCAGCTGAACACAGTGATCCTTGTAATGGATGAACTCACCCTTTGTGTAGGATAGGCTTTTAATGTTTATCTACTGTTAATCAAACAATTGTTTAGTCAATTTGAAATTAGATTACAACGTTTGATCGACCAAGTCTCAAGATTCTATCTACTCTTGTCAAGAGTTGCGACTCACTGGTTGGCAGCTGATTCATTCTCCCACCTCTTCTTCCTTCACTTTTCACTCATTCTTGCTCCTTGCTTTTTGATTGGAATCACTCCGATGGAAAATTTCTGCTGTTGATGTGTAGCCGACTTAGAGCTGCAAATCGCTTTGAAACAAACAAGATAAGACCTGGGGCTAAGTCAAGTCTTTCAGGGAAGCTGAAGCCGGTCTAAAGTTTGCTTCAAGAGCTACGGGACAACTCTCAAGGTGGTCATTCCTTTCATTGTGCACTGACCTTTTGCAAGGTTTTTGTGTCTTTCAAATTCTCTCGGAGATTGAAAATTGGTACACCCAACAGCAAGCCAGAGATTTTGCTTGTCCAAAGTATCACATAGCTTTCCATGTATCTTTCAACCATTAGTGTGTGAGATTGTGCCATTGTGGAATTAAGTTCTTCCCGTCTGGAGACCGTCTGAGGGCAGTGATTTTTCCTGGCTGCAAGAACGCCAGTCAAATGGCCATGATTGCCGCCTCTCGGCCCTTAGTTTGTTAGTTTGTTGCTTGGTTGCTTGGTTGCTCGGTTTGTTCGTTGATTCTTTGGTTGGTTGGTTGGGAGGTTTTTTTCCTTGGTGCTGTTGATCTCGATTCAGTGGATGAGAAAGTCATTACTTGCCCAACGAATCGAGCGGAAGGTTCGACGGGAGCTGGTAGAGGAAGCCCGTGCTTTACCTTGACGTACTCCTGCGTGTCTCCAAATATGTAAACGGTTTGCACATATTAACATGTCGGGAATTCATGTGAACCCACTTGCCCATGATTACATGTTAGTACTGTTGCCAGCAACTTTTTTCGTTTCATTCTGAAATACCGTTGTGTACTCCCGAGTTAGGCGAGGCAGAAAGCAGTAGCAGTACTGGTATGCCTATGCGTACGCACTAGAGTTGGGCATTCCATATCTGGGACGATTTCTGACAAAATTTGTATTCAATTTTAGTAGATATCTGCATGGGTAGTACAGCGCAAGGAAGTCACAATAGTCGAGTGTCTTTGACAGTGTCGTTGCTGATGATTCATTCTTCCTGAACCTGGATGGGGTCTGTCCCAAACATCACCTACAGCCCTTCTGATGGTTTGGTTTCGATCAAAAAGGTCAATTCTGTACGAACATTTTTCTTGGTCTTAAGATGCTTTGGACAGAGTTTCCATCTATAGATCTCCATTGGATTCGATCCGGTCTCTTACATCGGGTAATGTTCAGGTTTCTAAAACCAACATCAAGTACTATCATGAATCTCGCTATCACTATCATTTCCAATGCTAACTGGCTGTCAACTTCGATTCACGTATTTCCTGCTCAAGCTCATGCCTCCTTGGGTTTCTGAGGTGGTCCGGTTCTTGGTTGCCGGTAGCTCGTCCTCGTGGTTCGGGTTGGTGTGTCCTGCTCACTGCACGACCTCTCTCCCCTACCTCCTGGCGATCTTCCTGGCTGGGTTTTCCTTGGGCATTGCTCTGTGTTTGGGCCTGGGTATCTACCTGTGGTTCTTCCTTGGCACTGCTCCTCGGGCACCTACCTCCTCGAACCGGGTCCCTCCTGAACTCCGCCTTAGGGCGTGCCTGCATGAGCGCACTTCGCGTCCTCATCACTGTGATTAGGGCCGCTGTGGTCTCGCTTCGGGCTCTGGCTTCCTCTTTGGAATCTGCTGCTGCCCAAGCAGAGTCTTCGGGCTCTGCTGCTTCCACTTCGGTCCCCGAGACCGAACCTTCTTCTTCCACTGGCTTGGATTTTGAGCTGGTGGGATCTGCCGGTCCTTCGGTTACTGTTGTGGGCCCCTCGGCCCCTGTTTCTGATCGGTACAACGGCGTCGCTGCCTCCATTGGTCCTGCTCCCTCTGTGTGCTTTGGTCTTTGTGCCAACATTGGTGGTTCTGAGGAGGAAAGAGAGGCTCGTATTCAAAGGGCTTGGGAGGCCGGGATTTGGGCCAGGTCTGTGTTGGAGGGGACTGTCCCTTCCCCTCGACCCACTCCAAAACTTGCTCTCAAGAACACCTGCTACATTGTGCTCCGTGGTCCGGGGGTGTCTCGTCCTGTGCGTGTTCACTCTGCTGCTGAGTACTACCGGGTGGTTCCTAAATTTACGGAATCCTCTATTTCCCATTCCTTCCCCAGTATCGGAGAAGGACGTGTCTATTGCTTGGCCGCTGGAGTTGACTTTCCTGAGCAGCCCGGGACGCAATGACCTCACCACCAATAGCCATGCATTCGTTGTCGGAGATCAAGACGATCGATTCAGGTTCGCAGGCACCTTATGTTCTCAGGCTTCCGGAGATCAAACATGGAGACATGATCCAAGCACCTGTGGAAACAATTTGCATTCCAGTTTTGACACGGAAAGAGGGTCTCATGTTGTGCATGCCTTGCAGTGCTCTTCCACCGGAAATTGTCGAGTCAGATCTTGCCATAGAAGAGGATGCGTTGATAGGACCATGTCTGAATGTGAACATTCCATGTGTGATGATAGAGGAGGATGGGACACCGAAGACTTTAGATATGGACATATCATGCATCCTGGGGGATTTTCATCAAGCCATCTTACCACGGTTGAGGCTGTTCGACCATGCGGAAGGAGGGGAGATCCTGTCTTTCTTGGAAGGAGGGCAAGATGTTTTTCCAGTCGCTTCAGTAGTTCACCAGACTGCCCTAGCATGGTTGGAGCAGCAGGCCGAAGTAGGGAGGATAGCATACTACTCAGCAGTCGAGGAGGCTCCTGTGCAGGATGCGGCTCTCCCTGCCAGGGCCTCCCGTGCCAGAGCTTCCCCAAAGGAGGCAGTTCCGAAAGCGGGTGTACCCAAAGCTCGAGTGACCACTGCATCCTTGTCGCATCAGTTGAATGCCCTTACCGAAACCATCCCTGTTTTCTCTTCCCAACTCCAGATAGTTCAGGAACGCCAGGATCAGCTTGCAGAGTTGCTGTTGGCCAAATCGGCTCCGCCCCCACTGCCTCATCGACAGGGTTTTGCAACTCCAGCTGTGAAGAGGCCTCAAGGAGTGAGCCCTGCTTCCTTCATGTCCCAGGTTGGTCCACCTCCCAAAGTTCGTGCTGCCGCCAAAGCTGCCAGTTCGAAGCCATTGGCATTGGAGGAGGACGAGCCTTTCGAGCTTCCAGAGGAGAACGCTCCTGTTGCTTTGGCAGGGGCCGGCAGTCAGCAGATCGACATCGGCATGATGTTACTGAAGCAACAGCAGGCTCTGACTTCCCTGGTAGCTCATATGGCGAGTCAGGATGGTCTCCAGGATTTTGGAGGGGCAAGTTCATCGAGTTCAATCTCGCTGAAAGGCTCAGCCCGCCGGGAGAAGTTGTTGGCCGAGTTGGCTCAGAGAAGAGGGAACTTTTTCCTGAAGGTAGCCCAGAATGCTTTCCGAAGATTGAAGCCATCAGAAACCTTGCCACCTTCTCTGGAGGACTTTCAAGGGAAGCCCATTTTCACGAAGTATGTGGAGAAGCAGGGAGGATACTCGGGTCACCAAAGAGAGTCAGGATTGATCATGTGGCTCCTGGCTCATGTGGCCGATCAGCTCATAGCAGGAGATGTGGTTGGGGCTCAGGAGATGTTGGCCTTGAGCATGGTAGCTATCGAACAGAGCTCTTTGGATCAGGGCCGATGGGAAGTCGCCTGGATTCTTGCTCTTCAAGAAGAACCTCCTCCGCAGATCTTTGCAAGCCGAAGTGCACAGACCAACCCTCGACTTCGAGCTTTCGGCCCTTTGTGTCCTGCCGAATGGGGAGCGACCGCTCTAGCCTACGTGAAAGAGTTGGACTTGCTGAACGTGAGACGCCAGGAAGCAGTTCCTCGAAAGCCAGGCCAACCCGGCAAGCCAGACGAAGAGAAAGGAGAAGACAAGAAAAAGCAGCCCAGATATCCGAAGAAGCCAAAGGGAGGAGCACAGCCTCCTTCTACCGAGACCTGAAAAATGATTGGAGCGGGGCATCCCACGTTTCTAGAGACCTGAAAAATGATGGGAGTGATCGCTTTCTAGATCATCGAGACCTGAAAAATGATGGGAGTTCAGCTCCCTTGCAGCGAGACCTGAAAAATGATGAGGAGGAGAAGTGCCCAAACCGAGGAGCTCATGATGGTCTATGTTCCGGGATTGCAAAGCCTTCCTGCCAGACCGAGGAATCCGTACGTGGTTCCCTTCCAACATGGGCATCCCTTCAGAAGTTTTCGTTTGGAACATGGGCCTCATCTCTTTGCAAGCAGGTCCTGGCCACTAGAACTCCTTTTGCTGAGTTCTTGAAATCAACATTCCACATCTCCAGGTCGTCGTTTGTGTCGCCTGAGTCAGCCTTGTTCCCTTTGCCCCTTCCTAAGACCGGAGTTTTTGAGGTGTCGAGCAATACAGGTACCAGACAGAGACGAAGGAAGGCTTTTGACCAAGTTCTCCATATAGTCGTGATGGCTTTGAACTTTTGGCATGCCGATTTCAAGTTTCCCTCGCTCAGTTTGGTTGCTCGCATCCCATCTCGTGGTCAGGCTGTGGTTCTTGATCGACTGCGAAGGATCGTCAAGGCTTTCGGTAGCTGTGATGAAGAATTTTCAATTCCGTCCAGTGGCCGTAGATGCACCTCCCTGATCGCCCAGCTCTCGGACCTTTGTGATTTCGTGACCTGGGACGGACTTGCCGGTGCTTCGTACTCTCGAGGTTTCAGTGGCCTAGATGGAGGTTTCCAGGAGTTTGCTTCGATCCCTGTTCAAAGTGATAGAGCACCGGAGTTGACCCCTTACTTCAGCCTCACACCTGAAAGGTTGAAGATCTCTGGAGCTGGCCAATGGAACCCCTCGGAGTTTTTGAGTGACTCGTTGTGGCTTGCTTTCAACGAACCAGAAAGTTTGAGATGGACAGATGTTGGACGTACCGATGATGCGCCGGATCTCAGAAAGGAGAATTACCATGACGTCCTGAGGTTGATGAAAATCTGGGATGCCAGAGGTTTGCTTCATCTTCGAGACGCTCCTTTGCCAAGTGAGGACGAGGATCTTGCCATGAGGATCTTCAATTGCAGGAAGGACCAGAACTGGGACAGGATGATAGGTGACCGAAGGGCTCGCAATCATGTTGAAGGTTTGGTGCCTGGTGCCTCTAGATGCCTACCCACTGCAATCCAGCTTGCATCCTTGGAGATTGATCCTCAGTCTCAGAGCGCTCGCGTATGCATCTCCGATAGGAAGGATTTCTATCATCAGATAGGTGTAAGCCGAGAGAGAGCATCCTCGAATTGCCTGGCTCCTTTGATCCATAGGGATGACCTTGTAGGTTCTTCAGCTTTGGCAGATTGGTGTCGACGCAACTTGAAAAAATCCAAGTATGACCGTTTTGCTCAAGGTGACTTTCTTGGCCGTGCCCCCAGCAAGAAAAGCTTTGCTCCCTCTGGATTGCCTGAGTATTTCCAAGGGTGTTTTGCCAGTGTGTGCCAAGGTGATCACCTAGGAGTAGAGTTTGCTGTTGATGCCCATCGATCTTTGCTAAAGACCTATGGACTTCTCGATGAGACCCAGGAACTCCGTAATGATAGAGCCTTTAGAGGAGGAGCCGTTGCAAGTGGGCTTGTCATTGATGATTTCTTTGTGGTATCGGTTGAGGACCAGGTTCCACCGCATGCCCCGGGAGAAAAGATGTCGGAAGCTTTTGCTCAACTCAAGACCGCCACGAAAGCATACAAGGACTACGACATTTGGGGATCTCCCGAGAAGGACGTCATCGATGCAGACAAGGCAAAGGTAGTTGGTGCTGAGCTTGATAGTTCTCCAAGCACGCGTGCTCTTGGACTTGTCACGCTTGCCTCACCTGCCAACAAGCGGCTTGCCCTTGCCCACGTTTCCTTAGAGCTTGCAAAGATGAGATGCACTTCAGACTCGCTTCACCTATGCTTGCTTGGAGGATGGATTCACTCCTTGATGTACCGTAGGCCCATGATGAGCTTGCTGGATCATTCGTTTAAGCTGGTCAAAGGTGCAGAGGTTTCGAAGGACAGCCCCAAGGTGATTGCCCTGCCTAGAAGTGTTGCTCAAGAGCTGTGCCTCCTTGCAGTGTTGTCTCCGTTGATGATCACAGACCTTGCAGCAAAGCTTGATCCCACCTTCTATGCGACTGATGCTTCGGATTCTCATGGAGCCATCGTGTGTGCGCCAGTGCAACCTTCCCTAGCCCGAGCTTTGTGGAGGACAGGAAAGAAGAAGTCAGGATATGTTCGGATGCTTTCGAGAACTCAGGCCATTCTAAAAAAGCTCGACCCTGACTTCGATGAGGAGACGATTGATAGTGCCCCCCCTGACTTGCCTCAAGGTGTACCTCGCCCTCATGCCCTGAGATTCCACTTCATTGAGATATGCGGGGGTGCTGGGAAAGTTTCAAAGGCAGTTGCACGTCATGGATGGACAGTAAGACCTGTGCTGGACTTGGATCGATCATCGTTCTACAACCTTGGGGCCCTTCGACTACTGACGTGGGTGCTGAATTTGCTGGAGCAAGGTTTGCTTGACAGTGTCATGGTGGAACCACCTTGTACCACGTTCTCGCCGGCCCAGTATCCACCCAGCCGTAGCTACACCCAGCCTAGAGGATTTGTGCCAGATGATCCCAAAACTTTGAACGGAACTACACTAGCACTTCGAGCCTTGAGTATCATCTATGCAGCTAGCTACTTCGGGGCCCCTGGACTCCTTGAGCAGCCTCGCAGGACAAAGATGAAGCGTCTTCAGGAGTGGATTTTCTTGGTTTGTAGTGGACTTGCCAATGAGGTATGGACTGCCAGCTGTATGTTTGGAAGCCCTCACCAGAAAGAGTTCATTTTCTTGCATACCAACATGAATGCACAGAGCCTCCACCGGAAGTGTGACCATAGCCATTCGCATGTGAAGGTGCAAGGTCAATACACAAAAGGTTCTGCCACTTACGTAGACGATTTAGCCGAAGCGATAGGTCTTTCATTTCATGATGCCCTTTGCAAGAAGCTTCGGACTGCTGCATGGACTGAGCCCTGCGTAGAAGGCTTGGAATCTCCTCTGTGCAATGATGTCATGGTGAGCTCCAAATGGCGTGTGAAATCATCGTGGAGGTGGAAAAGGCCTTTGCACATAAACATAAAGGAGACTCTCTCAGTCAAGGCCTTGCATAAATCACAAGCCATTTCGAAGCCCGGGACTCGTCAAGCAGTTGCCTTGGACTCCAATGTTGGTTTGTGTGCCTTGGTCAAGGGTAGGTCTTCCTCTTATGGTCTCCGACCTGCTTTGCGTCAGACAGGAGCCACCGTTGTTGCTGGGTGCCTCTACCCCTCCTACCATTTCTCTCCGACCAGACTCAACATGGCCGATCATCCTACCCGGGATCAACCCCTGCCTGCCCCTCTTGTTTCAGCGCTTCCTGAAGGTTTGCCGTTCTCCGGGCTCATGGACTTTGCCGAGCTGGGAGGTCTCTCACGGGTTGGTGCGAACTGGGTCCGTTTGGTGTCTGTCTTGGCAAGAGGTTCTTTGGCTTGGCTGGGTTCTGGTGATAGCTGGAGGTTTGCCCATGTGCCCTATAAACACCATCCATTTGCCGGTGCTTCAGCGGTCAAAGATGCCTACTCTCCGATGGACTTCGACTCTACCCTTGGTTTCCCTGGAGAAGGTCCTGTGGAATTTTGGAATTCTGGTGGAGGTCCCTCTCTGTGCCTGCTACTTGGAATTTTGCTTGGATTTCCTCTCTTCTTCACCCTGTGGATTTGGACTTGGGGTGGGGAAGATCACATGGATTTGATGGCTTCTCGACCTCTGACTTCCACTTCGGGTTCGAGTCGGTTCGGTCGTCGTCGTGTCCTTTGTCTCCTGGTCATGACTATCGTGTGTCCCTCGGGTGCGGTTAGCCATGGCAGCTCTCTCCAGCCACGTGATGCTGCAGATCGAAAACGAGCTGCTGGGAGAAGTGACCTGGAACTCTGCGAAGGGCGTCCGGTGCTTGGAAAGACACAAGCTTATAGAGACAAGCTCTTGGCCAGTTTTGATATCTGGCTTAGAGTCGAAGGATCTTCACTTGAAAACCTTCTGGAAGCAGGCGAACCTGACATCGAAGGAATCAACTCCATGCTGCAGAAATACGGTAGGTCTCTTTTTAAGGCTGGACGGCCTTATGGGCACTATGCTGAAACCGTGAACGGTGTTGCAAGTCGTCGACCCCGTATACGCCGGCTATTGCAGCCAGCATGGGATCTGGCCTATGCATGGCTCCGAGAAGAGCCACCTACTCACCACGTGGCATTGCCCTGGCAGGTCTTGCTGAGCTTGATCGTTACAGCATGCTACTGGGGCTGGATCCTTGAAGCTGGAGTGATCGCTTTGTCTTGGGGAGGCCTGACGAGGATTGGTGAAGTACTTTCGGCTACGAGAAAGCATCTAGTCCTGCCACGGGATTTGGAATTCTCAGTCGATTACGCTTTGCTGCAGATCGATGAACCAAAGACGAGGTATAGGGCTGCTCGTCACCAGGCAGCTCGGCTTGACCACCCGCAGCTGCTCAAAGTGATAGATGTTGCTTTTGGAAGGTTGCTTCCGGAACAGTCTTTATGGCCTTTCTCTGGACAGACCATGCGAACAAGGTTCCAGAAGCTGTTGGCTGCAAACCGCCTTGACCAACTTCCTCGAGGACTTTCCAAAGGTCTTGATCTTGGCAGCCTTCGGGCTGGAGGAGCCAGCTGGCTCATGTCAGTCAGCGAGGACTCAGAGCTGACTCGTCGAAGAGGCAGGTGGTTGACCTGTAAGGTCATGGAAATCTATGTCCAAGAAGTGGCTTCGATTCAGTTCTTGCCACATCTCCCCGCTACAACGAAAGAGCTCATCATCGAAGGTGCCGCTCTCT
>VSDK01010795.1:0-14894 GCA_009767595.1 Symbiodinium kawagutii | reverse complement strand
CCTGGATGCTGCAGCAGGTTCAATGGTTGCACCGATTGCAGATCCCGGTTAGTGCCTGGCCAGTGATCCTCAGAGGTGAAGCTTTCGACATGAATAACGTGGGTGGTGGATGATCCATTGAAGATAGTGGGTGGCATGTGGCACTTTTGGCCATAAAATGGCTGTGTCAACTTCCCCGCTGATGTGGAAAAGGAAGAGAGTGCTGAGAAGTTGGCTGTCAACTTCGATTCACGTATTTCCTGCTCAAGCTCACCCGATCCACTCCCGCCCATTCACCTCTGAGGGGTGGCATGTGGCACTTTTGGCCATAAAATGGCTGTGTCAACTTCCCCGCTGATGTGGAAAAGGAAGAGAGTGCTGAGAAGTTATATATCACTATCATCATGCAGCGCAACACTACCATTTAGGAGTTTCGCACATCACTACTGCAATCAGCAGGGGCGCTCAGGCGGCAGATGCCAATATCGGAGTACGACAAAATCGTGGCATGGCGCTGGGGCTGCTTTCCCCATCGTTGTCAGTTGCCGTCGCCGCCGTCATCCTCCTCGTCGTTGTTGTCGTCGTCGTCGTGGTCGTGGTTGGTCGTGGTGGTTGTGGTGGTCGTGGTGGTCGTGGTGGTCATGGTGGTGGTTGTCGTGGTTCTTGCTGTTGTGGCTGGGGGTGTGGTTGTGGTTGTGGTTGTGGTTGTGGTTGTGGTTGTGGTTGTGGTTGTGGTTGTGGTTGTGGTTGTGGTTGTGGTTGTGGTTGTGGTTGTGGTTGTGGTTGTGGTTGTTGTTGTTGTTGTTGTTGTTGTTGTTGTTGTTGTTGTTGTTGTTGTTGTTGTTGGGGTTGACAGGTGGCAACCGACACATGATTGGTTGCTTGGTTGATTGGTTGTCGCTCTTTGTTTTAGGTTTTATGGGATGCTATGCCCCATAAGTCTGAGTGGCTTCCAAGGCATTGGGTTGTTGTCACTGCACGAAATTGTTCATTGGAACTGAGGGGAACATGGGTCCACACTGTGAAGCATGAGCAAGATTCAGCATGATCCGCCATCAAGACTCATTCAATCATTGACAACCCGTGAAACGCAATCATCATTCACTGTGAGTTACCATGGGCAACCATCTCTGTCAATGGGGAACCCATCAAACTCAATCACCATCATTGACTTCCCACGGGGAACCGCCTCAGTCATTGGAACTTTTCGTTACTAGGGATTGTTCCACTGCACACCCCAGCGGCTGCTAGTGGCCAGTGAGGAGCCTTGAAGGCACCATGGGTATCGTCCCAACGTTGATGTTGACAGAATAGCAGAGGATCATTATGTTCTGTCCGTTCTTCTTCCCCTCTTCTGAATGTTTAATGATAGTTTGAAGGGTAAAGGGATATACAAACTGCAGATGCTGAGTGTCAGCCAACCCATAGGATCCGTAGGGATAGCCTTCCAAGTGGATGATGGGAATAGCAATTGCAACCCATAGGAACGAGTCAACCCATAGTAACGAGTCACCACGACCATGGCCTTCGCGTAGCACGAGCCAACTAGCACACGACTCCAGCTGTTGATTGTCGTCATCAGTTGATGCACATCATGGATTAGTATTGTATGATATATGATTATATGTTATTATTATTATTGTTAGCAATTCTTCTTCTTATGATTATTATGTACGGACATATGTATATATTATACAAACATACATGTGCACACATTTCTTTCATTACACATATTCATTTATGAGTAGCTGTGTGAACGATTGTGAACCATAGAGAACCATTTTAAACCATATATCATATATCGGTTGATTGTCTGACTTTTTCTTCTTACCAGAGAATGCAGCGCTGTAAAATTGACAGCGTTGTAAAGGAACGATCCCAAGCCTGGTACTGGGTACCTGTAACCAACTCATATCCCCATGCAATCTGGTGGATGTTTTGGGTTTCTGACCCTGAGCTGTTGAGAATTGGATTCTACTAGCGGCTGAGTTACTTCCCAGGCTAGAGAGGTGCAAAAGAGATAAAAAAAAACCACCTGGATAGCGACCAGGTCTGCATGTGAAACTCACCGATTCATGTCCTTTTCAACGCACCAAAACTGATCCGAACTGTAGTGTGATCAGTGGCACGAACCTGAGCTACAAATCTTGGTGACTGCAATGCAATAAGCTGGCTGAAAAGCAAGCCATGGCCATCCCGGTACTGGGGCTGGAGTTGTTGTTTCGAGACCCGGCCAGAATGCCATTTTGGTGTTCGAATCAGCGGGTTGCCCACGGCCAAGGATTAATCCGAACACGGCTCAACCAAGGAGACCCCGGGGTCGGTGGTGATCCAGGGTCTTTTCCAAACGCTGGGTCTCTTGAGGTGTCTGCAGAAAAATGATTGATGTGCCTGTTTGGTTAATCTCTTGCTTGAGTTCAACTCTGAAGTCTGAGTGGAAACGAATTCCAGCATCATCAACTATCCTCAACCCTCATGAAGCATGGATACTGAGCAATTTTTAATGATCGCTCAACAATAGGATCGATCCTATGCTGGATCCAGAAGCTACAAGAGTCCCAGCAAGGGCTTGTGGATCAGCACGTCAAGCCGAACATTACCAGCTTTGTGGTCCCACCGGTCCCACCATTCTCCATGAAGCTTCCCACATGATCAGATCTGTGTGATCCATAGTGATTTTTGAGCCAACCTGTCCACGCTGATTCACCAGTCATTCCTGTGATCCATCCATGATTTGCAATGAAATCTCCTGGTGTAGGACATTTTCGTCATGGTTTCCAAAGCACCAAAAACTCCCATGATCATCGAAACAATAGTTGTGAAGCGCTGGTGGACTCATGACCTTCAGGCGAGCTGCTCTTTACCTGTCAAGGCATGACTCAGGCGGGATGCCGTGTCTTAATGATGACAAGTGTTCATGTCTGCGTTTCTCTCTGTCCGAATCGAACAGTTCAGGGATGGAAACGAGGTACTCCGAGGTCATGGATACAACCTGATGGTTGAAGCCGACTGCCAGTTCGATAGCAGATGGTTTCGGCGGAAAGTACCCTGGTTCTGTCAAGACATGGAGTCCACTGTATAACCAAAGTGAAGGTATATGGGTGTTTGTCTTTCTGTAGAGGAGGATGCCTGGCAAGGCTCAGTTGGGGTGAAAGAAAGGTTCGAAGGATCCCCAAACGAAGCGTGGTGAGGCGAGCACCTACACTCTGACAAACTAACCTGGAAGTGCAAAATACATCACTTCTTGCCTACAGAAATTGTAAAAAAATCTAGCTTTCAGGTTAGGGACTGTCAGAGAGTCCCCAAAAATCACTGCTGATCAAAGCAGTGAGGTAGTGCCCTTGATCAACTCAGAGGTGGCCACTGAAAGCTGCAGTGGTCCGTTGTCCAAGGTGCGACACCTGCCGTGGCCATTCCCAGACATGCACGAAATGCGAAACCGGGAAGGATTTGGCAAAGGATCTATACCTACAAGTACTGAGGTTAGCAGTTGTGCCTATCTTGACTTGGGAAAACTTTCTGTCGATATCTTCGGGACATTTTGTCGGTTTGTTATGATATGTTCGGGAAATTCACTTGGATTTGGTGGCTTTGAGCCATTGTACAACCTGATTGGACAGAGGGGTCCATAGATGGCTCCGTTTCAATTCGTGGTTTCCGATGTTTTGTTCCAGGATGATTTCGGGGCCTGGTTCCACCATGGATTCTTGGGCTAGCGGAGTTTGCCATGGGTTTTTGATCAAGCCCTTTGGCAGATGCAGCTGATAGCAGGTGAGGCCCGGCTCATTCGATATAGGGATCTTGCCACAACATGAGAGCTTCATTTAGAAGCTAGTGCCACCTGCCATGCAGCAACACGTACCTCACTAGCCAGTCCAAAGGGAATTCCTGTTTCAGGAAGCCGTTAGACTTTCGTGAAACCAGTGATGTTTCGGTTGTTAGATTTCCAGGGTGTACTTTCCAAATTTTCCCCTCACATGACTCACATGCTACTGAAATGGTGCAATCCCTTCAATAGTAGGGAGGCGCTGGTTCACTGTTACGCCTGGTAATCTAACCTGGCTGGGGCAATGGTGGATCCCCAATAAGTAAATTAGGCAAGCACTTCGATTTGCCAACAGATGATACTCGACAGGTACACATGAGCGGTTTCCGGCCGCCGGATTTTCTCTCCATCCGCGGCAGGATCCAGCCTTTCTATCAGGTCAATGGGCCATGACCCAAAAAAGGGTAAAAGCAAAACTGCCTACCAAACAGCTGTAAAAGGTTGTTACATAGATGCATGATCATGCATGTACATGTACACCCGTGTTGCGCATGTTGTTGCATGCATGCATATATTGCCTTTTGGCGATCAACTTATCAACTGCAATCCGTGTAGCGACACAAGCTGCTTGTCTTGGCCATGATCTGTGGTTATTTTTTCGTGCACTCAAGGAGTGTTCGTGGTATGGTTATAACACCATGGTTGCGGTCACCTCAACAAAACACCACAGGTGTTTGAAACTGTGACATCTCCATGTCCGGATGGTACAAGGTTGGGCCCTGTAACTTGCTGTAGGCACTACAGAGCTGCTCCGCTCAGGGCATCAGCGTGGTGGTCATCATGCCTCCGAAATCCGCCTTCCTTCGAAGTGGGGACCCAGAACTTGGGCGCCGGTGGAACAGCATGGAACAGCATGGAGCAGCACAACCGCAGCGACCACATCAGCAACAACAAGCAACAACAAGCAACAATAGCATACAATGGCAAGAATTACACCAGCATAGACCCCAGATAGCGGGTGCATAAACACAAAAATAATTTCAACAGCATGCATACCAAAGACGCAATGGCGATTTTTTCAATCGTTGCAAATCACCATGACATGAAACAGCGCCGCGTTCAAACCTCTGGGACATGAGAGAGACAAGCACGAACAAAGGCAAACATGAAGGAAGACAAAGGCCAACGGAGATGAACATGCACGGAGACAAGCATGAGCAGCGGCAGAGCAGCGGCAAACAAAGCGCCGATCCAGAGCCACAAGGGAGACAAAGGGGTGACAAAGGCGAGACAAAGGGAGACAAGCAAGAGCAGCGGCAGAGCAGCGGCAAACAAAGCGCCGATCCAGAGCCACAAGGGAGACAAAGGGGTGACAAAGGCGAGACAAAGGGAGACAAGCAAGAGCAGCGGCAGAGCAGCGGCAAACAAAGCGCCGATCCAGAGCCACAAGGGAGACAAAGGGGTGACAAAGGCGAGACAAAGGGAGACAAGCAAGAGCAGCGGCAGAGCAGCGGCAAACAAGTGCCGATCCAGAGCCACAAGGGAGACAAACGGGAGACAAACGGGAGACAAAGGGGAGACAAAGGGGAGACAAAGGGAGACAAACATGAGCAGCGGCAGAGCAGCGGCAAACAAAAGCGCCGATTCGAGGCCCTACCATAGAGAAGTAAGAACCCCTTAAAGCTTGTCAGCTATCTCGTGAAAAACAGCCAACAATTACTAAAGCTCTGCTGTTGTCAGCTGTGCTTCTTGCGCAAGTCTGTGCATTCAGAAACACAGATTTTAGCAACCTATCCCCAACAGCATCCAGTGTAAGGGGTCTTAGCACATTTAGCTCCCGGTGTCCTCCTCGGCGGGCCGCCTGGACTGGCCGCTTCCGAGTTAGTGGCTCTGATTAGCACCCTCGTGGTCCCTCGTTGGTCAACCTGCGGAAGCTTTTCATTTTGTGTGGCGGCAACAAATGGGCAGCCAAAGATTTTGGGTTTGGTGCGTTGGTCGTCCGCCTTCACCAGCCAATCCTATGGTCACCGATACGCCATCTTTGAGGTCTGCAACTCACGTGGATAACCAAAATGAGTAGTGTGACCTCACTGCATTGTGAAGATAGCACGCAGACATTGGTGGAGGTGTAGGCAGCTCTGCGACAAAATGCCGAACATGGGATCGACTGCAGGGATCCACATCACAAAAAGCGTGAGGTTCTGCGAAGCAGCTCCGTGTTCCCCCACCCTTTCAAAATGATAAGGGCACATGATGAACCTAGTTTGTAGCAGCGGTGCAGGTTTTGGTCTACTGGTCTGCAACAAGGCATTGTCCAGAAGCTCCCAAGCCCGTTTCAGATCAACTGGATTGCATGGAGCTATAGAGACTCCCGCGTTCATGGGCCCCAGTTCAACCTAGCTGCCTGGTCTGGATTGGATTGCATTGTATTTCGTTTTTTCAACAAAGATTATCATTGCCACTGCGAATCCTACTCTCAGGAAGAACATACAGGTGATCTGATGTGGTGACCAAAGGAGTGATCCATTGGAGCACTTCAAAAAGCTTAGGTCGGCCCTCGCAGCTTGTCCCAGGTCCAAGCAGTTCCCCAGCAAGTAGCAGAAGACCTTCTTACAAGGTGCCGCTTGACCAGTCGGAAGCTGTTGCCGTTGTACCAGACATGAGACACAACTGCAAGTCTTGATGGATAACTCTCTGTGGGTGGACAGATCACCCCGAGAGCCAGAGGATTTTCACCGTCAAAAGTCAAAACCATACTTTTCTAGTTTGTAGTGTCCATGACTCGACCAAGCTTCACTAGGTGTCGTGAATCATGGTCAAGCAGCATGAACCATCATGAATCCATCAATCAGAAACCACTGTCATTCATCAGATCACTTGAATCTACACAACCAGTCAAGGACAATAGCACACAAGCACATGCTTGAGCAGACTTTACAATCACATGGTGTTACCCGAAGAGCAAGCCCCAAGATGCATGACTGCACACCTAGACACACCAGCATGTACGCACAAAGATAGATAGGTAATAAGATAGGTCAACTCATACGTAGCAGGGTAGGGAGACTTGATGTATGTATAGATATATTTATACATAATATAATCATGAATATAGGTATAAAATATGAATATAAACTTAAATATGAATACAAACATGAACATGTTCCAACGTTTCGGAAGTAAAGACGTAGACCATGGTATTTCTTCCGTAGTCTCGGATCAAGCTAAATGGTCACCAGGGGGCCCGTGGATTGTTTGGATTGCCGCGGGAAATTCGGTGGTGTGGTGCAGGATCTGAGGTGCACCCTTTGTGGGCAACTGTTCAGGTTAAGGCAGTTGATCCTGTCTGACCGCTTCCCTGGTGACGCTGAACCAGTGCTTGAACCTCAGGTGAAATCTCTGCTTTTCTCTGCGTTGGAGTTGTCTGACTCCTATCAGCGGAGCTTGGAGGAGAAAGACGCCAAAAGGGAGTCAACAACTCCTGGACAAGGGAGTGGTGGAACCCTCCTTGAGGCAAGGGCCAAGTCAAAGGGAGGGCCAGCCTCCTCTGAAGCGAAGGCAGAGGTTGAGGATAGCCGGAGGAGCCGAGAGAGGCGAAGAAGGAGGTCGCCGTCAAGAAGAGAGGGAAGAGAGAAGAGGAGCCACTCTAGGCATCGAAGGAGGATTAAGCGAAGGAGAAGAGAAAGGGAGAAGAGTCCCGACAGGAAAGCGTCAAAGGTCGCCGTTGCCAAGAAGGAAGAGAGTAGAGGAGAATCCTACGAGGAGTACAGCGAGGACGAAGAGCGAAGTCCCCAAAGATCTAAGGACAAGAAGGGAGGAGTTCCAGAACCCAAGACCCCACCCCATCCGCCACAGGGAGGACGGGCCCATACGCCTCCTAGAAGAGAGGTACAAGAAAACCGAGGAAGGAGAGTGGAACCAAGAGGATCGGTTCGAGCAAGGCAGTGGTCTGGGCCAATACACGCCCCGAACAACCGCCCCAGATCTTTTAGAGATCACCCAGAGTGGGACGACAGCATCCCATTCAAAAACCGCGGAAGAACAAAGAGAGTCAAGCAGGAGAACAACCGGGAAAAGAAAGGCAGAGGTAAAGGCTCTGCTTGGAAATACTTGTGATGGCGCCCAAAGCCAGGATCAGAAGGCCAGCAGCAGCAGTTGCTGGCGTTGGAGGAGTCGTGAGAGGAGCGAGGTTGAGGAGGCCTGCAGCAGTCGGGGCCACTCCGTTGGAGAAGTTCGAGAACGGCTTGGAGGCAGACCCCAAGGACATCAAGGTGGACGAATGGAAGGAAGGGACCTTGATAGTGGTCACCAGAGGAGTTTACTGGGAGGAAGAAGTACGGATCGCCGGTGTGATTCGTGGGCTGCTGATGGATGGAGGGCTCACGATGCTACGTGTGGATCTTCAGGGATCCACGTCGGAGGCACTGGTGAGATGGAAGGGAGCTCACCCAGGAAAGCTCCTAGAGGTGGATCTATGCAAGGATGGTTGCATCAACCTGTCCAGAGACGGGTTGGTGCATTGCACCAGGATCAAGAAGTTCGTGGAGGCCGATCGAGAAGGATGGGAGGACAACTTACTAGCAGTACGAGGCGAGGAAGACCAGTTGGCAGCGCTTCGTGCTCGAGCAGAGGCCGTTCCAGGAGGAGAGGGAGCAGCCCCAAAGGCCAAGACGAAGAAGGACAGTTCAGGAAGCTCACAGGGGAGCGGAAAAGAGAAGAAGAAGAAAAAGAAGAAGAAAAAGAAGAAGGAGGGCAAAGTGAAGGTCTCTGGCACAAAGACCGCAGAAGCCCTGTTCGCTGCAACGGGGTTAGACCCAAAGCCTCAGGTGAGGAAGGATCTGAGGAAGAGAGCAAGAAAGCTGACCAAGAAAAAGGGAGCCAGAGGATCAGGGAGCTCCGACAGCTCCTCAAGCTCCACACAAAGCGACCGCAACTTGGAGGAGCAGACCCATCTTTTTGGAGAGGAGGTGAGGGTCAAGCAAGTTTGGAAAAGTTATCCAGGCATCTTGACCCTCTCTGCGGCCGAGATGATGCAGAACACGGTGGTGCAACAGTCAGGACATCCGTGGAACCTGGAAGCTGGTGTGGTGCCACCAATATTCTCCCAGTACTGGAGACTATGCCTGCACCATCGGATGGGAGGCCCTCTATCCCGAGAGTGTCAAACGTTGTGCTATGTGTTGGACCTGCTGTTGCAGGGACGGGCAGCGGCAGCAAGCGACGTTTTGACACAGAGGCTGAAAAGCCTCGAGCAGATAGGGAATGGGGGCCACTACACTGTGGCCCAGCGCCAAGAATTGGTGCCACTAGAGGCAACGACCATCTCCTCACCCACAGAGACGATGGAGGCGTCAAGGGTGATGAGGGAGGAGGTCAAAGCCAAAGAGGCCGCATCTTCGAGTTGGAGGAGACCAGAATGGCCGAAGAGAGACGAGACCAAAGGGAAGAGCAAGGGCAAAGAGCCCAAGGGAAAAGGAAAGACGAAGTGGGAGAGCAGCAAAGGCAACAAAGAGGACGACAAGACGAAGAAGGACAAGTAGAGGAGGCAAGGGAGTGTTTTCACTCCTCTTCTATGACTTCGACACGTGAGGTGGTAGAGGAGGCATCATGTTTCACCAAGATGGAAGGGAGAGGCCCTGAGGAGTACAGTGGGGCGCCTCCTGCGACGAGGGGTGTAGTTGACGAGCCGCAGCCGAAGCCTCAGAAGAGCAAGGCTTTGCAGACAGTGGTAGAGAGTTTTTCAACGAAGAGTGGGCTTGGTGATGTTGCTGCTACATTGGTAAGCCGTTTCAATGTTTTGATGAAGGATTTCAAACCACTGCATGGACCAGTCAAGAACTCAGGTGGTATATTCCCACTGCCTGAAACCCTCGAGGTTTTACACCAAGTTATAGAGCCATTGACTCAATCACAAGCCCATCTGCTTCAAGCCATGTGCGTTGGCCTTAACTCGTACTACGGGGTGAAGGGCCACGACAGGCACCCGCTCCCAGCAGCCACGGTGATGGCCCTCAGATCGATGGTGGCTTACGCCGCTGACGTGAGCCTGTGGAGTGAAAAGTTTGAGGGCCTGGAGTGGGGTGACTACTTGGCTGTAAAGGGGGTTGACTACCAGGGGGAAGAGGTTAAGGTAGCCAGACCTTTCACATGGAGCAACATTGAGCCTGGTTTACCTGAGGGCATTGGTGCTATACCTTTGGAAGAAGTTTGTGAACTGGGTACTCGGGAATTTGTCTTGTCCTTTGATGATTATTTGTTGCCGGCTGATTCAAGGGTGGTTACCAAACCCCCTAAGATCATGGTGGAGGATGCCGCTTGGGAGGAGGTTTGCCGCGGACTCCTTTCAAAGGGAGTATGTACCCTCCTACATGGCAGGGAGGTTGCACGGGTCCAAGAGAAGCCTGTGTACAACGGTCTTTTTGCCGTGACGAAGGGAGAATTTACTCCTACCGGCACTGAGGTGATGAGACTCATAATGAACCTGGTTCCAACTAACAAGCTTTGTAGGTCACTGGGAGGTGATATATCAACACTGCCCAGTTGGGCGGGGATGTCGCCTTATATTCTAGACGACAGTGAGGTCATTTTGATGTCAAGCGAAGACATCCGTTGCTTCTTTTATCTTTTCTCTACTCCTAGAAGCTGGTGGCCGTACATGACGTTTGGAAGGGAGGTGGCACCCTCCTTATGGCCGCCAGGTGAGAGGGGACCATTTTTCTTGAGCTCAAGGGTGCTACCTATGGGATTTTTGAACTCAGTTTCGATCGCTCAACATGTACATAGGCGGATTGCCCGGTTGGCACTACATTCAAAGTCCCTGAACATTGGACCTCAGTGTGAGCTTAGAAAAGATCTCCCATTTTCAAATTCACCATGGCTTTACCGAATATACCTGGATAACTTCGACATCCTGCACCGTGTTGACAGAGGATTGGCCGACCTGCTGGAAGGTAAGCCCAGTTCTGCTCTTCTTGCTTTAAGAGAATCTTATGCCACTCACGGGTTGCCACGGCATCCCAAGAAGGCAGTGGAGCAACGCAAAGTAGCAGAGATTCAAGGCGCCATCGTCGACGGTGTCACTGGTCTAGTAAAGCCCAAACCCCAAAAGGTGATGAAGTATGTGGAACTTGCATTGCAACTCCTTTGGAAGGGAGATGCAACCCAACGACAGATGCAGATCATTTGCGGAGGCTTTGTCTACTGCTGCATGTTTAGACGTGCTTTGTTGGGTTCGTTGAATGCTGTTTGGCGCTTCATCACTTCTTTTAAGAACGATCCACCGGTGGTTCGTAGGTCGCTCCCGTTGGCAGTTCAGGTAGAGGTTCTTAGGTTCATCTTGTTGGTCCCTTTTGCTCAGATGAATCTGCGTGCTCCTTTGAAGGGAGCTGTCACTGCCAGTGATGCTTCCGAGTATGGGGGAGGATTTTGTATCAGCAATGGGCTTACACCTATGGGATGTCATGCCGCAACTTGTACCGTCCGAGGGGACTTGGCGGACCTGGAGGATCACGTTCAGGTTCTCACTGTTGGTTTGTTCGACGGTGTAGGTTCGCTGAGAGTTGCTTGTGACTCGCTGTTGCTACCTATGGCTGGGCATATCAGTTCGGAGGTCTCAAAGGAAGGTACTCGTGTCTTGGAGTCCCACTTTCCGGATTCTGAGTCGGTTGGCTCAGTGGAGAACATCACGGAGGACATGGTTGTTGGCTGGGCCCTTAAGTACAGCAACGTGGGAGTTGTTGTCGTGGGGGCAGGGCCTCCCTGCCAGGGGGTCTCTGGCCTGAATTTCCATCGGAAGGGCTCTCTCCGGGACGCTAGGAGTAGCTTATTTCATCATGTACCTCGTGTCTATCACCTTTGTAGGAAACACTTCAAATGGGCCCAAGTACACCATTTGATGGAGAGCGTTTTCTCGATGGATGAGTCCGACCGGGTTATCATGAGCAAGGAGATTGGCTGTGTTCCGCGGAAGTTGGATGCGGGAGGTATAGCCCTTTGTAGAAGGCCTCGCTTGTACTGGGTATCTTGGTCGCTTCAAGAAGGTCAGGGAGTAACCCTTACTCCTCCGGTTGATGGTGACTGGACTTCCTATGGCGTGGTTGAACTCTCTTGCGCTTTGGACCCAAAGGATTTCTTGGCCTCTGGATGGAACCTTAATGGGGATAAGCTCCCTACCTTTACTACTTCTCGACCCCGTGATCATGCTGGTGCTCGCCCTGCAGGGCTTTGGCAATGCACTGCTTCTGAACGTGCTCGTTGGGAGGAAGATCGCTTTCGCTTTCCGCCCTATGTTTACAGGGAGGTCAATTGTCTCTCAAATGCGGCAGGGGACATACGACTTCCTAGCATTATGGAAAAGGAGGCCATGATGGGCTTCCCCGTGCACTTCACAGCACCTTGCATGAACAAGTCCCTCCAAGATACGCAACAATGCTTGGATGCTCGTCACACTTTGGTTGGCAATGCATGGCGTGTCCCAAGCATTGCTTGGCTCCTGAAGGAGCTGTTTCACCCGTTGGGTCTCACTCCTACAAGGGAGTTGGAGACAGTGGTCCAGGCATGTACCCCTGGTTCGTCTACCTCGTTGGCCAGTTTTCTTCGCAGACCTCCCTTGCGTCAGCAAAGGGTTTCAGGTCATGCTTCTACTGAATTGATGCTTGTCAAGAAATTGGTCAACTTCATCTCTGTGAAAGGTGAAGATCTTTTATTGCAAGCTCCCACAGAGAATGCAATTAAGTTTCACAGGTTGCGGACGTCGATTCCAAGCCGCCTTTGGAGGTGGCGCACCATCTGCGGATGGCCATGGCGACATAAAGGATTTCATATCAACGCATTAGAACTTCAAGCAGTGCTTACAAGCCTACAGTGGAGGCTTTCTCGTAAAAAGGACCTCCGTTGCCGTTTTGTGCATTTAACAGATTCGTTAGTGACTTTACACTCCTTAACCCGTGGTCGCTCGTCGTCACAACGGCTTCGCCCAATCTTGTCGAAAATCAACGCCCTGTCGCTTGCAGGGGACATACGGCCTGTCTGGGCCTATGTCTCAACAAAGCAGAATCCTGCGGACAGGCCTTCGAGAAGGCCTGTTTTGAAGTCATGGCTAAAAAGAGGACAATAGAAGGTCGCGCCAAGCAACAGCGCGTTGAGCAAAGACAAGCTCTAGGGAGTCTAAAGTCACTAACCGTCCAACCCAAAACTCGCAAGAGGTATGAGCACGCTACAAACCTTTTCTTTCAATACTTGAAGTTCGAAAAACTGCAACTTCCTAAACAACGGCGTTTGCTGGATGATATCCTGTCAGACTACCTGGAGGTCTTATGGTCGCGAGGTGAAGGTAGGGCTCTTGCAGCTGATACTTTGGCAGGACTGCAAGACGCCGACTATAAACTTAGAGGTCAGTTGCCTTGTTCATGGCGGCTGATGAAAGTTTGGGTTCAACATGAGATTCCTGCTCGAGCTCCACCCTTTCCAGAAGTTGCCCTACATGCTCTAACAGGTTATGCTATTCTCCAGGGAGACCATTTGTTTGCGCTCTCCTTATTGTTAGGATACTATGGCATGTTAAGAACTGGGGAGGTCCTTGGTTTGGCCCGTCATCAAGTGGAAATCACCTCAGAAAATGGCCCCGCCATCATTTCACTGGGACTTACAAAGTCGGGACGTCGGCAAGGAGCTGCTGAAAGCATCACCGTCACCGTGCATGAAGTTACCAGACGACTTTTCCAATGGAAACAATCCCGTATCACCTGGTTAGTTCCGTCAGCTTACCAGTGGCGCGTTAAGTTTTCAAAGTATTTGGAAAACCTGTCCCTCAATGAAATGGAGTTTCGACCATATTCGCTCCGCCGTGGCGGAGCAACTTTTTGGTTTGCCAAGCATGGGAGTTTTGATCGCCTCCTTGTGCAAGGGAGGTGGTCTGCAGTTAAAACCGCAAAGATTTATATAAACAGTGGAATCGCAGCACAAGCTGAAATGACAATGCCAGCAACCATAAAAGGTTTCACTTCCGTTTATACCCAATCACTCAGTAAACCGCTTCCGAGCCTTGAGCACACACGCAAAGCGAGTGGTTCAGGGGGACGTGGAAAGAGCTCCAGAGACAAAAGGGGGTGGCTGAACTAAGAAAATTTTTTAAGGCATTTGAGGCCCAGAAGCTTCCTGGCTTGGCGGAATGCTCCCTGGGAAATGCCTTGCACCCAAGAAAGGAAACCTTGGTGGCCTAATCAATCCTGGCATGGCAGGTGCGATTGGGGAGGTTTCAAAGAGAAGTTGGGGAATACTTCTCATTAATTAATGGTTATTTCCTTGTTTTATCTTTTTAATTTGACCAACTAGGCTGGCTATGCAGTGAAGAAAAAGAGTGGTCCTAGTCTTTGTTCCAACGTTTCGGAAGTAAAGACGTAGACCATGGTATTTCTTCCGTAGTCTCGGATCAAGCTCCCACCCTCCCTCCACTTGATAGGGAGGAAAGAGCTCCAGAGACAAAAGGGGGTGGCTGAACTAAGAAAATTTTTTAAGGCATTTGAGGCCCAGAAGCTTCCTGGCTTGGCGGAATGCTCCCTGGGAAATGCCTTGCACCCAAGAAAGGAAACCTTGGTGGCCTAATCAATCCTGGCATGGCAGGTGCGATTGGGGAGGTTTCAAAGAGAAGTTGGGGAATACTTCTCATTAATTAATGGTTATTTCCTTGTTTTATCTTTTTAATTTGACCAACTAGGCTGGCTATGCAGTGAAGAAAAAGAGTGGTCCTAGTCTTTGTTCCAACGTTTCGGAAGTAAAGACGTAGACCATGGTATTTCTTCCGTAGTCTCGGATCAAGCTCCCACCCTCCCTCCACTTGACAGGGAAAAATTTTTTAAGGCATTTGAGGCCCAGAAGCTTCCTGGCTTGGCGGAATGCTCCCTGGGAAATGCCTTGCACCCAAGAAAGGAAACCTTGGTGGCCTAATCAATCCTGGCATGGCAGGTGCGATTGGGGAGGTTTCAAAGAGAAGTTGGGGAATACTTCTCATTAATTAATGGTTATTTCCTTGTTTTATCTTTTTAATTTGACCAACTAGGCTGGCTATGCAGTGAAGAAAAAGAGTGGTCCTAGTCTTTAAATATAGATACCAGTAGTACCCGGGCAAGCCGGGGGCGGAAGTTTCCCAAGG
>VSDK01010788.1:539307-586598 GCA_009767595.1 Symbiodinium kawagutii | reverse complement strand
GAGGATCCTTGGAACAGTGCCCCGGGCGCTCCGCCCGCTCCAGCTCCAAAGACGCCCCCGAAGCAACCTTTCCAGATGCCGTTCAACTCAAATCCTTGGCAAGGTGGGGCAACCACGGGGAGTGGAGAATCAGCCGCGTCAGAAAGACCCAAGAAGGCCGCCCCTCCACCTCAAGGGAGCGTTCCGCAACCGGCGAAGAAGTCACCGCCGCCTCCTCAAAGCAGTTGGGGCCAAACCACGGAGCCAGAGAGGCCCAAGAAGGCCGCACCACCACCACAGCCCGCCAGCTATGGGAAGACAGCTAGCCCCAATGTTCCCCCACCAGCAGAGAGGAAGCGAACCAGAGACCCACAACCGTACGCAGGGGCGGGCCAACGTGAGAACCTCACTTCACCTGCAGAGGACAACCCGGGAAGAAGACCCCCTCCAGCCAGTAGAGAATTCCATAGGACACCACAACCATATCATGGACGAGGACCAACAGAAGTTCTTCGCCCACCTCGAGCTGTCCTTGAGAACGAAGTGCTGGAAGAAGGGATCCCGGAGCGTTCCGCTCGGGAATGGGAAGAGGTACCATCGGAGACACCCGAGATGCCACCATCTCGTGCCTGGTCAGAAGCAGACGATGGTCGCTCCGACCACACATCACAGGGATGGGAGAAGGAATCCCTTAACTCTTGGGACGTACCTGATGATCCCCGAGATGGAGAGTTCGTGCACGTTGAAGTCGAGTCCTCCGACGAAGATTGGTTCGATGTGCCCTTTGATGAGTCAGAGTGGGCGGGTGAACCTGGTGCTCCACCGGGAGGGGATGATGAGATCAGCGAAGAGCAGCAGGAGTTCGAAAGGAGCTTGCATCAAGATATCACGGACTTTCTGGAGTTCTTCCGCAAGCAAAAGCTGGTCAAGGCAGCTCCTGCCATTAAGGACTTAGGACGCCATGACACCCCTCTCCCAGAAGCAGTTCGACAAGACTGTGTTCAAGGAAGCAGTGGTGGCCTTCGATTGGATCGCTCCGTCCAGGAGTGGCTTCAAAGAGGACTGGATGAAGGAGCGAGAGTTGGCAATGTATCTGCCACCAAGTCTTCGGCTGATCCAGCCCGACGCAACCCTGGCACCGAGGAGAACATCACAGCCCCAACACCGAAGACGGGCGTCCCGCCCAAGGCCATGCCTATCAGCCCTCCTCCTGCTAAGTGGCTTGAGAGTCCAACACCATCCTCAACGAACATCGGGCTCTCCAGCAAGGCATCTGCGCCGGCTGCTCCAGCCACCAGAACACAAGCAGCCCAAACCACATCGAGGCAAGGGAGTTCCTCCCACTCCACTCATCACGGCTTCGATCCAACAGAAGTCGATTTTGGAGAAGAGAGTGAAGACGACAGAACTCCCGAAGAGAAGGCGGACGACGGCGCTCTTCTGGAACGCACCAAGCAAAACATTGAGGCCTTCCTTCGTGCCCCCGAGACCATCAAGCGACAGCTGAGATCCTCAGCGTGGAAAAAATGCTATGCCCAATTGGCCTCCATTAGAGCCAAATTGGATCGGCCTGATCCAGGCGCTGATGAAGCCAAGTATGCTCAGGACTTGGCAGACGGGTTCACTGTCGCGGAGGCTCGCAAGATGATGAAGGCACGGAGGAGGGCAGCTGAGCCAAATTGGACCGGCCTGATCCAGGCGCTGATGAAGCCAAGTACGCCCAGGACTTGGCAGACGGGTTCACTGTGGCGGAGGCTCGCAAGATGATGAAGGCGCGGAGGAGAGCAGCGAGACATCAGAGGGGGATTGAAGAGAACCCCAACCTGACCTGGGACGATTTGCCGAAGTCATGGATCGTCCCGAAACAAAGGACGCTCCGTCCTGGCTGGATGGCAGAGAAAAGCGAAGCCAGACTCAACAGGAAGAGATCCGGATCGCAACCAGCCGGAAAGGGCTACAGAGATCGATGGGGCAAAGGAGTGCCTGAGCCGAAGTATCCACCAGGTCGAGGTTGGGGGGCTGTTCCAGCCCCGCCAGAAGAAGCCAAGAAACCGAAGCCTACTCCACCAGCACCACCAGGATGGAAAGCAGGTCAAGGAGCCGCTCCGGCTCAACCATCTCCATCTCCATGCACTCCGCCAAAGCAGGGGCCAAAGCAACCGCCATACCCCCCTCCGCCGAGCAGGTTCAACGAAGAAGAATGGGGATCATGGACAGCACACGGCAAGAAGTGAAGATGGAGATTGGGGAGCTCCTCCCAGCACACGGAAGTCAAGACGCCTGTACAGAAAGCAGTGCATAGTTTGTACAGCATCGTAGCAGGCAGGTTCATCGCTTCGTGTCGCTGGAAAAGTTTGGGATGTTGCCACTGTGTGAGATCACGGTAGCTCCTACCTAATTAATGCTAGTGCTAAAATTAAATCTTTTGTTTTGCGCACTCCTAGTTTAAGGGGACCGTGTCGATCGAAGTATCTGACATGGTTTGTCTGGTGTGGTGTGGTGAGTACCTCACAGCCACGCCCCACACAGACAAAATAGGAGTCGCCGCTCCGTGCACTTTCTTTTGGTAGCGTGTAGCTGACTCGCATGTTCACAAGAACGTAGGGTTAGCGTTGGTGGTACCATATGCCGTAATGGCTCAAGTTTGGTTCCACTTTCTGTTAGCCCTCCCACCCACCCAGGGGGACCGTGTCGATCGAAGTATCTGACATGGTTTGTCTGGTGTGGTGTGGTGAGTACCTCACAGCCACGCCCCACACAGACAAAATAGGAGTCGCCGCTCCGTGCACTTTCTTTTGGTAGCGTGTAGCTGACTTGATGTTTGGGAGGTTTTTGTTAAACATAGCTAATAGCGTGTAGCGTTGGGTAATGGTGAACGCTGGCAATAGAGAATGATAACAAATGGCCAAGAGTGATGCCACGCTGGTTCATGACTGTCAGTGATGCCGACGGACAATGGCTTGAATGATTCGTGATTGTATCGTGGTAGCCTAGTGGTAGCAATGAACAACGAGGTGGGGCCCTTTGTTATAAGGTGGTTTATAAGCCATGTTGTTACAACTACATCAATATGTAAAACCATCACTGCTTGTTTCCCTGGCTATAAGCAAATTTAGTTCACAAGTGGGGACCCTACCTTATTTGATATCGCCAACCATTAGTGGACTGATTCCTACTTTGTGAGGTTTTTGTTCAGTAAGATGGCTAACCCCCAGCAAGATCCCAAAATCGGTCTCAGTATTGTTGATCATTAACATTAACTTGTCAATGTTGGGCCCCTCCTTTTCAAACCTGACCAATCTAATAGATGGCTGGCGTTGTTACTGCACATCATGCGCAGAACATGAATTTGAAATTCTGCTTGGCGGATCAAGTGGCCAATGTCGAGAAATCTGGCTGATTGGTTGTCATAGAGCATAGAGGAAGAAAAAAACATACGTGTCCTGTATACACCAGGATATTTGTAAGAACCCAGAGGAAGTGAAGAAAAAACATGCATGTACTGTATAAAGACGGATACGTGTATATATGCTTTTGCAGATATCTATTTGGATCTATATCAGTGTTCTTATCAGTGCCACCATCTTTTTTTTGCACATGCATAGATAGGATGTTAAGTACATGTCCATCCTCCCCATTTATCATCGCTACATTCATCAGTTCTTCCATGATGGTTGAGATCGCTCTGTGACAAGCGTCGATGTCGAGGTGTGTCCTGCGAGAGAGGCGTTGGGAAGCCCAGTGTGTGGATGGCAACGGCCGTTCTGCCTGACGTTATCACGTGAACAGCGCTCGAAGTTTCCAGGACAAGCAACGAAAGCATTGTGTGCGCCATGCTGGGGCCCCCCTGACGTACCACATCACTACTCACAAACCATCCATTTTGGGAGTGTTCCTATTTTTACCATTTTTTTGGAGGGGGTCCCTGATTTCTACATCGTATATGCCATGTTGGACCTCCCCTACCTATCACATCCACCAGCGTCAAATGCCGAGGTCTACACCTTGGATTCATCTGCTTGCGCTCCACGAGGCCTGGGATGGCAGGGCCAACCGGGGCTAAGCCCGGAACGATGGAGGAAGGGGTAATGATGATTGATAAGGTCTGTTAGTGACACTTAGATGATGGTTGATGTTCCCGGATGAAGCGAGCCACCCCTGGTTGATGATCATAGAATGGTATCATAGAATGGTGGATGATCTAAAGTGGTTGAGCGGATTAATGAACCCCTGGGTATCCCCTAAAAGCCTTGGTTTTCCATGAGAATGGTAACCCCCCAATTAATCGACCTGGGGTTCATTAATCCTGGATTAATATTAGCAAGCACTAAGAAAGACTTCCAATCATGGCAACTCAACCCTTGCATCCACAGGGCTCTGTGAAATGTTGTGAGATGCCATGTATTCTCATTGTCATGCACGGTTAGCCACTATTCAATATGCTGCATTCTAAAACACAAGCAAGGATTATCAACAAGGTTCAGTACAGTAACCGTAGCCATTATTTAATTTGCCAGGAATTGGCCAGGCTGTCTTCTCTTCAATACCATCCATTCGGCAATCCAGACAAGACAACACCCAAAGTACCTTCGTTCCCACCAGTATGTATGTTTGATTGTTTTCTCGCCCACCCGTTCATGTTCATCCGGCAGTATGATCAAGATTGATTTCCAACGTGTTCAATCGTCATTCCCTGACATTTTTACATTTAGACCGTTGAAACAAAAAAAAATATGTGACATTATGTGACAATAGATTAACTACTCCCAAATATCCATTAATAACCATATTCATCAGCCACCGGTCACCAGCTAATTAACCATCATCAACCATGAACTATCATCAACCATGAGCCATCAACCATCGTCAGCCATCACAAGCCATCAACCATCATTTACAGAGCTTAGTAAATAACATACATCAAAATGACCAACATCAACCATCAACTATCATTAACACAGCTTAATCAACATCCATCAAGATGATCAACATCCACCATTGTTCAACGCTAAACCAAAATCCTGGTGACCAACCACCATCACTGCTCTGTGGCTCGATCGCAACGCAGGCTGTGCCGCCGGCACCATGAAGACAGCCATGGGCAGTCGGGTGTGGGGCCACAGCAGGGCCGATTTCGGTGTCGCCCCGGCAGTTGGTTGATTCAGCGGTAACGTGGAAAGGAGTGGTGATGGGTAAGTACAAGGGGTGGGGCCCCCGACTGTTACAAGTTGGTTGACAAGTTGTGGTAGATATAATTGGTTATAATTGGTTAATGAGTCATTTCAATCTAGTTATCTCTACCACAGGTGGTGATTGTTGGTGTGTCGTTGGAAAATAGGTATGCTGCAGTTGGTTGAGAATTCGATAAAATTTCTGGCCCCCTGTGATCAACATGGCAAGTGGTAACATGATTCGTTGTAGAAGGAACAGCAACTATTGTCGCTAGGCATAGTCTACAGCAACTATTTTATGTACATATCAACATACCAAGTATCAACAGCAACTATGGTCGGCAGATTTTTTTCGAAAAAGCTGGTACATTGAGGTCAACCGCTTAGCCAGTTGGAAGCTGTAACAGTCGACCACACCACGGGTGGCGAAGAAGCACAGACGAGTTGGCTCCCTTGGCAGAAATCCGTGGGTTAATGGGACCAGCACCCAATGAACCAACATGTGTAATGATGGTCAATAGTGAGTGCTTTACAAATGTCATAGTTGATGATGCTTAATGCTGGTTGATGATCGTTAGCTAATGGCTAAAAATCAAGTGGTTGATCATTATTGTCACTATTAATCACTTTTGACCATGCTTAAAGATCCATGGGTTGAGAGTAACAACTGATGGTTGGTCATTGGTCAAGGGCGATAACCACTGGAAACCAAGTCCGTACCCTTGCTGGAAAATTCCCCATGGAGATGGATCTTTTCCCATGGTTTCTCTACAGAATGTGGTGGTGTTTAGCTTCCAGGTTCGTTTACTAGAGGGCATATCATCCATATCCATACATGATGGATCCTCCCCAAGATGATTGTCAACAGCCGACCGGTTGTGGAGATACATCCGTACGCGTTTGTGTGTCTAGATTTATGTGTTTAGGTATGTATCAAAAGTGTATGAGTATGTGTATCACATTGTGGGTTTGTATATTCTGATCTCAATTTGTTTCTGCTTATTGGTATGTTTATTAGGTACATATGCCTTTACATATTCTTCAAATCACATACATTTCAAGGATACCCTTTGGTAAACTGACCTGACAGTGGAAAATCCAGCATTTCCAGCTGATTTCCGGGGTTTCTCGAAAGGATGGTGGATCTTTCCATTTCCAGTGGTTTCTCAAAATAGTGGTGCCCCCACATCCTTCAATATCAATCATTCATAGTAAGAAACCACCATTTTGGGGGTCGCCTATTTTGAGACAGCACCATTTGTGGCTGCGTTTTCAAATCATATGTCGCCATTCCCCAAGTGCCTTGCTGCCAATCCGCTGTTGCAGGAGATCACTTTGCCAGTGGTGCCTTGCTCTGTGAATTATCTCCGGTGGGAGGATGAACGGTTGCTATTGGGCTTATTGTTTTCAGGATGACTGATCTGAGATTGGTGATGAATAATTGATATGGTTGTTAATATGATATTGGTGATTCAGTGATTAATAATTAGTGATGGTTGAAGTGGCATTGGTGATTTATGCTTAATGATGGTTAAAGTGATATGCATAATGAATAGTTCAAAATAGATTTTATCATTGCTATCAATTGCTCCTGAGCTGCTAATCCTCAACTATGAATCAGTCACGAGTCATAAGCAGTACTGCAACAGTGAACTATGTTCATGGGTGGCGTGTTTATATAAAATACGGTTGACTATGATTATCAACGGCGGTTGACCATCATTGTTAACCATACTTCACTATGTGTGTCCAGGCGTGCTTCCATGATTTTTTGTTAAAGTTGTGCCTTTGTTCTATTCATTGTTGCCGCTGCAATCAGGGGCTTACCCCCGGCTGCCAATGTTGCACTCTTGGGGTGGCATCAATGGGATAGTTCAGCGCGGGATTCCACGCCAAATCAAAGGATGAAAAAGACGATATGAGCAGATCCCATTCATGGTTATTTAGCATCGTCATGGCTGACAAAACGTCGCGTGACGCAGCAGAAGCCGATCCCCATCAGTCCATGCTCGTACCAACACAGTGGATTGTTGGGAACTCCATTGCAGCGTCATGAGTTGGTTCCATAGTGATCAACTGATGGTTGATAAGCCTAGATATTCCCAGAGTATCACATGCTCCAAAACTGCCCCGTTGTGTTCAAAAGGCGACATCTTAGAGTAAGGATCTCTGATTGTTGGTAGCTGTTCTTGGTTGCGAATATTGTGATTGCCGATCCAAAGCCATTTCTGAAGCAGAGCAGGTGAGAAGCACCGGTGTCAGGAAAGCAGAGACAAAGTGGAGCGACAGCTACCTTTGCAGTCACCATCTCGCTACAGAGAGATGGATTTGTTCCTCCATCATTCGAAAGATCCTGTGCAGATGCTCCCCTGGTGGCCATCCGGTGACTCTCCGCCGGTGGACTTCGTGAGAATCAACAAAATCGCAGCCAGAAGTGGCAGGACCTTCGCCAGAATCACGATGCACCCTGGCCACCTCTCGGTTCCAAAAGGCCAACGTTGGGCTCCCGAATTTGGGCCAGACGTGCTATTTGTGAATGCCTCAGTTCACTCATCGCAATGCCATATCAATGCCAGTCGACTCAAGGGGACTCATGCTCCATGAAATCCTCAGGAACGCACTCTTGCAAAGTCTGTGCCCCAACAGTGTCGATCTCAGACGGGGCTTCGATTGAATCGCTTGAAAAACCAAACCGGCAATGGTGATCGCTGCAGCTGAGGTCAGTTTTTGAAGTCCAGTCAGGGAGCTAAATGAAGCCACTGTATGCATCGACGTGCTGGCAAGTTCTGGTGGTCCCGTCGTGCAACTTTTCTCGAGCATCTCCCTATTCTTGCTGGTCACATCCTTATATCAAGCTGCATCCCCGTTATGGTCGTTTGTCTCCCGTTATGAGATGTCCCGTTGTTATGTGGTTGCATTGCTACCTTGCGTGGCAATAATTGACTGCTTGCTCTATCCCCTTGATTGCATTGGATATGTCCATTGTCCATTTTTACCCTTAGGATTGCTGATGATACGCCTGTGGGGGCCCTATTGCTCAATGATTTGTGTGCTGACATTACCCTAGAGCAAATCATGCTTTGAGGGGGAGATGATCCATGAATTCTGACCATGGTTTTCTCTGACATTGCTACATTTGCAGAACGTTGCGGTCAGTGAAATCCTTTTCTGCGACAACCCGCTGACAGAACGCCACCGCAAGCTGTCGTCATCATTCTTGGCATCATTGATAGCCATCACTCATCGTGGGTTGCGAACAATTGTTTTTTATTGAGGTGTTTCTCAAGTTTTAGGTGTACCCCCCAGCTATCATCGAGATTTATTAGCCATTTGTATTAAGAAAACCACCGTAAATTTGGGGGCACCCCACTAGTCGAAACCAGCATATTGATGTTTCATCTACCATTCAACGCATTCATGTGGGCGTGGTCAGCTTCATTAACCATTGTTGGTGACTTGCCTGTTTTTGCTGGTCATATCCCCCAGTTTTGTTGGCTGTTTCTTTGTCATTGCTGGTCATATCCCTACTCCCATGGCAAGGCATGGCACTTCCTTGTTGGATGGTTGGTTGATTGACTTGCGCATATGTTTGGCCTGGAGCAACCACCAACCAACCAGCTTACAGTGGTTCATAGAAAGGAGCGCGATCATTTATTGATCGTAAATTCATGGTCAATATGATTTGATATGCGCTGTGGGCCGTGGCTCATCAAGTTTTGTCATGGCTCAGTTCCTGATTCCTTCCAGCGGATCAGGATGATGCCATGTCCCATACCCAGAGTTCCACGAGGCATCGGAGTGGCCGGAAGGTCAGTTGTTTGTTGAGATATGGCTGTGGGGCACTGTCAGTTACCCTGGTTGTGTAGCCTTCCCATAAATGACTCTGCACTGGTCGAGCATTTGGGATGTAAACTGCTACGCATTGTTTGGGTGATTGATATTGTCAACCAAGCATATGTTGTCATAGTAAAGAAATGTCGTGGTTTTACTCTACGTGAGCTATAACGAAGGATCCCTTCTGGATCCTTCTGGTTTCCTATGCAAAGATTCCCAAATTTGTGGTTGATCTTCGATGCAGAAATTCTGGGGCGACTGCGAAACAGTTGTGGAGTTCAGCAAAGAACACATCACCGATGGATTCATAGGTTGCCAATGATTCACCAACCAGGGCAACCTATCACCGATCGGATCAGAATGTGTCATAAGTTGTCGTGGTTGGTGAATCATTTTGCTTGATGATGATTGATGATGGTTGATGATGATTGATGATGTTTGATGAGGGTTGACCGAGACGGTAGGATCCATGGTGAATGATGATGGTTGTTGAATGTTATTGAATGTTGGTTGTTAATGATGATCAATAATGGTTTTGTTATCATATGAGCAATGATTTATATTTGCGCAAATCATTCTGAGTAAAGGGTTTGCATTATTTTTTGTTTTTTCATCCATTTTTAGTTGGTGAACGACATGGGTCCGCCTCACCGAACAAGATCTGTTTATGTTGGTACCCATGTCAATTACCTCTCAATATGAGGTACAATTGAACGAGATACCCAAAAATCACGTTATATTGTGTTGAAACTGAACGAGGCAGGGTTCGCCCTTGAAAGCAGTGTCAAGAGTGTAACAAGCATCAAAAGTAAGAATCACCAGCCTGAGAATGAATGAACATAACGAAAATGAATCATCCCATGGTTAATGCTTGCTATCCCATGGCTAGACGATGCCAACACAACGGTCAAGGGTAACTCCGAGTCGCCACGGGAGGTCCTGTGAATCCGTGATGTACGGCTGGGCTGGGAACTTCACCACCAGGCCACTGTGAAGTTGCCGGGCAGTGGGATGATGAAGGGGATGTGGCTATGGGTCAATATTAGCCAACCAATAATGGCTTGTAATAACCAACCGATAATAGGGAAAACTTGCTGGTTAATGATGGGGAAACCAGGGGTACGGGGTTTTGACCCACAACCATATAGCCATGGTTATGGAAACTACAAGCGACCCTATAGCCCCTATCATGGCCGATTATCAAAACACAGTTTGTGACCGAAATGGGTAGCGATAGGTGGCAATTTGCCACTTGATTTCTTGCTACCAGTGAGCACATCCAAAAAGACACACTCGATCCCCACATTTGATGACGACCCTGGTGCTAATTGGCATCGTGATTGCCGGTGAAAAAGTGAAAAAAAACAGACTTCAAGATGGCTAGTGGTGGTTGGTGATACTGGCTAACACAACTTAGTGTTTGAACATGATGAAAACTTACTTACGAAAGTAGTTCAAAATGCATAGTGCACCACTGCAACCATTGTCATACTGACGCTTGATCATCTTTCGAAATGGTACATCACTGCGTAGATCTACTGCTGTCGTTGTTGACCTGTGATGCGCAGTGGTGCTGCGATCATGAGGGTTGCTGTGCTACCAGAAACGGTTGGTAGCACGTCTGGGTTCATCACGCAACCATAAACCAAATGGTTGCTAAGAACCTTCCAGGCACCAACCGGCTACTTCCCGGGATGAAGTTTGTCAGATGCCGTGGTTGTTGGCATATCCTCTTAGGAATTGGTTGCATTTCGCTTGTTGACAACGTGGTCAATGAAGGGGGCCGCTCTAGTGTTGGTGTATCCCCCAGATGTTGGCGGTTTAGTGTTGAAACATTTAGCCATGGGTTACTGTGTGATATCAACCATCATGAATCAACTATTTGAGCATTCTTACCCCATATACGATTCATCAATTGCGAACAGCAGCCACTATAAGCCGTTCTTAACATCGTCAGAGGCTGACGATGGCTGTCCCAATCATCAAGTATCCCTGTTAGAAAACAGATGGATATCATCAAGTATCCTTATCCCTGAACGATCCCTATCATTTGTCAAGAAGTCAAGTATCCGAACCATTAACCATCATTATATAATCATTGAACCATTGCATCCCATGACTACAATCCCTTATTGTTGGTCAACTTAACAACCATTATTAAGCACTTATCAACCATTTCGAAATTCAAGCATCCATAAAGCACCAATTCACTGCTAATCACCCACGATTATCGATTACTGCAATTACCGGCCATTAAGTAGTCATTCCTAATCGCGTTACTATTCTTAAATAACCATTCATCAGTGAGTAACCATTCATATATTCATCATCAATACTAGTAAATCTCTAGGTTTAACTGGCTGGTTAACCAGCCATCACCATTGATCCAGCTCCGACGGCGCGCGCGAAAAGGTGCAACTTCACGGACTTTGTGCCCGACAGCAGTGGTGCGGGATCCCAACGTGGGAACCGCCATGGCGGAAACGGTTCATGACAATAGGGTAGTGCTTAGTGGCTTAGTGGTGGCTAATCAACGGTTGATGAGTCGTTGATTGGAGTTTAACTGTGTTTGGTTGATGGTTGCTGAAGTGTTGGTCAGGTGAGTGCAAAGGGAGTAACAATCGTGAACAAAAATGCATAGCTATGATTCATGACAAAGGGCAGTGTTTGCAGATGGCAAATGAAATTTGGCTATGAAAAGTTAGCATCAATTTGAACATCGTGTATTGACATGCATTGACGATGGTTTGTGAAATTGGTTGATTGGTTCATTATTATAATGGTTGATAAATGACGATCGTGGTTGTCACTACTTGATAATGGTTGAGCAGAGGGGGAACAACAACAACAGATTGTCGGCTTGGCAATTCCCTTGGTAGAGGCCTCAGCTGGCTCAGTTTCTTCAAAGTCATGCCAACGGTGACCTACGGTGGTTGACAATCCTGGTAGATAGCGGCTTCGATATGGGTGTTTCTCTAGCTCTAGGCGTACCCCAAATCATCCAACATTAGCCATTTGTAGAAATCAACCAACCATAGCTCTCGGACTTCCGCATTTTGAGAAACCTCTGTATGATGAATCTATGATTGAATTGAGCAGTGTATCAATACGTTACTGGTGGTGGCTACGAACATGGTAAGCCTTCAATGCTAAGACAACTACCGTGTAGAGAAATCTATCTAACCTTCGGTGCCAACCACCGCCTATGTATAGCACAATATATACATCCCATCAAGTCCTAAAATCAAGTCCCTCAGGGCATGGATTACATCCTGGATTTCATCATGAGTTGCATCATGGGTTACCTGAAGTACCTCGCAACTATCATACCACCATTCATAAACCTGAATGGTCTAGAACCAATCACAGACACATCATGATGCATCCGCGATTTCATGATTTGGGTGTGGGTCAAAACCCTGTACCCCTGGTTCCCTATCTTTAACCTCGTTGGTTGGTTGTTATCCACCATTATTGGTTCATTAATATTGACCCATAGCCATTGGTGAGTGGACCAGTGGTCCTCCTGAAAACTCAACGGGGCATCTGTCAGCAATAGCTCGATCGGTTCATCGCTGCACCGTTACCTGCTTGACGCATCACCGGTATCCGCAGTTGATCGTTGATATCCGATTTGATTACGTATTGCCGACAGCCAATTCCATGAGAGTGCTATCTCACCAGGATTCCTGTCTACTGGCTGACAATGGCTGTGGCTGACAATTGCTAGTAGGAATTGTTTCACAATGGTCAATCCTGGTTCAGAATGGCTCATGAATCGCAATTGTCCATGGGATGTGCTGAAGAATAGCTGGAAATCGCTATGGTTGATGGTGACATTGGCCATCATTGGCCCATGTTCAACCAGTACCAGTCTCTGTTCACCATTGTCAACCATTGTTCACCAACATTCAATCATGAATCAACCACCAATGAACATTGATCAACCATGATGTTCAACCACCAACCACCAATCCACCGTTCCGAACTATTCTCAATAACTGGGACTTGTCTCAAAATGGGGAACCCCCTGAATCAATCGAAATGAACTAGTTGATTAACCATTTATGGTAATAAACCATCCATAATTTGTGTGTGTGTGTACATATATCCCTACCTTAAGAAGCGCCCAAATGTTCGACCACCGCAATGCTTGGGCATCGCCACCCTGCCACCCTGCCGTCGAATTTGTCCCTTCTGCCAGGCTGTTCACAAGCTTCCTGCGCACAAGGTGCACGGGATGCTCGCGACCGGGGTGGGTTCTGGAGCCATGGTGATGAATGGAAACCATGGGTCATCATGAGCCATGCCCAAATCGATGCTTCTTAAGCTATAGGGGTACCCCAAAAATGGCTGGCTTCTGACTAGAAATGATTGAAAAAGGATGAGTGGGGGTAGCGCTATTTTGAGGTAAATGGGTGTTTCTCAAAATATGATACCCCCAAGCCATCCCCCCAGTCATAGTCTGCTTTAGGTGATCAATAATTGGTTTTAGGGGTCCCCCAATTCGAGAAACACCTACATGGTTCATGGATTTTGATAGGACTCAATGATGGTTTAACGATGATTGATGATGGTAAATGATGTTTAATGACGTTTGGTGTAGTCCTTATATAGCCAGTATGCACTGGTTATAGTGTACCATTTTTTGTGCATAGTGCATGCAATGCAATGTGGTGATGATTTTAGATCCTATTACTGCAAAAATACTGGAGTTGGCAATTGCCAACAAGCACACCAGGGCTGAACATGAACAGCCCATCCCCAGTTTGTTGCTTTCCACTGGCAGCAACCAGCTGCTTTGGGAAAAAACAGTCGTTGTACTTGTTGGATAGTGGTTGATATGATTATCAGATATCGTGAACCATTATGGTGAAGGAGTATATCACTTTGTACTCATACTTATTGTCAACCATGGTTGAAATATGTTGAAATTGATATGATATCATCAACCATCCAAGTTCACAATCGATGATCGTACTTACATTGCTAATCATGGTGGAAACTACAGTGCTATGACCTTGGGAGTACGAGTCGTTCACGCTTGTGAGACGTCAGCTGGATGCTGCAGCAGTGTCAAGTTCAGTGCTGGTCTGGTGATCCCGGTGGATCCGATGCCCAGCTGGGGTGGGCCCATCCCATCCCCGGCTGGGCTTGTCGTACTAGTGACCAATCATAGCTAACCATGACGTGACTAGCAAAGAAGGGGCGTACAATCTCATAATCAGTAATAAAAGTGTCTATCAAACATATAAATCATATATATTCGAGTTGTCAATGATACTGTAAGGACGGCAAAAGTACAGGAGGTACCGCTTGATACAGCCAACAACCATCAACAAATAGCTGGGATGTTCATCATGACCACAGGGAAACACCACGGGGAACCAACTGTTTTCAGTGTTACACACGTTCCATTGACATACTCATGTCAATGTGAGCAAGGACCCACTGCAAGTAGATATATTTGACCAGCAAGTACAAGCATTGATGCAATGGACTTCGTAGTGAAGCTGCGACCTTGAAGGGTCATGGAGGTGTGCTGAAGAGTCTCGGGAGAGACCTTGGCTTTGTTGGAAGCAGATGAACTCGGAGGTAAGTCAGCAAAAGAGGTGAAGCAACTGTTGGCTGTTCAGCTTGGCGTCTCCAGATTTCGGCAGCGACTCTTCATGGAACACGGTTCCTGTGAAATCCGAGATGAGGAGGTTTTGACTGCCATGCTTCCAGTGAAGACTCAGCTGGTCCTCTTGGAATTTGAGCATACTGAAAAAAATACAGCCGTCGAGGAAATGAACTCAGCTTGCAGAGGCAACCGGGCAGATGCACTTGAAGATTTGCTACAACGCCCCAGGAATCCAGACCTGAAGGACGCAAATGGCGTAACGCCAATGCACTGTGCTGCTTTCTTTGGGCATCTTGAACTAGTGCATTTGTTGCTTGAAGCTCACTCAGATAAAGATGCAGGCGACAACCGAGGGGGGACACCATTAACCATTGCATTTGGGAGGAACCACCTTGAAGTGGTGCACTGTTTGATCAATGCTGGTGCTGATGTGAAACGGGCCATGACAATCCTTGGTACATACCCACTGTTCATTGCATCTCAGGAGGGCCACGCGGAAGTAGTGCGCTTTCTCATCAAAGCTGGTACTGATGTGAAACAAGCCTGGACAGACGATGGTATATCACCACTCTTCATCGCATCTCAGGAGGGCCACGCGGAAGTGGTGCACTTGTTGCTTCAAGCTGGTGCTGATGTGAACAAGGCAGCAACAGACTATGGTATATCGCCACTTTTCATTGCATCTATGCACGGCCATGTGGAAGTAGTACGTTTTCTGATTGAGGCTGGTGCTGATGTGAATCAGGCCAAGACCGACTGGGGTGGTGCATCACCATTGTTCATGGCATGTCAGAAGGGCCATTTGGAAGTGGTGCGCTTTCTGATCGAAGCTGGTGCTGACATGAACCAGGTCAGGACAGACAATGGTGCATCGCCGCTGTTCATCGCATCTCAGGAGGGCCACGCGGAAGTGGTACGCTTTTTGATCCGCTTGCTGATCAAAGCGGGTGCTGATATGAACCAGGCCATGGCCGACGATGGTACATCACCGCTGTTCATTGCATCCCACGAGGGACAAGTGGAACTGGTGACTTTGCTGGTGGAAGCTTGTGCTGATTGAAACTGGTTTTGAGAAGAACCAACGGCCATAACAGATATTTGATGACAAATGGTTGGTTGGTCGACTTAAATGTTCAAAGGGGTTATAAAAACTGCATTTATAACTACCAGCCAGATAACATTGGTGAGTTGCCAGTGTACATTTTATGGTCTCGAAGAGTCAGCTGTGGAGTTGTGCGGTGAAAAGCAGCTGCTCGCTCAAGCGTGGTGGTTCGATCCTGTGTTTTCCTAACATTCGGGTTGAAGCTGCTAGAAGCATGGCTGCAAGGTATACCCGGCTTGGTGAACAAACCTGGCAATGGAAAATCCGACATAGAAATAGGTGATTTCCCAGAGCCAAGGCAGCCTGTGATGGCTGAACGCACCTGCAGCCTTCGGCGTAGTATCGTTGAAAATCGTGGATCAACTTATGTCACATAGGGGATAGTGATCGATAATGCTAAGGAAGGCCTATTAGATTCTTTCAATAAGGGATAGTGACCAACAGCAAACAAGTTCATTACGAACCATAGCCAGCAATTTGGTTCTATTAAAATGGCAAGCATAAAGAGTAAATTCACTAGCCATAAGGAGCATGAAGCTGAAACCAGGGTTCTTTTGTACACCTGGCCAAGTTGGTTGACCATGGGTTAACAGCAGTAATCATCATCAACCAACTGATGAGAGTAAAAGCAGATAGTAGGCATAGGGGGATACTTGCACCATCCAAAAACCATGATGTGAGCAAACTTATGCAAGCATACAGGGAGAGTAAGTGAAATTTTGCAAGGTGTCTAGCAATTTGATGTAGTCACCCTTGTATTACGGAGGGTAACCCTTCGAAACCATGAATTCAAAGCCAACACTTGCCAGTCGTTAACCGTTAACCTGTCTGAACTATCATACGACCAGTGAACCATGAAATTGACGGTCATTAATTAAGCATTTCCAACCACTTTTTTGGTTGAAAACTACAATCATTAAGTATCATCATATAACCATCATGAGCCATCATTAGTCATCAATTAACCAATAACTAACCATCAGTCAACCTTCAATTACGCATGAGTGATTGGTTGTGTTGGTTGTTAACCTCTAATACTAACCATCATGAACGGCGCTTACTGGCTATGATTAATTGATTTCAAAGGGTACATTATCGCTATGGCTAACTACCCCGCAGCAAGTATGTCTATCACCGTCTTCATTAACCCGCATGAAATATGGGTTACATACTAAATGATTCAAAAAACGGTTGGTTATTTCGCCACAATTCACCACCGGCAAGCAATCAGCATTCAACGTCACAGTTTTGTGAGCAGAAACTCCGCAATCTGCGCAAAATTCGCAGCGTTTTGGTGATACGGTAGCCAGAGGGATTCCCATCGATAGTCACAATGGGAGAACTGGGCAGATCTCACCAATCCAGTCCACCCACCAACCAAGCCAACTCAACCAGACTCAGCCAGACTCCGCCAACCAGATTCATCCAGACCCAACCAGACTCAACCAACCCCAACCAGACTCACACCAGACTCAATCAGACTCAACCCAGATCCAACCAGATCCAACTAGATCCAACCAACTGAACCTAACCACGCCCAGCTCACCTTGCCCCAACTTGACCTGGTGCCAGGTCAGGCGGTCACCGTGGTGGTGGGCAGCACGGTGAGCGAGACCACCATCCCGCAGGAGCTGCAGGGTCATGGCCTCGGAGCGGGGCCAGGAGCAGTTCGGGAGGCTTCGTTCGCCAAATGCTCGGGTTATTTTCCCCTATGGGTCAAGCAGTTAACCATCAATATTAAGCAACGATTTCATAGGGAAAACGAGCTGGTTAATGATGGGAACCAGGGGGACTAAGGGTGAACTGACCCACAGCCTCATTAGTGATTCAAAATGATGAAACTCTAGCATTAAATGGTTGGTGCGTAATAAAACACCAACAAGTAATTGTTTTCCCTTATTAATGGTTCATGATGACCAATAAGAGTGATGATAATGATTCGTGGTTATTAGTGATTAAATGATGATAGCCAAATAATTATTAAACCAATTATCACTCTATTAGTGGTTCATAACGACCAAGAAGAGTGATGATAATGGTTAAACAATTACTTGTTGGTGGTGTTGATTGACATTTTGGCTTATTTTCCTTAATTAGTTTCTAAGAAATGGTTGGTTGACTGATTTTTTTGGTAAGGTTGGAAACTACCAACCAGTCATGCTTTGGGTTGAGTATCTGCGCTGGGTGCTTGCTGGTAGCTTGGCTAACCCGCAATGCCATACCTCCAAACCTGTTCGACAAGACAGAGCTGCGGAAGGACAACCCATGCATCCTTTCCAAAGAAGGCAGCTAGGGACAGGAGTGTCAAGTTGTCGTTGAGGAGGGGGCATGGATGTTGGGCAATCCTTACGCTGCAGCAGCTGCGCCAACCTGTCCTCAAGTGTGCGCCCGGCTTGCGAGACAGTGACGATGCGCGAATTTGACATCGCAACTGGCACAAAGCTCATTGCTGCTCTTGTGCCAGCTGGGGCCGCATCCTACCAGCTCCTTGCTTGCCAGTCCAGAACGGCCATGTACGTTGACCTGCTTGGAGCGGCAGGCCGCATCCACCTGGGCCGTTCTCTTGGCCGGATGTGTTTTCCTTAGTTGTTTGACTCCTTTGCCTGGCTGAAGAAGTCGTCTCACCAACAGAAGTTCAACCGCTTTTGGGGCAGCTTCAACATTTTTTTTGATGAGCCACCATGAACCATTTCCCAGATTACGGTGGCTGATTGCTGACCATTGAGAAACAATTTTGCCATTTGCAATCAACCATCCACCATTCTGAGATCAGGGTGCTGATTGCGCGATGATGCTGTTGACCTGGCAGGTTACCCACAGGATCTGCTGGGCGTTGGTTGATTCATTGGTTAGTGACCTAGGCGGCATCAAGCCCCGGAAACTTACCGGTAGTTCAATGGTTATCAGCACTTAGTGTTGCAAGCTATCCAACATCCCTCATATCTGAAATCACTTTGGCTTATGAAGTTAACGATGATCTAAATAACCCCAAGTAATCAACCTTAATTAATAATTGATGATCAAAGCCAATGATCGCTTGATCCCCGAACTCCTTGAAATCCATGAGTAGCCCTAAGGAAGCCAAAGTAATCAACTTATCTTAGAATCTCAGATAGTAACCATGTACCAAGCCGTAGATCAATCCTAATCACAACCATTGATGATCAAACCTTACAATCAACTCATGGATCAGTTGATCCCTGATTGCCGGTGTTTGTTTGCGGTTGATGCTGCTGAGGTTATTCCTCTACCCAGATGGACTGTGCCAGCTTCGACAGTGGCTACACCGGCAGCCTCAGCCGCTCGGTCATGAGTTGCTGGGGGGCTGCCCGAGCTAGCCATCATCACAGCCGTTTGTGGGGTTGGATGGCAGCCAGAATGGCTGGTGAAACATGGCTGATAATGATAAACCAAGGGGTTAATCATGGATGATGATAAGGGTATAACAAACAATCATGGTTGATAATTGGTTGATAATGGATTAATCATGTTTGAAAACAAAGGATGATAGCTATGATTAACCAACAATAGGGCCTACTGTAACAACCATTAAACCATGGAATAATTACCATCGATAGTAGGATATAATGATCAACAACAATGGTTAGACAACTGCTAGTTGGCGGTTTTTGAAATTGAATGGTTAACGATTGATAGTGCTCAGGAAGCTGTTGAAGACGCTGGTGCCCTTGATGTGCATCCAGCAACAAAGCTCAGTGCTAATTTGAATGGATCAATACAGATTGAAAATTGCTGGTTGGCGCTGGTTGATAGTCGATGTGTGGGGGTTAATAGCCCCGGCTGCAATGGTTGGCAATCGGTTGATGATTTCTGCTGTTGGACAATGATGAATAATGGATCAAACCAAGCACCACTTTACGGATTTTCCCATGTGACACCAAGGATGGGGGTTGGTTCTGGTTCATTGAAGAGGCTTATAGATTTGGAACCGCCATGTAGAACTACAGCTACAGTAGTCAGCAACCAATCAAATGTTTTTGGTGATATCCTGTGTCCTCCACTTGTCAAACAGTAATGTATTTTAAAAAACACAATATTCCAATATCATCATCAGCATCATCATCATCATCATCATCATCATCATCATCATCATCATCAGCACAATTAATCCCATACCTTAATGTAAAAAACAACATATTCACATAAACAATAATCAATAATCAATTATCAACCAACCATCATATACCATTGTTCAGTATAAATATTGCTATTATTACCACGTTACGTGAAAGTTCATCAACCCCATCCACCAATATTCACCATCCACCATCCTCCAATGCCGTTGTTGCTTGCCCACGGCTCCACGACCCCCCCAAGGCATCCGCTGCGAAGCCTCGGTGCTGCTGACCAACGTCAGCGGCTGCAGCCCCGTGGTGCAGGAAGGACAGGTGCAACAGGCGCAGCCCCGCGATGCGAAGGGCAGAAAGTCATGGTTGTGGCGGTGTTTTTTTTTGGGGATGAATCAAGGTGAAGGATGGTGATTAGGAGGGCTTAATAGGGCTTAATAATGGTGAATAATCATGGTGAATAATGATGATTGGTAGGGGTTAATGTTTGATAGCTAACGATTAATTCAAAGATGAATCAGAGGTAATAATTCTGGTTAATGATGATCAGTCAGGGTCCATATATGAAGGAATTGTAATCATCAGAGACATTCTATATTAGTTTCATGGTCAGGAGTGTATAGGTTCTTCGGGGCTTTGATATTGGCTAGTAGTGGCTTGTGACAGCTTCCAGTGGTCAACTATAGGCTTAATCAGTCTGGATTATAGTTGTATACCACTTATAGTTTGTATCATATATAAGGTGTTCTTAATTAATTTTGACTATTGAAAACTGTATGTAGTAATCAACTATAATTATGATCGGGAATGCTGAACAAAAATGATGATTCATAAGGATCAGTACAGTAAATGGTCAACAAAAATTCATGGTCAATAAGGATTCCTTTGATAATGGCTGTTGGTCGAAAACTATTGGGATGGCGCCTATTTTAATATTGATGGTAGTTGATGGTTCTTAGTAACAATTTATTTTAAAGGTTTCTAACCAACCAAAAATGTTTGGTTCATACTGACAGCCCGTTTGTAGTAGTGATGGTAGCAAAGTGGTGAATAGTGGTTGACAGCACCATTGCTGATACTACCAGTCACTACCAGTGTTACTACTCTAGTTAACCGTTTTTACTTACACAATTATTGCATATCATTGCCACAGCACCATTGTTACTACACCATTCTCTACGTCAGTGCTAAGTGGTCCATGGTTCGTCACTGACACTACCATTATGACACCATTATTGCCACCACCATTGGTTAACCATATGATGCCACATAATAGTGATGATGAACCATTAAGTGGTAATTAGCCATAATTACCATAATGACAATCATGGTCACTACTACCATTATTAGCACTAAAATAATATTGGTAATAGTAATTACCACAATGATTAGTGGTCATTACTACAAAATTGTAGTGTCATTATTAAGATGTCATAATAAATACTACCTTCGGAACTGGCGACCTTGAAAAATGAAAGCTTTTTCATACAACCATCTTTTTTTGGGTTGTCCCTGCCAAAACCATGTTTTCATATTTGGTGGTTTGGCTTCATTTTTCAAGGTACCAGCAACAACCAGCCAACGCCAGACATTTTCCATCCATAGCCATTTGGCTTCCCCATCTCCGGTGCTGCCGGCCTGAGAATGCCGTGGCCTGAGATCCTTTGGTGGTGTGTGCATACCCCGGATGCATATTGATCACGACGTTAACTCATATGCGTACACCTACATGTACAAATTTGTCAGCAGTCAGGCTCATGTGAACCATCCAGCAATTGAAACAGCACATATATCATCTATATACATTGGAAAATAAACATGCACATGCATGTATATATCCATGTATGCCACTTGTACATCCATGCATGCAAACATGCGCACATGTATAAGGATGCATGTATATGTGTACATTTATATATATATATATGTATGTATGTACGTGTAAAACTGCGCATGTACGATATCTCAGCCACGGCTTTCATGTGCCAGCACCTGAGCTTAATGCATTCCTCACTGCAAGGAATGTACGCTCAATAACCCGCAGTGACGTGGTTCTAGGTGAAACACGCCTAGCTAAGCGGGACGGACGTCCCACAAAGTCTTCTGATAGTTGATTTGAGAAAGCCAAAATGTTCAACGTCCATGGTGAAGATCGTCCCCCAACCAGTAGGTCCAAGAACTGGTGATGAAGGTAATGGCACTTTGGGATGAAAGGAAACCGACGCTGCCGTCTCTCGAAAGTCAGGTTCGCCAACTTCCCATAGTTGAGCAAAAAGAGCAAGCCCTTTTGCGCCAACTCCACTGCCCGGTCAGACTTCAAAAAGAGCCCCTCACTGTAAAGCCCACCAATGCACTCGTTCAATGCAGTGGCTGCTTCTGCCTCCAGGAAGGCACGGGTAAACACAAAGCTATGAATTTAAACTCTTTTGACCTCCCTCCCCCCGAAAAAGAATGGCCCCATATAACAAAAACAAAAACAAACTTTTATATATATGCAACGCAGATACGCAAAGCAAGTACACCGGATCTGCAGTGTGTCCCACAACATGTCTTTCACAATAGTCTTGAAACCATCGCGTCAGAAGAGTTGTGTGATCGCCCTTGTTCCAACCGCCAGCTGGGCAATCCTTGAAGGATTGGTTCACCCCGAACAAAGTACTGGAAATCTTCTTATGGTACGGTGTCTTCTTCACTCGCACGCAGTAGTTCTTGAAGTCGTCAGTCAGCTTGTCAAAGGCAGCACCAATCGTATCGCCAACAAACAGTTCCAGAATCATACACACTGCAGAACTTATGAATGACTTTCCAACTCCGAGATGGAGATTGTGAAACAAGTCAAACCGAAAAAATTTCTCAAACGCACCAGGGGTTCCATCACGCTCGAACGGTATCATCATGTAGGGGGAATCGGCTGGAGCTGCATTCAGCAAACCCATTGTACGAAGCCACATTGGATTCTCAACACCAATCTCCTCGAACGGCACAGGATATGCCATACCTTCTTTCCCCGCAAGGCACTGATGGCAGATCCCTTCAGCTGGTTTCTTTGATTTGCTAGCAGTTGGTTTCCTAGCAAAATTTCGCGTGAACTGGCCGCTTTTGGCCAAGTAAGGGGCATCACCCTTACATCCGATGCATGCCACGTAGAATGTCCGGCCTCGAACGCAAATCCCAGCTGTGAAGAGACCTGAAAGTTCTGCTGCTTGCAAGCGGAGAACCTGAAAGTATGCATCCGGCGTAGAGTTGTAGAGCCCAATGGGCATGACACAGTGTAGGAAATGTGTTGTTGAACTATTCCCAAGCATGTTGAGGAATAACCGCTGCTCAACATCCGCACCCTTGGACTTGTTGTGGCGCGAACTGCCTCGTCCTAACACCCCCATATAGGAAAGGACCATTAGTTGTTTCTTTTTTCGGCCACGGCCTTCATCTCCATGCACAACCACTGGTATGGTCATGCTATGGTTCTGAGCGGCCCCAACTCCAGCTGGATCATACATTTTGTGATCTGGATGCGATGCCTTGAATCTTTGCCAAAAAAGAGTCAACTTGCATTGCATATCAGCCACATCATTGGTTCCAACCAAATTCTCCAGAAGGTCAAACTCAATGATGTACTTGACCCAATCCCCAAACTTGACGTATGGAAAATGGTTCTTGCTCACCAGGTCACACCGCGAAATTGGCACTGGGAGTGATTGACCATGATCTCTGAAAACCTTGTGAGTTCCACTCTCTGACCTTGTAAGCGGAACTTGTGCTAGTTGCCTCAAACCTTTGGAAGGGTTGCGTGTCACACGAGCCTGTCGAATGACGTCCCGACATGAGACCTCAGAAAGCCGGCTCGGTGTCAGCAATTTGTGTCAGATTTGCAGGGACAGCAAGCCGTGTGCACACAATGTTACCTATACGCGTTATGTACATATATCTATGTATATATATATATATATACGCACATATAACCATGTTCATCCTTAAAAGCAGCAGTGGTCGACACACAAATAGACAACCGATGCAAATACACATATGTGCATGCGGCATGGCAATGCCACCAACTGGATATGCAAAAATTCCAATCCCAACGCCAATCGCAGGCAGGCTATATGCAACATGTTTTCCTCCGATGGTTTTCCGCAAGTCTGCGTCGAATTGAAAGGTATGTGCATTTATACCTTTAAAGAAAAGGATCGAATTAAGGACATCAAATTTTGGGCACAGCTATCCAATAGACTTTCTTGAATCAGCGCGCGCTCCAACTATGTAAATGTAGTGCAGAGATTTTTCATCTAGGAATTTGCTGGGCGGGCCTTCGCCTCCGTATCGCTCATTGCGACAACCAACCTGCTTTAGATTGGGTGCGATGAGTGCCGCCTCCAACATTTGAATCACCCCTAAGTTTTCCGAACAGTGAAGCAAAACCATTCTGTCATAGTTGGCATCCCGATAGAAACCAAAACGGATAATGGGATTGCTTGTCATGCCGATCTTGTATACACAGAGGTCTCGATTCATGTGGTTCCGAAATTTGTTGATCTCCGCAAGGCATTTGTGTAGGATGGTTCCCGCATTGGGTTGTCCCCTGGAAGACTTAGGCGCGTAGGCTATCTCGATGCCGTGTTGACGAAAAGATCTTTCTTGCTCGGTCAAACCAGGATAGTTGCCACTGAGCTCACGCAAGGGTTGTCCCCTGGGCTTGTTGAGATCCATATCCACCTGCTGTTGGCTAACTGTCACCTAGCACAGGAAAAACAAAACCAATTATAGCGAACCACTTTCTTGACACGTTTGCAAACACTTTTAAAAGATCAAACTGTTATAGTTTGTACACGCACACACACACACACACACATATATATATATCTATATTTACATCAAGAATTATAATCAAACATTTCTCAGAAGGAAAACAATCAAAACACCCACCAAATAGAAACATAACTAGAAGAATCCTTGATGGAATCAGCTTAGACACACTGATGAGAGGCTGTCCACGCATTGGTTCCGTGATTTCTTTCAACAAGTTGGAGAAAGAGGGCGAATCACTTGGAGAGTCAGTCCTGGGACAGCAATCCATGGACAAACAATAGAAACTTAATTGTATGAATATAGTTCATCATTATACACGGTTGTCCTTGCGTGGAAAACTTAAGATTTCAAGAAAACAGTAATGAATGCAATCTGGGTATCCTCCTTTTCTTCGCTGGGGCGTTTTCTTTGAGTGGGGACCAAGGGCACCGCTCAGAGCCAGTGAAAGGACATGTATAGCTCAAGAGGTCGCGTAACTCCTGCTCATAGATGTCAGGTTCATCATGATGATTGTGCGCCATGGGTCGTCATCCAAGCATGGACGTTCATAGAGTTGGAACAGTGTTTGAAAGCAAAAGCTGCAGAGATTTGTTTAAAGTACTAGGTTCGGTTGTTACATACGAACAGATGCAAAACATACATGCATCATCATGTATGCGTATGTATAGGTATATGTACTTTTAAAATCATAGATCGATATACATGTATATTCTGCATTGCACGCCATGATTTTATATATGTATATACATGAGCTCAAATGCTTGCCATTGGACCCCTCTCCATTTCCAAGGGCCCAACGCCGGATCCGACCATTCTGGCGAAGCCACGAAGCTCAGGCTCAGCACCTGGCATGGCAGCTGCTGATGACCCGTTGGAAAGGCGAGGAGAGAATCAGAGGGATCTATGGGATGCATACGGTGCTGGGGGCACTCATGAGTTGGTACTGGAGTGAGTTGTCAGCAGTGGAGGTTAGTTGACACACATGGTATTTGCCCGAAACTGGAACCTTTTTTTTCGATCTGCTGCCGCCTTACTCCCCAGGGCACGTCAAAACATGACAGCTGCATGTAGCAATTTGGATTGATGGATTGTGTTGCTGTAACACATTCCATGGAAACAAAATGTTCAAGAGCTGGCTGAAGGTCCCTTTAGGATTCAGTTTCCTGATTGTTTTCAAGATCCTTCATCTTCTTCTTGAATGCGCGTTCCAAAGCCCTTAGCTAGGTCAGTCTGATGGCATCATCTATACATTCGACGGTCTGCCCTGATCATGGCCCTGTCAAGCAACACACCTTTGTGCAGGTCAGACGCTTGCCCTGAGCCTCAAGTGATGCCAGCGCCGATGCCCTGAGCGAAGCTGGGGGCGGTTCGGCTGAAGTTGTTTCTCAATGGTGTGGAATCTATCATAAGGGATCACCCAGAACTACATCATTTTTTCCATACATGGATGTGTCTGTGCACATGTATATTATATATATATATATGAAGATTTTATATTTTATCTTATTTGCAAAAGGCGATAACAAATCTCCGGCAAAACAATCATTCATCGGTCACTGGATGTCTCATCGACAACAAGTAAGTGCATTCAAGATTCTTTGCCATGGCATTCTTCATGTGCTGCTTCACTTTGGCAACGTTCCTAGGACGAAGAATGCCCCAGTAGCTGGCCAATTGATGGACAGGAACGATGGGTGGTGAAGGTGGCTTCAGGTCACACCAGCATTACATTTAGAATGTAACAATAGTTTTTGTAATCATCAAACCGCCCCAGTTAATTTTGAATGTAGCCTACCTCTATCAACATATATAGACATGTTGAGATTGAGAAATGAACTCCAACTGTCAAAGCCAATGCTATCTAGTGTCTCGTCGGTGCGGTCTTGGGACGCATTGCTGCGGGCTTCGACGAAGGTATCATATGCATCCTGAGCAGCGGAGATCTTCGTCTCCAAGGTCGTGATCAGCCTGAGTGGTGGAAAGAGCCCATGGATGGTGACCCATTGCGAGCACATGTGTTGATGAACTGGGTTTTCCAAAAGCACATTTGATATGTTTATGGTTTCAGATTAGGTACTTATTCGCACGGGATTTTTCTTCAGCACCAAGCTCATCTTTGGCACCCCAGCCCTCCAAGCGGGTGATCAGGTCCGTCATTTTGGATAGCTTGGATAGCATACCATCTTCGAACTTCTGTTCCATTTCCATCTCCTCAGAATTCAATACGGTGATGAGACGCCCAAAGGCCGATATGAATCAGTGTATATATATATATATATTTTTTCCAAATATATTAGATGTATTGCGTGTGCACGTTTTGCTGTTACACAATATATATATATATATCATTTGAATGATTCGCAAATAATACATACATTATATATATATATATATTTCTAGTCTTTTTTCAATTCATATGTTTATACATGTATACATATATATATATATAAATATAAATATATATTCATTTAGATGGCCATACGTGTTTTAAATGCAAAGCCAAAGTTCACCCTCCTGAGGGTCAAGTGCACGCTGGCTAGCATCCTGGTCCGCCTCGGTCTTCTCTGCTGGGAGTGCTGCCACATCAAGAAATCCCCCACGAAGTGCCACTGAACTCTTGGCCTCGCATGAAATAGACCACGTGTGTGTGTGTGTATAAAAATATACCTTTCTTTTGTAGAAATATAATGAATACAGCATTGAGCACATGTATATTCAAATACATGTTGCACGCAACCTATTGTAAGCTACCCCCCAAATCGAACCTAAAAGGGCGAACAACTGTTCCAATGTGACCCTGCGCAAGGACCCATCCCATGCATCATCCACGATTTGGAGTGCCTCTTCAGCAGTTGTGTGGGTTTCAGATTCGGTGTGGATCTTGGCATGGGAGGTCTTGTCGGCATATTCGACGTAGTACTTGTACACTTTGGAGCTGTACTTGTCATTCCTCAGCTTCTGAAAATGTGTTGGTTGCTTTGCATCTGAAATGGGCTTTGGTATACATGTACATGAATTTACAATTTTACATAATTAAATATAAAAATATCCATAGGCAATCCCTATACATATATACATATATATATATAGTTTTTTCTTGCCATGAATGAACACATTTTTACACATTCCCTGCATGGCTTACAATATGTTTTCCATCACCTTCACTTACATTCACACATACCTACATACATGCATACATACATACGTACATACATACATACAAACATACATGCATGCGACATACGCACCTACATACATACCTACCTATACATATTCATACATACATGCATCCGTACATACATACATGCAAACGAACATACATGCACATATATGAAAATGAATATTTATAAATATATATATATATATACATTTGGCATGCATGGTTCCCAACGATATACTGTATGATACCAAGTTTCTTGACAAGACCATGCTTCTTGCAGAAGGTAATGGCGTCCCGGATATAGCTCCTTGGATTTAGGCTGGGGCAAAAGGACGGTTTGGATATATATAAGGCTTTACAATCCCACGCATTCATTTGCAATGCCTGAGTGTACATGATCTATAGATTCAGCCATGTCACGAGCTCCACTTGAGCTCAGATTTCATCATTTCTGGTGTGAACCAACCGGCTTTCGTTTTCTGTTTGTCTTGGACTTTCCGCTCGATGATCTTCGTGACATTGGAAATGAAAGCTTCCTGGGTATACATGATCAGTGATCAAAATAATACATGCACAGTAAACATCAGCAAAGCACAAACACATACTTGACATGGTCGCTAATTACATGTATAAACATGCAGATGGAGCACTTTATCCAGGTCGTACTTTTCGAGCCACACCCTGAGCTCGTCCCGCGACTGACCCCCACGCTTCCACGCATCGTGGATCACCTGAGGAACATTGCACTTCCCGGAACCTTTCTGCTCGCACAATCGACGCAGGCGCGCGTCAACCATGCGATATCGTTTCAAAGCACTACGGTGCTCATCCTCGTCGTCGTTCTCCGCAGCAGGTGTCGTGGAATCCTCAAAAGCAAGCAGATGCAAGCAGCTGAGAAGCTAAGAGAGAGAGGGAGAAATACAGAATAGCTGTAACCTCTACATCACCTACAAGCACACACCAGTGGCACACACACACATATTCATCGACAAAACAACTGTTATAAATGCATGTGTATATATATATATTGCAAGAATTGTTGCCTATACAACAGGCATTTATTTATTTATATATATATATATATAGCTGGGTGTCAGGAACCTTGTTTGTGGGCGCCCATGGCCAAGGTTAAACTGAATGTTAAGCTAAAGAACCTTCTCGACAGAAGGAGGGCTGAGCTTGGCAGCACTGCTAGGAGTAGTACTGCTGGGTGGCAAAACGCTTGGTGATCTCAAGTCCGAAGAAGGGGTTCGCGTTCCTGAAGAAGCATCTGCCTGGTTGATCATAGCCATAGCTTGGTCAAGTTTGGCCTGAAGACTGAGAACTGCAGGGTCCTGCCATGTTGCGAATAGTCCGCTGGCTGATTGGGTTAGAATGGGTCAGCCATAAATGTTGCATATGTTTGCTGATTCTTTTTTATACGAGTGCATTGGCTTAAGCATCTATATAGTATAGAGCTTAACTTCCCATCTCGTGATTAAGGCCAAGTGCTCACCTAATCCGAATGTTTTCATATCTTATTTGAGAAAACAAACGAAACCTGCACATGCATGTCCTTGGGGGAGGCTTTGCTCTTTGCAGCAGTGAGCCGCCCATTGTATATGTACATACATTACCGACCCAATGCAACAACTGCGGTAAACCACACCCTCATACAGAAACATGAAGTTGATCGGAGCCGGAGATCCATTGTCATATGTAAATGTTTTTTGATACTTGCCTAAATTACATACCGCGACAACTACAACAACATATATATATATAGTGACAAATCAATTAACATTATAAGCATATATGTATATGTAAAGATGATGCAGATTAAGACAGAACATCTTCCAAACAAACCCACATGAAGGCTGCGGTCCATTGGGCTTCACTCCAAACAGGTTGCAGAAACCAATGCCACATAATAAAACTACAGATAAATGTGGATACGTATGATAAAGCTCCAGATTATGAATATAGATAGATCGATGTTTGTAGATGGGATTGATCAACCTACATATGTAACTATAAAAAAAGAGTAGACATGGGCGATCATATAGACATGGAACATATGAGCATGAATAAGTGTATGCGCATATATACATATTCATATATATAGAACTAAAAACATAATACATGATAAACAAGTAGATCAATATATAGGTATAGATATAGAGAGATAAATATAGATAGATAGATCGATCGAAAAAAAGATAGATAGATAGGTAGATAGATAGACCGACAGATAAATAGACAATTATAGAAACAAGTATAATCAATAGATAAATATATGGAGGGATGGGTACAAATAGAAAAACAAAATGGTATGAATAGATGAAGATCCTTGTGAAGAAATATCTATGGTTGAAGACCCCAGGAAACCGGCCTCACCACGTGGCTTCTTGACCGCTGCCTGCCCTTTGACAGGTGTAGTCTTCGTGGACCCTGGCGGAGGCCGCTTTGCCTGGTTGAGTTCCTCCTCTGTCGCCTCAAGCCACCAACAGCGAACCCAGAAGTGGCTGGTGAGGGGGTGACAACTGGTGCAGCATATGTGTTTTAGTTAAATGAATATATATATATATGTATACATATGTGTATATATATATATGTATATATCTATACATATATATATATATATACGTAAATGTAGATCAATGAAATTTGGCAACAACTTCCGATGTGTTACATACACATTTACATTCATCAATTGTAGCACCCACATTTTTGGTCGAGATGCGGGCATCGTCTCAGGTTCAGCGGGTTCATCAGAAGGGCCAACCTGTAGTTGTGGGGCATGCATGCACAGGCTGGCAACTAATACATACATGTTGAAAAGTCATACATTTTTAACTTTCTCAGCCCTCATGAGTGCTGGCAATCAAGAACAAGTGTTAACTGGAGGCTAGACACTGCTCCAGCCATCTCAGCATCGGTTGCGTCGAGAGCAGCGATTTGATCTTCCAGAGCCTCCCAATGTTATAGCTCAGGGCATCGGTACACCAACATGCAGGGGCATCACATGGAAATAAAACGTTCACCCAATTTCAAAGAAAATTAATCATTTTCTTTGAAAGCAAAGGTTCGCCCAATTTCAAAGAAAGTTAATCATTTTCTTTGAAATAAAGGTTCACCCAATTTCAAAGAAAATTAATCATTTTCTTTGAAATAAAAGGTTCACCCAATTTCAAAGAAAATTAATCATTTTCTTTGAAATAAAAGGTTCACCCAATTTCAAAGAAAATTAATCATTTTCTTTGGCATAAAAGGTTCGCCCAATTTCAAAGAAATTGATCTATTTTCTTTGAAATAAAAGGTTCACCCAATTTCAAAGAAAATTCAAAATTTTCTTTGAAATAAAAGGTTCACCCAATTTCAAAGAAAATTAATCATTTTCTTTGAAATAAAAGGTTCACCCAATTTCAAAGAAAATTAATCATTTTCTTTGAAGTAAAATAACAAAGCATAAAGTTTCCTTGCTTACGAAATGGATTGTTGGAGGTAGCCCAAATTATAAATATATATATATATATTTACACTGATGATACTGATGCTTACATACGTTGCTTCTTGATGGTTTTCATTGCGTTTTACTACAAATGAGCCAGGGTATGAATCCCTTTCTATCACCACCCATGACAAATACGGACATCCCACCTTCTTTTGCTTTTCCAACTCCTCTTTGCGATCACGGGGCTCCATCTTACTTGCCAAAAGCTTCTCGTTTCCGGTGGCCAAAGAGCCGCAGCTCCACTGTTTGGAAGGTAGCTGATGGGGCCCAGACATGGGAACGAAGGCTATTGGCTATACCCAAGTATAACAGCAACCCTGTCACTCTTTGAGCCGTAGTCCCCAACACATGAATTGACATATGCAAATACATACAACTGCTCATACTTTGGCTCAAAAACAGCAATACATGTCACATGAAAGCACAACTCGATGATACGTTCCACATATTTGCAAACTATTTTTCTGTGAAGCATCCGTGACTGAACGCACAGGCTCACGATCAAGCCTGAAGGTTGTCACCCCATTCCAAAACCAGTCAAAAAAGTTACAAAACTGGAATTTGAGAAGGTTGAAAAAAACACATGAAACTACGTAATTCGCTACGGCTTTTTATGGGTTTTCTACGGGGTTTTTATGGGTTTGCTACGCCTACGGATTTTTTTACGGGTTTTCCACGCCCCAAAACCTGGTTTTGGAACAGGTGGATTGATTTTGCCAATTTTGTAACTGGCAAGCTCAAAGGATTCCGTGGAGCTTTTAAAAAAGCTCCGGTTCCCTGAATTAATCTTTTCAAAAGCAGCCTACGGAAACAGAAATGGTCTCCACATAGAAGGAATTTTGAGGGATTTGTTTCCCTTCAGGTACCAAATGCAATCTGAAAGCTTTGCGTCAGACCAAAAATCGGTGAACTCATGGTTGATGTAGCATGCTAAAGGATCGAAATCTTCGGGCACTGGAGGAAAGCTTCTGCAGCCAGTAGAAATCATCCGAGGGAGAATTCGTAGCACTCGCAGGCCGAATTTGTAGGGGTAGTGCCTCAGTGGCCGAACTGAATACACGTGCTTGGAGAATATGTCTACAAGTGAACAAGGATAATATGTATATATAAATTTAAATGTATAAATACTGCATGGTGAATATTTCTACGATCATACATGTTGCCAATAATCCCAAAACCTGACACATACCAAAAGATCAGCGCTCCGATCAATTGCTTCGGTGAGTGGTTGATTCATTGTTTCATTTATTGATTGATTGGTTAATTCAATCATGGATTGATTGATTGGTTGATTCAATCATTGATTGATTGCTTGGTTGACTGATGTATTGATTGGCTGTGAAAACAGAAACACAGATAGGTCAAAGCATCAATCTACAGTCACCAAACTTTTGATCAGAAACTCATCCGTTTTTCTTTGCATGGCGAAAGAGTTGCTGTACTGCCTTGCGGGCGATCCGTTTCAGGCCAACAATTTCTTGACATCAAAGCCATTGTTATACCGTATGATAATCTTATTTCATTTCCCCAAAGCTACAGGCACACAAAGTATTTCAAGGCCCCGGAAAATTAAATCAACCCCAGAATATCAGTACAATAGATTTAAAGATTTGGTACCATGAATTGATGATATATTTATACTTAGATGGACAAGCATCAGCAGAAAAAAATGTTTTCATACGTGTTTGCACAAGCACACAAGATCATTTCAAACCAAGCTACTGGCTGTCCTTCAATTGTTTCTTCCTCCCCTGGAATTTCTGTTTGCCATCCTTAATGACTTTGTTGGTAGTGCGGTTTGCTTGATAGCTTGGGTTGCTATAGTCAAAAGCCAGCTTGCCCAAGTCTAGCAATCCAATTGATGGCCCGTTTGACCAACCGATGTGACGCTTCGGCGTTTTGCTTCCGTAGCTCGCCATCCACCAGCGGCATGTCCAAACCTGTAGCAGTCGGGAATGATGCAATCATATATTGACCGTTTTTGTTCATTAGTTGGCGTGTGACTTGAACTCACTACCCCAAGTTGTCTTTCAATTTTGGGTACTGGGATAAGCATTTTTTTCTAACACAGACCTGAACACACGTAAGTGAATATATTTGTGCATGTTTACTTCTGGTCAGCCAAGACAGCCATACCCAAAACATGTATTAAGGCACATGCTTTTATATATGCATATGTTTGCACGCTGTAAATTCTCAAAGGATTCGTATGGATGGGTGATCCATTACCTGCATGGTTAGCACATGATTGCGTAGACCCCTCAATCCACATCTGAGCAGCCAACATATATAGAGAGAGAGGGAAACGTTTGTATGAACAGCATAAACCTTGGGGGTGGGGGGTGGGGGGTTTTAATCCGGTGCTGCCATGCGTTTTCAAACGTGGTGCCCCAAACGGTTTCCAAACAGAAAGCCCAAAACAATATGTTTGATAGCCCAGGGCTCGATGAACCGATGAACCTCATCAGATTATATATATTGTTCTCAATGCTCCTTCCTTACAAGTGATTTTGAATCATGAATCACATTTCTGCAGACCCCTTAAACACCCACTGCATGCATGTTTCCCATACTGTTGTGAAAACCCATTAGATGAATATATATTGATACATATTTATTTATACGCACATATATATATATATATTGAAAACACCCATGACTCTTACGAGTATGACAACAACAGACCCATCATTTCAAGTAACCCCGATCTGGTGGAAGAGATCGATGATCCGCGGATGATACCTGAGTACCGAAGACTGGGGCTGCTCCACGATCCAGGTCAGAGACATCATCTCAGCTGCGAGTATCAGGAGAGCTAGCCTGGGCCGGGCATGGGCATCGATTTCACATGTTACCCTGCTTCATCAAATTATACAAGTGATTGATTGCCTTCTCATTCCATGAAACGAAGGCTTAGGAAAGGGGTAGCAAACTTCCAATGATCCACCTAGACACCGTGAAGCCATCACATTAGCTGCGTCCACGTAAGCTGGTCTGCCCTCATCAGCACCAAGTGGATGGGAAATATGCCGTCCAGATGTGCCCATATTGACAACGGTCCAACTGCTACACACGATCGCTATCAGGATAGCGGCGGCACCATGTTTTGCGTTCAATATTGATGACAGCGCCAACCTTAGATAGTTATATGCATGGGGACACTGAAGTGGAATGGGGAGCCAAGCTAAGCATAACAAATATCATGCACACAAAAATACATTCTATAAACACAACATGCCACATGATCATTGGTGCACGAGTGATATATTTCAGCATCGGCACAGGAATCCCGAGCAGGTCAGGATATCGAAGTGGTTTGTTCGGTCAGGGTGTTGGGGATCAAGGTCAAAGTAGTCGATGTCCAGAGCTGCTGTTGCACGGCCGCTCTTGCGAATGCAGGTGGACGTCAAGGCTTTCCCAGCAAATAACTCTATAAAGTCGTATGACTGCAGGGGGGAGACTAAGAAAACCATTTCAATCACAACCATGCAATACAAGTAGAAATACGCATCTATGGATTGCGCAATTCAACGCTTACAGGTCATTACCGTGGCAGTTCCACTGCTTCAGAAATATGATTTCCATTGGTTTCCCAAAAGCACAAATTTAAATATGCATATATGTATATATTCCTATGTGTGTGTATATATGTACATATAAGTCTATATATATGTATATATATATATATATATGTATATTTGTCAATGAAACAAAAATAAATATATTTTTAAATATATATGTATGTGTGTGTATATGTATATATGTGTAAATGTAGATTTGTAAAATTATATGTATATGTAAATGTATATATGTATATTTGCAAATGTAAATACATAATATATATATACATGTATATGTATATGTATCCACGCAAACATTGCAAGCAGCACTACCCCATATCGTTGTCCTCCGTCAGAGTTTGCACATTCTCACTCCATAGCATCAGGAGAACTGTGAGCATGAGTACCTGAGGCGGGGAGCGAGACTGGGCCTTTGTGGAAGTCGACCCAACCCAACATTTTTGACACTGATGGTTTGTAACACGCTTTTAAATTTAGGCCAAGTGCCTTTGGCGCCTTCAAGCAATGCAATCTCCAGATTAGATCAGGAAGGAGCAGCGGCATTGGTTTTGCCATTGCAACGGGAATACCCTTTTGTCAAACCCCTTCTACAGAGCCGAATGCACTGATATGCACTGGAATGAGCGGTGCGAAAATGCTGAGCATGGCATGTACCACAATTTCAGGTGCACTGCACATCTAAACTGTTGCCATGTTGGCATTACTGGTTTCAAATTCGGATCTGAATGCTGATATGCGTGTACAGTTCTTGCATGGGTATCATTCTATATAAACAGGTCTGGTTTACCATCTTCAGGGTCAAGCCTCTCCTCCAATCGGACCTGCCAAGCCTTTCGCTTCGGCATTGTGGCCCAGCCTCGGAGAGCCGGAATGCGTGGTTGGTAAAGCTGCGTAACAAATATACATAATGGATAACAGGTTTGAGCGTGGAGTGCCAATAGGAAAAGGCAGATTAACATTGTTTCTGTTGCATTCTGTTGCCAGCATTCATCATACGTGCTTAGCTCACAAATTTATTTGCTTGCATCAACCGACAAAGGAAACAAATCCGGGGTTTTAGTGGTTTCAACTTGTATATACAATTTTTTGAATAATTGTAAGCCAACGTCATCTCTCTCGATATGTTTAGAAATACATGATATAGGTGTTGCAAAAATAATTCAAAAACATCGTTGAATAGAATAAAATGTTTGCGCACACATATTTCAAGTATATAAGACGGGTAACCCTCACATGCATGTACCCATAGACATATTCATGCTCATGCGTCTATAAATTTAAAACAAATAAATACACATGACGCATGCTGTGTTCGATTGTTTTTTGTTTGTGTGTGCGTGTGAGATTGTACAGCGTGTTTCCATGGAGTGTAAACGGACCCAATTTTAAATTAGCCAAAGTGCAAAAACATCGAGAAATAATTATAACATATATATAAAATATAAATACATGTTTAACAACACACGTATGAACTATAATTGCAAATACACACACACACACATATATATATATATTTGCACATGCATGGTTCCTTCATTCTGGATGGTTTTGTCAGGCACAAATTCCTGCGCATGTGTCTCCGTAGCACTCTTGTTTTTTTGCCGCATGCCGCTGTAGGATTATGGGCTGGAAACTTGTGTGAACTCATTGAACCATAGGCTATACATAGGCAAGTTTTGCCAACTGGGCCAACTGCCAAACTCAAAGCAATCCATCATCCCAGAAAAAACCAACAACAAACATGGAACCACAAATAATCATTTACAACCAATTCAAAGTAAGCTATTGGAATCAAACAAGTTTGTTGGAAATAGCCACCATTCAATATACACACGTGATCAAAAGGCACACAGGTGATGATTGCACCCCCCAGCCTATACAAGCTCAACGATCCGACCGGCTTCACAGCCCTGCCCACATCTAAGGCTGCGCAAAGCCCCAAATGATTGACAACGTGTTAGAGCATGGCTGGCAGCACAGAAATGGACAGCCAAGTTTAATACTGACGTTCACCTAGCTTGATCAATACCAACAGAGGCTCCAAGCACATCAAATTACATTTATCTCTAAATTGATGGAATAGTGTGAGGTAACAATTCTAAACTCTGTCCATCTTCCGTGCGCACGCCCTTCACTCGGGCTCAAAATCCTTCATGGACTTGCCCATGGAATCTGCAATAGAAATTGCTTTCACGAGATCCTGCAAAGCCTGGATGTATGCCGTGGCCTGATCACTGTCCAGGGCCATCTTCAATTCATCCACCGGCTTGTCTCCGCCAACGAACTCCACCTGAGAACACCCAGCAACATGGAAAATTTACAATCCATGCACTATATATATATATTTATATATATATAGATAAAGATGTATATATATATATATATATACGTTGGGGCTCTTAAAGTTGGGCGTATGGAAACAAACCCACATGTTATTGCGCAAACCCATGGTAAACAAATAACCTTCATATATATTTAGCTATATATATTTTTGTTGCATTGGCCCATCATGCAAAAGCTTGTGGAATGCATGGAGCACATGTGAACCAAACAGTTTAGATGTTGTAGAATTGAATAACTATAAATAGCTGTGGGTTTACCGCTTTTATACCGTGAATGACCGTTGGAAATCAAGGTTGTTGAAATTACCAACTTGAAGCATGCGTAGAAATCATCCGCGATATCTTTAGATCACAAAGTCCCGGACAATGCTTTGTAATTTGTCAAACCCTTGATAGAAAGCAACTGAGGCAGCCACAAACATCTGGGCAGCTTGGAGTGACAAAGCGATATTGCGAGTCCAAACCCCACCGAAGGACGTGACATGGACTCCACCGTTGGCATTCTTGGTAAGCAACCCACATCTCTTTGTCTTCCAATACATGCTGTAGCTCCAATAGTGCGGCTTGGCCACAGTCTGCCACTTGTCCTGGGTAATGCTTTTGTCAGCCAAAGCAGGCCAAAGCTGTGCCACATGGAACCACGTGGCAGGATCATTGGAGGCATCCTTCATGTGCTTGTCGGCAAACGTGACCAACGCTCTGCCCGGGCCTTTCTTCTTCTCAGCATTGGCTTCCAACTGACCTTCCGCTGGAATGTCAGCTGATGAAGGAGCCACTGCCTCTTGCTTGGAATCCTTTCCATTCTTCCTGCGCTTCTCCTTCTGCTTGATCGGAGGCGAAGCTGCCATCGGACATTCAGCAGAACCACCAGCATCAGCATCCTTGGAAGGCTTGGCCTTAGCCTTAGCCTTTGGTTTTGCTGCTGCTGTGCGCTTCCTGGACTTGTTCTTGGGAGCTGGGTCAATCTCCGTCTTCTCTGGCGGTGCGACATCCTGCTTCGGTTCTTCCCCATTTTCATCATCACTACCAAACTTCAACTTGCGCTCCACTGGCTTTTCTGGCACATCATCCTTGTGACTTGATGGCCCCAGAACTTTCTCCTCCACTCTCTCAGCGATCTTTCCTCTTCCTCTTCCCCGACCACGTCCTCTGCCCTTGCCAGCCTTCGAATCGTCTTTGGCCTCTTGGGCAAGACCCAACTGATCGCGGCGGGTGAGGACCTTCGGGACGTCTGCCTGGAGCACATAGATGCGCAAACAAAGGGCCACGCGCAATTGTTGGAAATGATGGTACTCTTGAACAATAAATGTAGAAATAAACATGTAAAACCGTGAAACCGTTACATATATGAATATATATATATATTTATATGTATTTATATTTATATATATATATATATATTTATTTTTTATTTATTTTATAATCTATAAAAAGTTTCAACCGTTCAATGATTATTTAAAACGGTGTCATTGATAAGAAAAGTTAAATGTTGTTCAATCACGAATGTTGTATGCGCAAAATTTTGAAAAATGCACATATATTTCCTCGCATGCTCAAATTATTGAAGGATATGCGCACATAGACAGATTGGGTAAACTATGGCAAACATATTTCAATATCATCTGATTTGGCAAACAACTGCCTTAGAAGGATCGCTGGCTGAAGACCCACAACTTTCAGGAAGGGCAGAGGTCTTGAGTTCGGCTTTCAACGATTCTTCCTTGTTGATCATATGGGCCACCGAAGCAGTGACTTCATCAACGTCCAAATCCATAGCAAGGGTACTGCCATTGTCCATGCCAAAAGGTAGAGATTCATCAATCACCACTGACTTTCCATGGAGTTCTTGGTCCGTTGAACCTGCCGAAGTAGACGTGGTCTCAGACTTCTGCGACCTGAGCTAATCATGTTTTGTCTGCCGAGCAACAACTGTTCATTTGTTTTTTATTTTCATAGATGCATGCATATATATATATTAAATGAAATCAACAGATATTTGCAGACACACACACATATTATTTTTAGACAATTATGAAAGGGTTTTGGCGTTACATGGAACGAAGAATCCCTCTCTCTCTGTCTATACATATATATGTGTGTGTGTTGAAAAATTAACTGCTCATACATTCTATAGATGTTCCGGTGACAAAGCCCAAGCCAACAACAGAAACAACACACGATGTTGCAACTGGCAAGCAGTCAACACCGGTTCCAAGGATGAGATGTTCCAGTTCTAGAAGTAAAGTCGTTGGAAAAGGCACTCATGCTGGAAGGATCTTTCTGGAAAAATGAAATGGCATTTGCAAACAAATAAGCTTCAAACTCAATGGCCCTGTTCAATTCGGCAAGCCGGCCCATGAGCCAGCGCTTGTGTGCTTCCTTCTCCCGCAATGATCTTGAAGGGTCACTTGCAACCGAGACCAACTCCTTCTTCACATTTGGAGACTCCACAATCTGCACAACGTCCTTGAACTCACCTGCAAGGGGCCGGGCAACCATGCGACCAGGTGAGGAAGGCTCCTTGCAAGAGATGGCCGCTGGTGTCGGAGGATCAAGCTCTGTAGGGGCCAGTGACTCACCCTCGACCTCCATTAGCTGTGTGTCAATGACAATGGCATCTTCGTCTTCCACGATGGCGCATGAATTATCACGTTGAGAATCAGCAACAGCTGGCTGCGCCTCTCCCTCCACATTGTTCGCTGAAAGCTCCCTGGCAACAAATTGATCGAACCAGGAATCGTCTTCACTCTCCACCTCCATGTCCGAAGGATCAAAGATCATGTCATCATTAAGGTCATCATCGAAAACCACATCATCCTCTTCATCGGAATCTGCTGGAGCATGCTTGTTGTTAGGAGCCTGCTCAGGAAGGTTATGGCTCAAAGGAGTTCAGAAACCAAATTTAAACCAACCAGAACCTTAAGATGCTCAAAGGTGCGTGTGCATATATATATAATTAATTGAATGTGTTTAGACTTAGAGGTATGAAAAAATAATACAAACGTACTTTGCACACTTGATATGACACATACACTTGTGACAGATGAAAAGGTTCTAATTTCCCTGCCTGCCCTTGCCTGCTTCTATACTTATATATTTACTTAAATATACGTATATACACCCCTATTCATGTTCAACAATTTCCTTCCTTTTTTGTCACAATAATCTTTGCTGCGAAGCTATTAGCAAGTTGGCTTGGGATGAAAATATTGAAACAGGTCTGGCCTGGATAGACGGGTCAAGAATGCGCTGCATCTTCAAGAAATCCAAGTTCTGAGAAGGAAAGAGCCAATCATGGAACATTGCTGGCATACATGGATTTATACATTGCATGCAGTGTTTAACACATAAACCCAAACATGCATCAACTATAAAGATTGCCTACATATAAGCTGGAAACAAAGAAGTGCATATACAATGAGTTCTTTTGATATTGGGTGAGCAGTGGATCACAGATGCTGGGTGAACAACAAATCTTAAGCGCCTAATTTCGATGTATAACAGGGTCACCTGGCATCAGCGCCCAATAAACCTGCGTAAATCTACAGAAAGGTCATTATATATATACATAAGCATAATCCGAACAAGTTTCCATGGATCCCAAGTTCTTGTGGGTTTTCATCTTGACGAAGCTCAGGAAACTCTTGGCTGTCCATGCGTCCAACTTGACTTTCTCCTTCTGAGGAATAAGGTTCATCTTGTTCCGGTACAACTTGATCCTGAACCAAGTCAGCAGGGGTGACACCAAGGAAAAAATATATTCATACATTGAAAATTCCCACTTGTGCAGTTGTTTGAAGAAATTCTAAATGTGTATTAGTGTAGTACATGAACATGAACAAAATTCACAGCATCAATGGATATATATATATATATATATATATTTTTTTACTTTTATAAATAAAAATATATACATATATATATATAAATTTGTGTGTGTGTGAATTTTGAAATTATTTATAGAAACTTTGATTTACATATATTTATATATGTATATATACATATGTATAAAGGCTGGACTGATGGTGCTAGAGAGACAGAGATACATATGTATGTAAAATAAAGTTTTGTGAATGCATATGGACAAATGTTCTGAAAAATGTATGTGCAATTAAATGCAATTCATTAGTTGAAATTTTCGGGGATGAAACAGATACCAGCCAAAGCCAAAATGGTTGAAACCGTATTTTCTCAGCTATAGTGCAGTCAAAGGATCTCCCGAGCCAAAGGTTTGACATATGGCAGTGGATGCGATGGATGCTTTGCCATGTTCACTAGCAAAGGAATCAACACATGCTGGTTGTGGACAGCAGTCTTGATTGAGATCTTCGCTTTGACATCAGCACCCCCTGGGAACTCGAACAACCTGTCGCAGCGAACTGCCACCATGCGAACTGCCGCTGACTCCTTCCATTGCCTGTAGACCAGCTCTGTCTCGCAGGTTGGTCGCTGAGATGGCTTGGCATTCGATTTGGCAGGAAGGCGCGGTGGCATGACCGCTGATGGACAACGATGGACTGGCAGCAATCACTGAAGCAAAAAATTGCTGCATGAGACTGGCTTGTTTTTTTGCTACATTGAAACTGCAACATATATATATTTATATATGTAAATATATTTAAATACATATAAATATATCGCTTGATCCTTTTGTGTTCCTGATGTATATATATATATATAAATATCTATATTTATTCATTTATCGCTTGATTCCAGCGGCCCTAGTATGAGAGTTGCCATCACATGGTTGCTTGAGGGCTGTGCCGCCCGCCCTGGCCTCTTCACGCGAAATCCCCTCCAGGCTTGGGAGCCCGGACAGCTTGAAGTTGAAGATCTCAACCGAGAAAAAGTCCAAGGGCGTGCGTGGCAGCATGCGTGGCCGGTTGGCCCCGAGAAGCCGATGGACCAATCGACCCATGTACTATCGGGTATATCTCTTGGGTGCATCAATATACTTCAATGTACCATGTGCCAGGATGATCTGATAGATTTGAACATATTTGCAAATTTATACATATAAAGTGATTTGATGTGAATGATGATTTGTTGGATCCCGTATGGCGCCAGTTGGGCAGCCTTTCATTCTTGAGGGAACACGTGAGAACATATGAGAACCATGTGGTCGACCATGAAAACGATTTGAATATCCAGCCAAAATGGCTTGGAAGGTGAGCAATTGAACCTTCGTTCCAAGTCCACATGCTGATATGTCAGAAAACCAGGTTTTCGTCATAGAACCAGGTTGTGAGATCAGGAACCCGGTTTCTCTCAAATAACCTTTGTTTTGCATGGTTTTGGTTTCCAAGGGTATTATGGTTCAAAATCACTATTATGGTAATCAACTATTCATTAGTAATCATTATTCGTGGTCATTACTACCATTATGACACTACCATTCGGTCACCGCGGCTCGTCACTGCCACCTGTGAGGCGGTTCAGGTGGTGGAGTCCGCCATCGCCTTCGCCCTGCCGCAGATCCAGGGCGCGACGCAGCAGGATCTGCAGGCGCGGGCAGCAGGGGTTCCCCGCACCCGGGAGGTTGGATCCCGGGATCCCGGGGGAGGCAGCGCGGCTGGGTGGTGGGCCAGGGCCTGGGGATGGTGAAAACTTTGGTGGTTTCTTAAGTCATAGGGGTACCCCGAAATCATCCAATAGTAATCATTATTAGCAATTTTTCCCACCTAACATTTGGGACCCCTTTGTATTTTGAGAAGCCACTCAATGGTTGGTGAAACTGCTGGGTGAAGGACTTGGTTTCCAAATCTCTGGAGTTACACCAGCTAAGGTCTATTTGGGGGCTCGGCTCAGTGACGGTGGGTTCACCACTGAGCCCCATCAGAATACCCATGGAATGGCTGGGATGATGATGATGCCTTCACCAACGGTCATCCAGTGAATACAAGCAGAACTTGTGGGGCGAACCAGTGAGAAAATGATGCCCTTCAACCAATCAAAAGACGGCTACTACCCTTCGTTATTTTCAAGCTGCTTGGACTTCCATTGTAGTGAATCAAGAGCGGATAGGTGCGTGTAACTTACCCAGATAATCAAGGTACACCAATCATTTCAACCAATTCCACGTTTCAGTATACGTTCTTTAATGCCCTGAGTGTTGTGGAATTTACGGTTTCTGTTTGGTTACAGGACAATTTCTTTTCCGATCATCGGGTTGGACCTCGATATGCCCTGATCGGCTAAGACCCCATCAATCAGAAACTTGTAATCCCCCATGCTATCTCCACAAGCTCGCTGCTGACGCCCTCATTATTGCATGGGTGCCACCATGTTCGTTGGATCCTAACCATTAACCAATGGGCACCTCCATTTATCATTATTCGCAACCAACTGACCAACAAACATCAACCAAGCAGTAGTCGCATGTCTACGAAATAAAGCCATGCAAGTCGATCGTTGTGGGTTGAGATCTTTGGTTATGAACCAACCAATGAACCAACCAACGAACCAACAAACCAACCAACCATCCAACCCATCAACAAACAAACCAGCCATTGCCATGCGAAACTGCTGGCGGGGCCAGGCAGCCATGGACAGCCCCAGCACCAAGCGCGCTTATGCTGCCACCCTGGCTGCCAGTTTGGGCGTGGCCAACCAAGAGGTGCCAACCTCCGCGGGCGTCGTCGTTGTTGGGAGGTGGTTGTTATGACATCACAAGCATTGCTGTTTTGGTGCTTTGATAGGTCAGTATGTGTTTATTTTTTATGTATCCACTATTTATCTATCTATCCTCCTCCTATCCAGCTATTTGCTTGCATAAGTTCCGTACGCATGCATCCCATGCATGGACCAAATATCGGCAGCACCGCTTGTGCAGCGCAGGACGTCATCATTCTCTTCATCCAAGTCATTGAGTCTGTGGCATCGGCTCCTCGGTGTTAGCCGAGGGTTGGCGATTGGTTTTCGTGGTGGTGGATGGTTGATGAATGGCTCACTGATGATTAATTGGTGGTTGGTGAATGGTTAATTGATGGTTAATTGATAGGTATTGGTGGGATTAATGATTGATGACTAGTGGTGAATTCATGGTTGATGGTGGTTAATGCATGGTGGTTTGACGGATTGACAGCGGTTGGTCACAGACTTTATGGCTGTATAATCATGATAAATGATGGTGAGTCACGGTCAGAAATGTTTGATGATGATTAATTGGTAATAGTTCATACTGGTTGCAAAACAAGCGTGTGTGTGTGTGTGTGTGTGTGCGTTTTGATGCTGATGATGATGATGACGATGACGATGACGATGGCGATGACGATGACGATGGCGATGACGATGACGATGGCGATGACGATGACGATGGCGATGACGATGACGATGGCGATGACGATGACGATGGCGATGACGATGACGATGGCGATGACGATGACGATGGCGATGACGATGACGATGGCGATGACGATGACGATGGCGATGACGATGACGATGGCGATGACGATGACGATGGCGATGACGATGACGATGGCGATGACGATGACGATGGCGATGACGATGACGATGGCGATGACGATGACGATGGCGATGACGATGACGATGGCGATGACGATGACGATGGCGATGACGATGACGATGGCGATGACGATGACGATGGCGATGACGATGACGATGGCGATGACGATGACGATGGCGATGACGATGACGATGGCGATGACGATGACGATGGCGATGACGATGACGATGGCGATGACGATGACGATGGCGATGACGATGACGATGGCGATGACGATGACGATGGCGATGACGATGACGATGGCGATGACGATGACGATGGCGATGACGATGACGATGGCGATGACGATGACGATGGCGATGACGATGACGATGGCGATGACGATGACGATGGCGATGACGATGACGATGGCGATGACGATGACGATGATGATGATGATGATGATGATGATGATGATTATGATGATGATGGTCGATGTTGGGTTAAACTGGCTGCGTGAATGTTTATGATCATGGTGAATGATAAGGAATAAGATGCTTAGTCCAATTGATACCGAAAGGTTTTTGTGCATTTGGATACTCAATTCAAATACACATGTTTCAATATATGTTCATTGTTTTCAGAAACACCATGTGAATACACATTGAGATTGCTGGATTTAGATTTCCTAATTGAAGGCAACATTGGGAAGCCTGAATCCAAGATTGGCATGGAGCTTTGCGACCTTTTGCAAGATCATGTTGCGAACATGGGTTCCAAAAATGGTGTACCTCCCCGAAATGGCGAGTTTCCTCATTAATACACCCCGGTAAACCAACCTAGAAGTGGAAATCCACCATTTATAGCTGGTTTGCCTATAAATGCGGTAATTTCGGGCTTCCAGCTTAGTTTGCCAAAGGGCAATGGTTATCTTTGGAGAGGTAGTAGGTACCACCATGGTGATGGACAGGCCCATGTTTGAAAAGTCTTCATTTGAAGGTACGCTGTGGTTCCTGGACTTGGTTTAACTGATCGCAGAGATGTAGAGGTCGATCCTACGCATTTGATCAGTTTCTGAGCCTGTTCTATTTGACCAGTTCCTTGCTTGAGCACAGAATGGCTGGTCAAGACTTTGTGCGAGACGGTCTGTGCTGCTATGACCAGGACACCAGCGAGAACATTTTTTATGCATTGAATGGTTATAAGAGGATCACCACTCAAGATGGCGTTGGCCTTTTGCATCCACCGACACAAGCACACACTATGCTTGAGTTTGCGCGTGCTCATGGAAAATCATCGGAGTCAAACGGGGTGATGAGCTATTTGCACATTACAGACTTCAGCTTTCCTCGCCTCATGGACACTGAGGTCCCGATTTACCAAGCGAAGCGCAAGTTTTTGGATGCACTAGGTGCTAAGTTCGCCCTTGGTGTAAATGCTTTTGACCTGCCCCACTCGCTGGGCAGGTATCATGATGCCATTACAGGTTTGCCTACCCAGTCATTTCGACGGGGAGTCTTTGTGCTGCTTGAGTACGCTTTCTACAAGGTCGTCATTGGGCACCACATCGGGCCCTTGGACAACTTGTTTGAGATGACCGGCCAGCCTCGAGCATCGTTAGTCTTTAACGCATTGAGAGCAGGAGTTTCCATTGAAAGAGGAGACAAACACCTCGTGTCTGTGATCCTCCCCAATCGTGACGATTACGAGCCCTACATCTAACTCCCACGAAACGGACCCTATTAATAGACAATCAAATATTTGAATGTGTTTCCGTCATTCACAAGATCGGATTTCTCGAAAATATCCAGGTTTGGGTGGTTTTTTGATCATTATCTATGCTGCTTTCCTAGCATTTTTCCTGCAAACTCGTTGGTTGACTGTTAATCATCATGTTCACCATAATAGCCAGCTGATTCACCACTCTTAACCACCAATGATATCAGTTGATAAAGGTTAACCATTACTTAAGCACTATTAACCACTATTAACCACTATTAGCCGCTATTAACCACTAATGCTACACTGGTTTCCTGGTATTTTTTCCTGTGAACCAACGGGGTGACTCATGGGATCCTATGATTCTTCGCTCCATGGACCTCCCACGACGGGTCGCCGTCCATGGCCACCCAGACCGCTCGACGTCTCAGCGGTGACCGTCGGTTGAGTGCAGGGAGCCACAGTGGGGCCTGGAGCCACGGTGGGAGCTCGGCTGCGTTAGGAAGCAGCCATGGTGAAGATTTTCCAATGGGACCATAATCATTGAAGATTTAAAACATGATTTACAATTTAGATGATGATTTTGAAAAATCGTTATGATCATAGGTGGAGATAATGATAATAATTGGAAAATAATCATTTGAGTACCATAGATGGTTATGATTATGATAATAATGATAATATAATCATTTAAAAATCATCACAATAATTTGCAGGACCGAAATGATTATCATATCGTAATCATTTAAGCGTTAGCGAGCAGCAGATTATCATAATGGTATTGGTACCATAATGATTATGATATCCAATTTTGAAGGTAAGAAGCAACAACCATTAACACTTAACAACTAATGATTATGATATCCATCAAGTCATTAGTGGTTGGTGTTGCTACCCTGAATGGCATCGTATTCATTGGTAAGTATTCCTGCTGGGAACGATTAATATT
>VSDK01010788.1:527987-539263 GCA_009767595.1 Symbiodinium kawagutii | reverse complement strand
TTCCTGCTGGTAACGATTAATATTGATTGGCCTATTATTGGACTGGCTTGTGTTTTTTGAAAGGTGGTTTGCCCAATGACTTTGTCATGATTGATTGACGAGCATGTTTTGGGGATGGTTCAAAAGCACGAGTAATCGTTGATACTCTGAATTCATGATTCCTATATCATAACAGCTCTTACCGTGCGACTGGCCGACTATTCTGCTGGCAAGAACTCCTAGAAACTACCAGTACCCATAATTTTTCCCATGTTTGACCACTCAACCGCCCTTACCGCCCTGACAGTCCATTGCTTCCAGGGCAACTTCGAAGTGAACGTGAACTTCCAGCTACGAACCAACTCCAATGAGGCAAGCAGATCAAGCAGCTGGTTGGGGAGACCAAGAGGACGACTCACAGCTGGTGATAGAGAGAGATATCGGGGATGATAAGCAACCATAAGCAACCAACTAGGGGATATATCAGCTATAATCCAGAAATACGGTTGATTAATGATTAATAATAGGAGATAATTGAGCAACAATAGTAGTTGGGGATGATAACCGACCAACAATCAGCTGGTTGACGGGTCAAGGATGATGAATGATCTGGTTTCCGATTTTGAAAGATCCGTAATTATGGCACGATGGCTGGTCATGATAGGAGAGAATGTCCAGCAATAGACCTATGCATGAAGTCATAGCTGTAGAAACATTGCGTTAATAGTTTAACGAGATGATAATCCAATTATGTGGAACAGCCTAATCATTATTGATGCTTAAGCGTCAGAAATCAAGCTACCATGTGTTCATGTGAAATATAGCTTCATAGAAGGAGGTAGTCACCAACTGCGGTGGAGACGTGTTGAAGCTATTTGTCAACTCAGTGGCTGATTGTTGGGAAAATCTATAGGAAACCCCTACGTTATCCGAAACTTGTAGGGTTCTCCTGTAGATGTTCGCATCAACGATTTCTGTACATTGCAGCTAATGGTTAACAATGATTGGCCCTTTGATGCCATTATTAACCAGTAGCTGTAATCAACCATCATTAAACATTCTTACAGTAAAATGTCTGGTTGGATCATGGTTAACCAACGCGTTTCTTGCGCTTAGAATGACATGGTCGGCTTTGGGCATCATTTTGTTTGATCCAAGGTACAACCAGCCCAGCTAAAAACATCCCTGGCCGATGGCAGTTGTTGGTATCTCTTGCTGCAAGGGCCACGGACATGCGGGCGGCCCCATATCTCCAGCGGTACTCGTGGATGGCCAGGAACCAGGGCGCTGAGCAACGGCACCCAGCGCTTCATTGGATGACCTGTGCATGTCTCATTGTCAATCTTGATTTTCTACAAATGGGTATTTCTCAAAATAGGGTGAGCCCCTAAATCATCCAATATCAACCATTTATAGTAATAAACCAATATTAATCAACCGTTTCTAGTAAAAAACTCCAACCAAATAGCTTTGGGTGTTCCCTACGACACCAGCATTGTGTCTAGCTGGTAGCCTGACCCAACGGTCCCTGCCTTGAGAGATTTATTGCCTGCTCCAGGAGGATGTGACCGCAGGTGGGGGGACCCAGTCGGGACGGGAGGTCGTGGCTGCGGTGAGTAGGTTCTCTCCATGGCTCGCAACGGGATTCACCGTAACTGCTAGCCTCGGGTAACATGGCAATGGAAAGTTCACCATGGCAACTTCTGGTAAACCAGCCATGGCCATGAAAAATTTCACCCTGGCAATGGAAAATTCACCATGTATAGCTGATTTCCCGTGAAATTGTTGGTTTTTCCATTGTCATGTTGGTTGACCAGAGTGCATCCATGAGATCACTACCGTGTGGGTTTACACCTGGATGAATTTCGCTAGGTTGGTCTGGGTTCGTTCCAGGTTGTGATTTTTCGACATCAAAGACGTGATGTTTCAGTTTCTGTGCTTGCTTCGGTGTCGGTTCCAGTTGACTAGCACTGCCTGGGTCGCCTTGGTCCCACGAAGGTGTTTTGGGAAGGGGCTTCTGCCTTTTTCCTACAACCAAGGTGGATTCTATACTATCTACATCTATCTACCATGTATGCTCCCACATCTGTTCACCCTCATTAGCCAAGCATCAATCAACCATCGATCAACCATCATGACCCTTGGGAGTTGTTTGACCAGCACTGTGGGAGAGATGTACGCCGGAGCTTTGGCCCGTCCGCAATCAATAAGCAGCCTGTGTTCTTGGGTATCTTCGTTTCGTGGGCGTACCCAAACCACGTGTGACGCATTTGGAGGTGATCGTGGCATGCAAAAGGTTGCCAACAAGAATATTGTCTTTGGTGGTGGTTTCGCTAAAGCGCCCCAAAATGAAAAAAACGACGATGAAACCATGAAGGTTGATGAGAATTCACTCGCAAGTTGCACAGGCCCGCCTACTTGCAGTACGAGGAGTACGACGAACCGGGTGTCAACTCCACCATCTTCAGAGTCCCAAGCCAGTGACTGGCTCTCGACCAGTTGCAGATGGAGTATGAGGACAGGATTGGTGCGACCAAGGAGGGAGAGCCGGTGATGTTGTTTTTCATGTGCCCTGGCTGTGGCATCTACATGAGCAGCAAAATGTGGAGGTCTTGGGTGAGAACCGGACGACTGTGGTCAGCGTTGGTATTGCGGCACGGAGCAGACTTCAATCGGCAGCATCCGAAGATGTTTGCGGACGGAAGTGGCCGGAGGTCTCGGCCGCTCGTGGGGCCGCTGCGGCCGAAGACCAACGTTCTGCCCCTGTACCAAGTGCCCTACCTGTCTAGCATCGCTTATTTACAATTAACAAGTGGCAGCGCGCTGTCCATGAACCATCTGAAAACCATATCAATCATCATTACGTAAGCAGGAAAACCACGATTGATCCTCTAAACAATTCTTCATGAGCCATCAATAACAAAGAAATCATCAGGTTTTTTCCGTGCCATTAACAAACAAATTAATTGGTGTTTCTGAACATAAGGGTACCCCCAAAATCATCCTTTTCACCGTTAGTGTGAACGAACCATTTTGGGGGATCCTCATGAGTTCACTACGATTAATGGAGTTATAACATGTTATAACCCCTCAAAAACAATTAGCAACATAAGAAATTATTGTATTCTCCGAATTAAGAAACATATGACCCGAATTACATGATATAACCCCTCCAAGACAATTAGTGGCTACCCAGGATTAAAAAAACCCCGGTTGATTGATAGGGGGTATCCTCTCAAAACCCTGGTCTTCCATTAAAATGGGAACCCCCCCAATTAGTCAACCCGATGGTCACCACCAATCCGCGCACCAATCCGCTTGCGCGCCGCCCAAGGCTTCTCCGAGAAGATCGAGAGCTTGGGCGACTCCAGCTCCAGTGAGTGGCTGGGCAACGCCGCGCCTGGCCCCTCCATGGCGGGCTTGGCGACCTCAAGGCAGATGGTGTCCCACACGCAATGACCAGCAACCATCACTATCGTTTTATGGATCAGTGGATGGTTGATGATGGTTGATTGATTGCTAAGTTGGTTCTTTGATGTTATATGATTTTTGAAGCTATAGTCATTGACTATCTATCATTCACTGTGTGATTATTAACTCTCATTGGCTATCATTTTATTAACAATAGATGTCATCACTGGGCTAGGAGCAATTGCCCCATGCCTGTTTGGTGGTTAGGCCTGCCATTTGATCCTTCACTTCACTCTCGAATTGGCCATTGTTGACCTTCAACCAAACATGGCTATCATCGGTACAGGTAAGAGCAAATATTATTAGCAAATCATTAATCATTTGCTAAACACCTTCCAAGAAGGTACTTGGAGCACTAGGGATCATTAGTGTCGGTCATTAACCATCAACGAACCAGCTCATCAATTGTGGCTGGCCATCAATTTAGCACATGTACCAGTAAGTAAGCATGAATAAACGATATATCATGAACCATTAATTAAGCATTCAACCATTGATCAACTATTCAATACTTAACTATTTTCCAACTATTTATCGACTATTTATTAACCATTCATTCACCATTCATTAACCATTAACCATTTATTAACCATGTATTAACTATTCAATACTTAACTATTTTCCAACTATTTATCCACTATTTATTAACCCTTCATTCACCATTCATTAACCATTAACCATTTATTAACCATTAATTAACCATTTATTAACTATTCAACAATTAACCATTTTAACTATTCATCAACTATCTATTAACCATTCATTCACCATTCATTAACCATTTTTTAAGTATTCAATAAGCATGTACTAACCATCACCAGCTTTAGTTTTTTGTTGCAGCCAAGGCAACAGATCTTCGCCACCACCTTGGGTGCCAACCTGAAGGCACCGGATGGGGAGCAGCGGATGACATGGCGAGGGTTTGCCATTCATGGCTGTTGACGAGGTACAACTTGTATGATATGGGTAGATCAACATCTACTGTGTATATAGCTTGTTGATAAGATATATACAAGTCATGATTGTACAGGTTCAAAATATGGTTTGTACAATTTCTATGCATTGAAAAGCATGGCTGAGCAACTGGAGCACCAAGCCTTTCGGCTTGCTGGATCAAATCCCGGTGACCTCAAAGGCTTTCAGGATATATTTCACCCGCGGCTTCGGCTTGGATTGAACCCCAGGGGACTTCTAGAATTGACGTTCAAGGCCCACTTGAATGGTGCATCGCGGTGCATCGCATTTCCTACTCCAACCTGAAAACACTGGCTACCGCTTGAGGAAGAAACGACTGGATGATTTTCAGGATGTCGTTGCGAGGTGTTGGGACTCCAACGACTGGAGTCCCGCACCTTTGAACGAGCGAAGTTTGATATGCATTGCGACCTGTATTTAGAGACGTATCTTTATAACAATGTAGATACATATAATATGGATCAGGAGGGTGAATAGTGATGCTTATCAGCGAACATATGAGCGGCATAATGATGGTTGACCATCTAGTGGTGTCTCAAGATAGGAGTACCCTAGTTTTCATCCATTTTGAAGCATTTTCAGTAATTCACCAACCATTATAGCCGCTATATCCCCTACTATTGCTTATTATCCCCTTTTTAACGCCCAAAGAACCCATATCTATGGTTGTTATCCCTTATTATCCCCTTATAAACACCTATTTGAAATGCTTATTATCCCCTTGTAAACACCCAAAGGACCCATATTTCAACCCAGCATTTCTCCCCAGCCATCCGGGATCCAGGCGGCGGCAGCAGAGGATCCGGACGCGGCGGTGCTGCAAGAAGCCGCCGAGGTCAACGGACGGCACGGGCCGTGGCGGTGGAAGAAGTTGGGATGAATGGTGGATGGATGCGCCGGGTCAATGGTGGCGCCTGGTCGTTGGGAATGGTTGCTGGTGAGTTAAAATGGTGGGTTAATGGTTGATTAATGGTTGATTGGTGGTTAGATGGTGGTTAGATGGTGGTTAGATGATGGTTGATTGATGGTTGATTAAGGGCTGATGATGGTATCATAATCCTTGCAAATTTGGCCTTTGTAGTGATTGGTCATGGTCAAACGGAAACCAACCAATGCAGGTATACACTATTTGCGGACAAGCTATCATTTGGAAGTGGGAATGACCTCGTGGTCAACAATTGATCGTTCTTCCACTGGCCAGTTCCCCACTTGCGTCGAAAAGATTTCCATTTGTGTCACCTATATCAGCTGAATGCGCTTGCACATACATCCTCTTTGCACTTGTACAACGATCCTGGAGTAGATGCGGGATATCATGTACAATCTTAAGATCATTTTTCAGCCGTGGGGATGGTACGCTTTTGATCGCTTTGGCTTTTTATCTACTCCGAGATGTTTACATGGTGGTTAGCCATGATTGGGACTGATCAATGATAGTCATTGATGGTTAGGGAAAGCTATAATACTCGTTCCACACTACTCCAGGACGGTTGTATCATATTATATCGGTATGTGATGGTCATTGCCAACGTTCAAATTCCAATATGTGATCAAATAAGCAGCGTTGCATCACCTTAGGTCAGTCTTCATATCATCTTACATCAGTCACGCATTCCACATGATTGGGTTGACACCGCTCCGCCACAGGCTGTCCAGGAAGGTGGCATCCAAGTGAAGCACACTGAGGTGCAATGTGGGGAAGATGGGGAATCCTATGGTGAAGCACCAGCTGTTCATGGTGCTTTTATACAGGTCACAACCAACCATCCAAAAAGTGGAGTGGTGGTGCAAATGGTGGTTGTTTGTTTTGATGGCTATGGGTTTTGGGTGTTTCTTAAAATAGGGAACCCCCCAAGTTATGCTGGATTTGTTACTATGAATGGTTAATAAACTGGAAGATCACTGGGGGCACACCGTCATGGCTTGAGAAACCACCCTGCCATGTGTCATCACCAACCATCCCAACACTTGGACGGTCGACGTCATGGTCAAACGGATCGGAACAGCGGTACAGGGTGACCCAGAGCCATGTGAATTGCCCATGGGCTATCAATAGTAACAGTGTTCTATATATATATACATATATGCATTCATTCATTTATTTACAGTATAGCCAATGGCTATAGCCAATGCGGACATCTATACCTATAACCATCTACAATGTATTGATAGATGCGGCGACTGAAATGATGACAGCAATCATTCTGCTTTTCTCATATCATTATACGAATTCAGACAGGTGTTGCACCAGTACGACAGAATATCCATGATATAGAAAGGCATCCACTCTACCACTGAACGATTGAGATGTCCAGCATACAGATGGGCATGTCAAACCAAACTGAATCCTATCAGGAGGTCCTGCTACGCCAACCAAGGGTGAATAATGATTTGTGGCGACCGTCAACTGCAGATGGGGCTAACCGGCCTGCGCCGTGGAACAGAAGTTTCCACCAATGAGGTTCGTAACGGTACAAGAAGCTTTCTGTGGAATTCTCAGCTTCACCCCAGAGAATTTTCCACCAACGCTAAAATCGAAACAGCTGGTGTTCTTGACCCCATGGCATTGTGGATGTGTCCCTACTTTGGGCTCCTTGGAAGTGACTGACCTTCCCGAGTCGCACCGTAAAACGTTGCTGTCGTGGCATTATCAGTCACAGGTACCAATGATCTAAGATTTGCTTGGTACTGTATTTATGTACTTAATAGTATGTGTATATATATATATATATATATAAATAAGTATATATATATATGTATTTATTTATATCGTTCTCACTATCCGGCTTAAAGCACTTGAATCTTCTGATTCTTTCCCCGAGGTTACATCGGGTTACACTGGTATATCTACCCATCACCACAGCAACCCTCCCAACTGGTCACGTGCTTCGCAGACACCTCGTGTGGCAGTGAACTACGTAGCAGTCGAGGCGCGGTGGGCTGAAAGCTAGCCATTGGAGTGCAAGCCTTTTCTGAACCATTGGTTGCTTAGTTAATGGTTCAGAATTGGCTGGTTTTGCTAGTTAGTTGATGGTTGGTGGGTCAGTTCATTGTTGGTCAAGAATTGGTATGGTTTGGGGTTAATGTTTGATGGACCATTTTTTCGGTGGGATATGGATGGTTTTGCTGCTTAGATGATAGTGGATGATAGTGAAAAAGGATGAATTAGAGATACAATCAAGGTGCTCAGAGTTGCCTAATCATGGTGTAACACTGGTGATCATGGTAGCTTCATTACTGTGAGCAACAATGGGGAATTCCAGAAATATCCGAAGTGGTTGATACACAGGTGATTCTCAAAGTAGGGGGACCCCCAAAGCATCCAATTTTGCTACTTGTTAGTACTAAACCGACCATCAATGATTATAGTTATAGTCATCCACTATTTATCATATCAAATTTACATCATTGATCATAAAAAACAACAATTTTGGGGGTTCCCAATGGCTTCAGGAATCCCCATGAATTGGCACGGCATCCTGCTTGATGAAGTCAGAGATTTCTGTAGTTTGCTGTGTTGCCATTCTACCCACGGTTGACGGTTCATCATCGCGCAGGGACATGGTTGAAAGTCAGATGTTCAACCAACATTGACCACTGTGTTGCATGATTAGTCAGTATCAACCCATGTGTAATAAAAACCACATCCACTAATGGTGACACCATTGTTGCCATGATAAACCATAGTGAATTAGCCATTTTTGAGCATTGTTGCATCATCAATCCACCATTTTTGTTGCTTCTTAAGCGATGAGCTTGCCACAACTCTTGAGCGCCACAGGACACCAACGTCACAGCTGCTCAGGCCTGAAGCGGAATGCGCCAGAGTGGAAGTGTTGTTTCATGGTGCCATGACATGGCGCTTGATGTTTGCGGTCATAGTATGGTTAGCTGGCTCATGGTGGTTGATAGTGGCCTTACAGTAACTCAATAGCGGTTAACTTATGGTTTACTTATGGTTCATGGTGGTAGGTAAGAGTAATTACGGCTCATTGTTTGAAAAGTGAACAATAGTTCACAAAAAAGGATTCAACAAAAATGAATTCAGAGGGGTTGAAACCACCGAACAAGTCATGGATTGCTGGCCAGTATTGACCACCAGCCAACGATTGGCAGCTAGACTACTCTCATGAAAATAGTGCCGCAGACAAGGAATGCCAAGAACATCACGCAGTCTAATCATGCCATGAGGGCTGCAGCTGATCGGAAGGGTCTTTCCAAGGGTAAAAACCAGTGGCAAAATCTATGACCCCTGAAGAAAGGAAGGAGGCTCTACGAGGCATTCTACTTCAAGAAGAGAAAAATCGAGGGAATAGTACTGTGCACGGTACACGGCACCAGCAACTGCACCAATGCTAAGTGCCGCGGAAATTTTGGAGGCGAAAACTGTTCCAAGAGGTCCACCGGCCTCACAAGAGCGTTTGCCGGAGTTTTTCGCGATGTTTTCGCATTGGATATGTACTGGGCATTTTAACCATCTATTTATCAGCCATGGTTCTAGCTGACAACTTACCATTGTTAACCGTTCTCATCAACCACTATCATCACACAACCATGCTTACCAATCCCTTTCAAGCATAATCAATCAGTCAACGACCCCCGTTTGAACCACAATATCCCAGAATCATATCCATCATCTGGGGTATAACCATGGTAAATCGCCATCTTTTCCGGTGTTTTTCAACGGGTTCCAAGCCCTATGACGGCCATGGCGTGCCGCAGGACGAGGATGCCTTGGCCAAGGAAGACACCACGGCGCTCATCGTGGCCATGGCCACGGGCGCCTTCGGCGCCTTCCTGGTGCCATGGCGAGCCGGGCAATGGACGTGAACGGATGTTAATAGTGGTGAACTATTGGTAATGAACTATAATTGGTTGATGGAATATTACAATAGGACTAGTGCTTAACATAATTGAATATATGGTTATTATGAGGGGTTATTGAATTGAGCTACGTTAATAGTGGTTAGTTAATAGATGGCGATAGTAGATAAACAAATAGTCATTAACTAGTGTATAATGAGTGGTAAACGAATCAGTGAACTACGTTAATAGTGGTTAGTGAACTGACAATTGACTAGTGAATATATGGCTATAGTAGACTATATAGTCATTAACTAGTCAACTATAACATGGATATGCATAGTCTAACATAGTTGGTGGTTAACTAAATAGCCATAGTCAGTGGTTAGTCAGTTCACTAATAATTCAAAACAATGGATAATTCTGAAATGGTGGTTAGTGAATTGACCTGACTAATAGCCATAGTTATAAGGTCAATTAAAATGATGTTTATAACCAGTCAATCGACCTGACTATGATTAGTGAACGAATGTTTATGATAAGTGGTTGGCCAATAAACTATGAGTGAACTGATTGAGAATGATTGATAGTGGTTAGTGGTTAGTGAATTGACCTGACTATTGATCAGATGGTTTGTGATTTGACTGTATGTTGATTGATGTTTACTTAAACTATTGATCATATGGTTATCACCTTTGAACTATGGCCAGTAGCCAATAAACTGACGCTGGTCAATGAATTTCAGCAGTTAGTTCTGGATTGATGAACCCATGAGTAATGACTATACGCAAACAAAATGTGAAGGGGTAGTGAAAATCATGAACAAAGGATTAGTTGAGGCTTGATGAGTTCTACCAGTGAAGAACTATCATTAATCAATTGAGGGTGGATGAGGTGCTTGGGCTGCTATGGACTGCGGGTTGATGATAGTTCATGATGGTAAGGAATTGTGAGGTATAATTAATGGTGGATTAGTGATGAACTATTGATTGACTTGATGGGGTTGATAAGGGTTGATGAGCTATTGAGATGATAATTTGGGCAGGAAAAATATGGTGACACTTGATTGAATGATATATAACTAGTGGACGATAGCATTGGTGACTTGGTGTTCAAGTGTAATGGTAAGTGACAAGTATGGTTATCATACTGTAGCGAATTGACTTCATAGGTCATTTGGCATTCAGCTTTGGGTGTGCGGGGTTTGCTTTAACTGGTAGTTTTTCCACCTTCAGGTTCAAGGGATCAAAGACCGACATCTACAGTCGCGGTCAAGTGAAAAACCACTTTAGGACCTCAGAGCGTGTTTGTACGGTCAAGGCAATGATACATCTGTATCAACAATACCTACAACGATACCAAGGAGCTTCCGAATCTGAGGAGTTGCTCTTCAGAACAACCAACCGATTCCAAGGGCAGCGATCCAAGAACTGATTCGGAGAGCTGCCAAAGGATTGAACTTACCAGGAGGAGACTTGGGCACCCACTCCTTCCGGTTTCGGGGGAGCCAGTGCACTCTGGGCACAGTACCAGGATACTGCGCTCGTGAAACGCTGGGGAAGATGGACCCGTGACAACTTCCAAACTTACATCTGGGAAGCCAGGGAGACTGCCAAAGGAGTCGCCCAGAAAATGATCACTGCAGACCTTACACCAAATTGATTTACTTTTCAGTCACCCAATTGTCTTGGACCCTGTCTCTTGGGGGGCGAGACTCAAAGCAGCAAAGGGTGACGCAACATGTTTGAGCCATAGGGGTGGCCCCACCCTGTCGGAGAACCAGTGGTGAGTTTTTCATCTTGCTTGAATATAGCTGACCAATTCTTACCCAAGTGTTGACTGCTTACCCTTTGGTAGCATGAGCACCTGGATAGGGAAACTTTGAGAAATCATCTGTCAATTGGCGATTTTCCGTTGATAGGTCATGTTCATCTGCCAGAGGCTATTCGGCAGCAAATGATAGTGGAACTTGATAGCAAGTTTACTTGAACTTGATAGCAAGTTTTCTTGAACTTGATAGCAAGTTTACTTGAGCAATTATTCCTGCT
>VSDK01010788.1:486430-527964 GCA_009767595.1 Symbiodinium kawagutii | reverse complement strand
AGTTTACTTGAGCAATAATTCCTGATGGCGATCTATCTATAGTCACTGGTTAGAATCGTTCAATAATTAATCAACAACAGCATGCACCTCTATTGTCAGCTGACTTTTACATTAATCAGATAATCAGTCAGTGAATGATAATTGGTACTTCATCAATATTATAGACCAATCATGAAGTTATTGAATACCTACATTGGTGATGCCCCACCAGTTGTCCTACTTGATAGTGTGGCTATTCATTGCGAATCATAACAACAAGCTACTACCGTTAATCCTCAACTGCTCGTCAGTGACAATAGTGGCTACCAACCACTAATCACCTTAAGCTTGGTAATGATTCGCTACTTTCACTAGCCATGGAAACCTAGAGTACCTCCTCCCACAACCCCGGCAGACACACAAATATTGATATTGATGGAAGCTGCCCCACTCCAATTATCAAGATGATTCAAAGAGTATCAACCAATTATCATGAAAGTTCTTAACAACAATCGATTGATGATATTTCTTAACAACAAACATGCTGAACTTGACAACCTGCTTATTGATTGAGTCATGTCAAAACCAATTTGTTTTCGACTTATGCTCTATTGACAATTCCACATGTTTACTTGTGCATTGACTTATCGTTTATCAATACCTCTTCAACAACTTGCTTATTTGTTGTTGCTAAACCGTATAAATCAATAATCTTCAATAGTCGAATCAAAAATCAAAGAGGTATTGATAAACAATAAATTGCAGAGGAGATTTATGAGGTAGATTATTGAATACCTCTTTATTTACTTGGTGCTACGAGGAGATCGTTCCTAGTTGCAATGACCGACGCCAAGGCTGGACTGTGCTGTGCCTGGCAGGCTCCGAACTGGGCGTGGCCGCGCCCCATGGAAGGGTTGCTGCAAGCAGACATCAACTGCCAGATGTTTACCACAATTGATAGTTTGATTAATGGTTGGTTAATGGTCGGTTAATGGTTGATTAATGGTTGATTAAAAGTTGATTAATGGTTGGTTGATGGCTGATTAATGGTTGATTAATGGTTGATCAATGGCTGATTAATGGCTGATTAATGGCTGATCAATGTTTAATCAATGGCTGATTAATGTTTAATCAATGGCTGATTAATGTTTAATCAATGGCTGATCAATGGTTGATTATTGGCTGATGAGTGGCTGATTGCTGGCTGATCAATGGCTGATTAATGGCTGATCAATGGCTGATTAATGGCTGATCAATGCTTGATTAAAAGTTGATTATTGGCTGGTTTACGGGGGGTTTTTTTAATGGCTGATTAATGGCTGATTAATGTCTAATCAATGGCTGATTAATGTTTAATCAATGGCTGATTAATGGCTGATTAGTGATTAATCAAAGGCGGATTAATGGTTGATTAATGGCTGATCAATGGCTGATTAATGGTTGATCAATGGTTGATTAATGGTTGATTAGTCATTGATTAGTGGTTCATTAATGGTTGATCAATGGTTCATAATAGGGGGTAATAAGCAACAATGGTAGGGGATATACCAATGATAAGAAAACAACTACTGGATTTCAACATATGGGTGTTTAGGATGGTTAATGTTGCGGGACAAGGTCATCAACAATATTAGCGGATGTACCAACAATTAATCATCTACATAGGGGGGTTGCTCAAGTGTTCGGGCTACCCGCAGTTATCATCCAGTTGATTAACCGTTCATAGTAATAAATCAACCATTTTTGGGGCACCTATTTTGAGAAACCACCACATGCTGGATGCCTTCAGTCAATGGGATCCCCAAAGTTATGGTTGGTTTATTACAAAAAATGGCTGATAGTTGATAATAACTGGGGCTCCCCGGTTTTTTTTAACACCCACATTCAACAATGGGAACTTTGAAGAGTGAAATCAACCATGGGCATTTTACCCAGCAGATTTCACAATGATTCGAAATGGTGAATTTTGGTAGCCCCTAGCAACCAGAACTTTCGTTGTTTGACAAGGGTGATCAATGACAAACCATGGTTGACAATTGTGGAGAAGACAATGGGAAAATTGTGATTAACAATACGTGATTGCCACCGATCTTGTTTTGGTGATACATGTTTGTTTGCTTTGTTTTGGCGGTGGTGGTTGCACTCTCAGTATGAATGGTTTTGCAGATATTGTTTTTGTTCATTTCGGGTTTCTTCTTGTTGTTGTTGTTGTTGCCGTTTTTCTTCTTCTTCTTCTTCTTCTTCTTCTTCTTCTTCTTCTTCTTCTTCTTCTTCTTCTTCTTCTTCTTCTTGTTTTTCTTCTTCTTCTTCTTCTTCTTCTTCTTCTTCTTCTTCTTCTTCTTCTTCTTCTTCTTCTTCTTCTTTTTCTTCTTCTTCTTCTTCTTCTTCATCCTGTTTTTTGTTGTTGCTGTTGTTGGTTGCTTGCTGCCCTCTGCAATATCCAATGTTCGACCATTATGGAAGTGCGATCATGGCTATTTGTGGATCATCAACCATCATCAATGGGTTTTTGTTGCTATGTCTCGACCATTTTGGCTGTGAATAGTCGTTATCGACCATTGCGACAATGGCTAAGAATGGTTCTTGATCATTAACAATACTTAGCTACTAAGTGGCCACTACTACCAGTGCTGCGGTCATTCTATCCTGGTAATCATAAAATCCTGGGGTGGTGCTAGGGTGGTGCTGGAGCAGTGCTGGTGTGCGATGGCAAAGTCATCAAAAGTCAAGAGGGTCAGCCACGAAGAGCACGTTTCCTCCATATTTTGCCATTCGGGTTTACTCATCCAGCCAGGCGAGCGGGTGGGCGTACGACGCGGCGCAGCGCATGCCATCTTTTCTGGAAATACCGTCCAGCTTCAAGCCTACACTGGTTTCGGAGTCCCGGCACCCCCTTGGCAGTGGCATTTGCTGGGGTTCTCCCTTCAACGAAAAATTGCTCGGGCCATTCACTCTGGACAAAGAGCCCGACACCATCGTCCATGTGGAGCTGGGACAAGGTCATTCCTAACCAACTGATAAGTGGCCAGCAATATCACTACCAATTATCATTGCTGGTTTGATAATGATACTACAAGCTGATGTGACTGGTTGATATATAAAGGAATCGGAGTCAAGCCAATGCAACCAGTAATGATGGCCAACATGACCAGTAAATACTCAAACCAATACAAGTTGTATAGCCAGTATATACTGAAGAGAATCAAGCCAATGGCTGTTTGACCAGAAATATAAACCAGTGATATCAACCAGTGATAAAAACCAGTGACATCAAGATGACATAACCAAGATATACCATTGTTTTCCCTATAGCTGGCTGGGTAATAACCACCATTATCGGTTGGTTAATATTGACCCAGCTCGCCATATATACCAATCTAAGAATCCAAGCCACTCCGCTGTTGCGGTCCCACCTGGGTCAGGTGTCGCGGCATATGCGCAAGAAACATCACCAGGCGGCGAGCCGCGGCGATCTCCGAGTCGGTTCCAAACCGCTTTCTGCTTTCTGCACAAAACACGGCAGATTTGAGGAGAGAAGATGCTTGGAATTGGTGGAGCCGGAGCTGGTTTTCCCATGCGCAGGTATACATTTGAAAGAATTGACAATTAAATCTGCTAAATTGTGTAGGTGAACATCTGAACCATGGTGGATAATGGGCAATTCTCAGTGATAATGGAGGCCAGCCAAAGATCATCAACAATGGTAGATCCAGCGCTTAATAACAAACCCCATAATGACACTTCTCAGGGAGGGGTTGCACATTCTGAGGCTGGGAAGCTCTCACAGTACACCGGGCTCGATCCTTGACACTGAGTGGTTTGGCCGGTGTGTATGTACATGGCTTTTTTCAAAAAACATATATGCAAACATATTCCTGTGTTTGTTCTTTTCAACATGTACATGCATGGGAAGATTTCTGTAGTCAGCTAGACGTGTGGAGATACAAAATACCATGGATGATTATATAATGGTCACCCTGTGAACACCGGAAGATCACTTCCGCGTCAGGCCCTCTTCAAGGAAAATGAGCCGCTCGGATGCATACAGAAGGGAGACGGTTTCAGGACGTGAATGAAATCCGGGGGCCAGGTTGATGGGTGTTTCCCAAGGGGTCCTCTAGAAGTTTTGTTCAGGAAACCACTAGTTTTCAGTAGCTTGCCTAGGTGTAGCACGCTCAGTTGGTTGGCAGTTCGTATAGAGACATGTTCCCCGCAACCCCCTGGTTCGCCCAGAGACAAAATGCCACTCTGCAATGGAGGACGTTGTGCAAAGTCAAGATGGCTTAGAGAAGTTGCAAAACCACTGGCAATACGCAGTGATTTGTGGTTTAGGACTTTAGGCGTTAGGGTTTAGGGGTTTCGGGTTTATGGTTTTAGGGTTTAGGGTTTAGGGTTTTAGGGTTTGTTGGTTAGGTTTATTAACCTAGAAGCTCAAAAACAGCGGCCCTGCGCAGGAATTTGAACGTAGGGAAACGTACCCGTCGGCCCCGGGCAAACCTAGGGGTTCCGTCGAACATGTTTTGGTGGGTAGTAAACCTCTGAAATTGTTTCTGTATCGCATTTTGAATGCAGGTATTACCCTATCATTGTTGGTGTAGCCCGGATGGTGCGTTCATAACTGATGTGTCCGAATGCTGGTGGTGTCCCTGCTTGTTTAATTATCACGCAGCTATGTTGTTTGTACAACTGCTCCCCTGTGTTGGCATAGCATGTTCATTGTTGGCCTATACCTCGCAACATTCTTCTGTTGCTGACTGATATGTGATGAACGCTGGGGCAACGGTAGGTTTGTTGGTGTAGCAGTATAGCCTACAACCCGACCTGCTAACAACACTCCTTGGTTGACCCCGCCAAGAGTAAACCCTGATCATAGTGGCAGCGAAATAGTACTCTTCACGTCAGTCGCCTGAAGTTGCTGTGGTCACCTGCCGAGCTTGGTGCGTGAGCTGGTGATGCTGGACTCTGAGCACGGAGGTGTGCCAACCCATGCCAGAGACGTGTGAATCGCGCGGCTCATGTTGAGTTGAATTGCGCAGAGTGGTTTAGGGTCCACTCAGCCTGTCTCAGTGAAGGCCAGCGTCTAAACGGTCAGTGAATTGCAAAAAGTCTTGTGTGAAGCAGTTGACGCAATGCCACTGGCATCCTGAACTGTTCCTGCACTGTGTTTGCTGGTCATGGCATCCATTGGGAAGATTTGGGAATCGCGCTAGATCAGATAGATGTGTAGATCCAATATGTTGATCATGTTGCAGATGTTGCTTCACAATGTTCGCAGTTCGCAGGGCCAATTTCTTCAAATTCTCCAACATCTTAATCATCGAATCTGACTGTTTGATGTGTTTGAAAATGTTTCGTTCTTGCTGGGTGAACATTTCCTTCAGAAGAAACAAGGGAAAACGCATCCGAAAATGATGGCTTTCCACATCAGCTCGTTAGAGTTACTGTAACGCTCCATCATGGCTAATAGCACTGGTTACATGACGGTTGAGGGCCAATGACAATGATTTTCCTGAGGAAAAACTGTCAGGGACCCCCTTCCCGATGGCTTGCCACCTCAAGGAGCAATCAAGTGGCCAGCCTGCCAGAGGCGCTCGGGTGGTGGTTGGGAACCATGACTGTAGTATCCAGTAACAGCTGGTCAGTGGTTTTACGGATTTGATCATCAAATTTTGCTAGCAAAATATTAGTCATGTCGGTTGTATGGTATGCCTTGATAGTGTTGTTTGTTTACCTTCTTAGGGTATGCCCGTTAGTGCAATGGTTTATAGTGATAGCCGGCAATGTTGCCCACCAGCCGACAGTAAGCGATAGAAATTGCAACAATTGGTATCCCACAACAAGAAGAATGGTCACAATCATGCTGAGAGAACATTTTGATATCCCCTCGGTTGTCGCTTCGAAATACACACAAACATAGGCTGTATATCACCTTGTGACATACAATGGTTGTGAGCACAAACAGTTTCCTCAAGATAATGCACTGGTTGCCTAGATACGGGTTTTCACCAAGCACTAGGATGTTTGAGTGATTATTCTGGACTATACTCTCAGGGTTTGTACCTCACCGCAGGAGGACCCACCGAATTGGAACCTTCACAGCAAACTGATCTTCCAACGTCTGGCAGGGTCAGTTGCTTTCAGTTTCCAGTAGGCCACCCAACCATGTAACCAACTCATTCTTGGCTCAGTAACCAACCTTTTACCCATCAGTCACCATTCAGCATCATCATGATCACCATCATCTAACCATCATTGACCTTTGAACTCAGTAACAACTCAACAGCTGCCATCCTTGCTGATAGTCAGGTTTTTAGGGGATACCGCCCATTAATCAACCAGGGGTTTATTAATCCTGGGTAGTCATGAATCATCATAGTAACAGTATCAGCTGATAGTAACCAGGTTCAACTTTAAACAGTTGGCTTTTGATCATCGCAGCTTCGCATCCAGGGAGATCAGCAGCAGTTAGCTCCCGAGCTGTTCTCTTGGGACCGCGGATCGGCCGTTTTCGGTGGTGGTTGGGCGTGGGTGAACCCCATGGCGGTGCCAGGAGTCCATCATGGCGAATCAGTGGACGAATGATTGGGATGATATCATTGCGGTCCTAGGTGGCCTCTGATGATTGTTGTTTTCTGCTCAATGGTGGTTCTTGACCATTACAAAGGATCAATAATGAATGAGGTTGATCATCATCATCATCATCATCATCATCATCATCATCATCATCATCATCATCAAGATGGTAAGCATTATTGGTTATTAACCATCATAATTGATTAACCTTGAATGGGCTCATCCGACGCAGATGGATCGTTGGATTGCCGAAAACCGTTCTGCAATGACTCCCATTGGGCCATCCATGACAGAACAGGGCATAGCCAGGATTGACCATGGCTCACATCCCAATGCATTGTGAGCAGTTTCGCTTCTGGTTTTGTCGTAGAGACAGCCAGGCAAGCGGTTTGAAGGGTTGGCATTGAAGCAGAAACTCAAATGCGTTTTACATAGACGCAGATATGATACGCGTATGTTCCACGTATATGTCAATGTGACTGGCCACTTTTCGTGCTTCTCCCAGAAGACGTACTGCAATATGTCGTTGGCCGAGGCGCTTTGATACGTTCGATCCCTTTGAAACCATGACAGCATTGTGGTTGTTCCCACAGCCGGGACTAGAAGTTTTAATGACAGAATCTTTAAGGCAGTGTCTCATGAAGAAACAGCACACATCCATGATGTGACCTAACCATACCTAACCTATTCTTAGTGATCTGTTGTTGAAAGTGGTCAGTCAAGCAGGTGCGTCCTACGTTTGGAAGATAGGTGCGCTGCATGATGTGCTTCGCTGTCGCAGGACCAGCCTGGGCCACCTCCACCAGAGGCGCTGCTGTCGCGCATTGCGGCGACCACAACGGTATCTCTACATCCAAGGGACATCTAAATGTGGTAATGTCTATGAATAGTATTATATAGATAGATTTATATATATATATAGATAGTTGAATATAGATAGTTGTCTAAATATGATAGTTAATATCTATCTGAATAGTATTATAGATGATTTCTGAAGAGTCCTACATCCATGTACATGTCTAACTGCATGCGTGTTCACATGAATTCATGTAGGTCCATGTATATTTAACCATGGATACATGCACATTCATGCACTTATACATGCGTGAACAGACGTAAGTGTATCTCTAAACACAGAACCATGTATCTTGCATCCTTGCGTCTTTGTCTACACAGTCACATGAACAGAAGCATTTGTACATGTTTGCTTTTAGATATGTTCATGTGTTCAGAAGCGCAGGTTATTGGCATCATCTATCTCTACATCTAGCACATTCACCTATACATACCTCGATGCATACGTTTATACGTATGCATCTATTTATCCTACACATATACACACTCGATGTACCTCACATATGTAATTCAAATACGTAACACTTCTTGAATTTCATACATATTGCGGTTTCTCAAAATAGAGGCATGTACCCGGAAATCATCCTCTATTATCATTTATCATAATAAGCCATGGCAACATTTAGAGTTCCCTATTTTGAGAAGCCCCCATGACATGGTTCCACATCTCGGGTTGCCACGGAGCTGAGTTTCAGGTCTTCGTTGAGCAACCACGGAGCCCGGGAGGAGAGCACGCGCCCGGGATCTCGGCCGTGCGAAGCCATGGACAAACAGATGGCTCGTTTGACCCACAGCCCTAGACATCAAGATACTCAATATGAATGTGTTTTTCATTGATGTATATTTCTTTATTTATCTGTATTTATATGTATATCAATATATATAGATATATATATAGACGTGAATGTTTGTGTGTGTAAGTGCAAATGGCTATATTGATATGTTTTATCTTTTATCTTAGATATATGTATATATGTGCCTCTATCTCAAAGTATACTCGCTGTTTAACATGTGCACGGGTATGTGGAGTCTACCTGCAAATGCAGATAGACGTGTATGTTTGTTTTACGTGTGCACGTACATAGACATGCAAGCATACACAGAGATAATCATTTCAAATGGCGGGGCCAGAACTACGTGTAATAGAAGTGACGATCAGATATACATAGAAAATGGTGGGCATCGCGCGGTTGTACAGAACCTGAGTTAGTATATCATCTACATGTAGGCATCCTCTTACCCAAAATACTTTCGTGTACAGGTATTTCTCATCAATCATCACTAGCGATCAAGAATGTTTAGGATTGTTCAAGTATCTGATGGATACCGTGATGTTCCCAACCATCACGCGAAATCATGTACAGTCAACAACCACCGGCATTACCATGTTACTATCCACGCATGTAGTGTCCAACGCTGCTCTCGGAATCTGCCTGACAAGGGTGGGCAGCAACAGGTCACAGTTGCACCAAGCTGAAACACAAACTCATTGATGAGTAAGTTCCACAATTGATGATGGTGAGACATCCTGAAACTGTGTTTAGTTGATGGTTATTCAAAGGGTTATTCAATGCTTCCCTCATGATTATTTGATGGTTGGTTGATGGTTAATGGTTGTATAAATGGTTTGATGATTGCTCTATTAGGGGTACGTTTTGGTTCAAACATCGTACCGTCCGTGGCATAGCGGCGAGTCTCCAAGGCCCAATCTGAAGACGGAAACCTTCGCCCGGGCCTTGCCGTGTGGGTGAAGCAAGATGATCGTTGCTAATCATCAACTGTGGTTTCACCATTTATATAGCATACACTGATCATCTTGCTAATCATCATATAGTTGCACATCAACTGTGGTTTCACCATTATGAATATGATCATAACTATGATGGTTTCACCATTTATATAGCATACAATGTGCTAATGATCATGAACCATGGCCATGATGGTTTCACCGTCATGAAGTATTGCTATAATCTCTTATTGACCCCCTTATTATCCAATGTTTTAACCATTTGTGCTATGATGGTTTTAACCGTTATGAAGCATTCCAAATAATCAAACATCATGGTTTGATGTTCATAAACCATCAATTAAGTACGCATTTACCATCGATTGACCATTGTTCACCAGTACTGAATATTGTTAGCCACTATCAAGCATGACTCATCATGACTTTCTATGAGGAACCATGATCAACCCATATTTTCCATCACATGGATCATCATTAGATTGTTTCGACATTGAAGGCAGACCTAACATAGTCAATCTCACATTTTCGGTGGCGCATGGTTATCGAATATCCCCTATACACACATGTTAATAGCCAGTAGGCATCCACCTTAGATTCTTTTCTTCGTGGATCGTCGTGGTGTATTTCCTATCATGAGAACCAACGTATCCCTTCAACCAACAGCGCTGGGGATACTGGCCGATGGTGACCTGATGGTCGGGATAGACCATGGTAATCTGCCGCAAAGGCTGGTAAAGAGCGATTGGTAACCACGAATGAGAATCATGATTGGCAAAGTTGATGATCATAATGGTGGACAATCATGGTTGATAATAACTACTCTTGACAGCTGGTTGGTGGTTTCAGATAGTTCTTATTTTCCCAATGTAGTAACAAAACGATTGGTTGATTGGCAAGCATATATTTTTTAGACGGGGTGGTTTAAAGAAATAAATCCAATTCAGAAACCAAACATCGTCGCTTCAGCAACCAATAAGCGCGCGATTCAGCAACCAAAAATCGCGCGATTCAGAAACTAATGGCCATTCTGAATTCTGAAACCAAAAAATCAAAATATGATCTGACGTGCCCAGATGGTTTCCTATAGTGACAGGACAGGGGGACGGGGTTGGGGTGGGGCATGTCAATGTATATTTGATTGGGTATCCCAAGTGGTTGTTGCTACAGTGACAGACAGGTGGACAAGGGTGGGGTATATTAACGTTCATTTGATTGGGCATCCCAAAATGGTTGCTACCGTGACAGGACAGGGGGTTGGGTGGGGCATGTGGTCATTGCTTCGTGCTCAGGCACGGCACATGATGAAGAAACTTGCCAAGATGAGCAAGAACTATAAGTTTGCTGACAGATACGCGAACTGGCTGCTTGAGTGCATCGGAGCGAGACATATGACTAAAGAATTAGCGACCAACTTGGGTGCTCCAGAGGAAAAAATCAGGATCCAGCCCTCGTGGATGAGCTTGGATAGGCAGCTGTGGCCCGCAGGCGCGGCATCTCCAGGTCCTCCACCTATCTGCTTCGCAGACCAGATCCCTCCATGGGCGAAGAGTTCTGGCAAGAAGTTCGTTTTGTCGGCGTTCTGTGGAGCTTGGTCGCAAAGAAATCGACCAATGAAGAATTGACCAAAAAGATTCACAGATCTGGCGTGACAAGCTGGTGAGACACCAAAAGATCGCAGTCTGCCTGATTGTGCTGATGACACCCCATGATTCCCTATGTTCCTTTGACATTGATCTTGCAGAATTCCACATCATAGGTTTCTAGTCTTTTTTTGGTTTCCAGATCCCCGTTGGTTTCCAAATCATCGGCTTTTGGTTTCCGAATCATCCGGTATTGGTTTCTGAATCAAACCGTGACCCAGTTCAACCACCAAGCAGATATATCATCATTGCTCGTCAACAGTCATCACAGTCACGGATCATCAGTATCAGCCACTCCCATCGCCGTTTGCTGTTGAATGATGCTATGCAGTTTGCCGTGGACATACCATGAGCATGGCACTCCCAAGTATCATGAAAGCGTTAACACTTGGGAACCATACCTTTTGGGCTTACAAGCTATGGATACGCTCATGCAAGGTAAGACATCTGAAGGTTTTCGCCCCTGTTTCAATAAGATTTTCTGATGAATGTGGACAGGTCGGCCACCCAGGCCATCTGCAAAATCAGTCAGGTAGATCACTGGCCACGCCCACCTGGTGTTCTTCCTCTTGGGTCTCAATGGGTCAGTTGTAGCAAACAACCAGTTCGATGAGCCTGCTCATCCAGCATCAGGATCATCACAAGCATCGCAGATCCATGCATCAGTCTATCTATTTGGATGCCAAGAAGCTTGCACCCGTAAAAACCCTGCGAAACAACACGATGGGTTTCTGTATGGAAACCGGTGATATGGGAGTGGCACGGTTCATGATATCCATTGCGTGCGCACTTGAGGGGGAATCGGAAGAAGAAGAGGAGCCGGAACAGGCAGATGCCAGCAGCGCCAGCGGAAGCCATGTGGAGGTAGTCAATATTGGATCGGGATCAAACATGATCAACAGAGAGTTGGTACATCAAGATAGTCGAGTCCAAGTAGCTGTTTGTTGTTCTTACTACTTCCAGCTGCTATATCAAAATGGTGGTTTCTCAAGTCATAGGTGACCGAGATAACATCCCAGCTATATTCATCATTTATAATCATAAACCAACCAATTTTTGGATTCCCTACGGCTTGAGAAACCACGAAAAATCACCTGACCGTCTATCCTTGCTCGTCCACCACCTGTAGCGTTGGCCTCCAAGGTTTCAGCATGCGTCCTCAATGGCCCGGGAATCCCCAAGAGTTGCCATGGTTGATAAAATCCATGGGATTTCATCCAGTTGTTTCCCTCAATGGCTTGGGAATCTAGTACAGTACTTACTAAAAATGATTACAGTACTGGTTGATAACTAGGGGTCACCTCACTAGTTTGAATGGATGGTGGATATTGCATTTTATTACCATAAATGTTTAATCAATTGGATGATAACTGCGGGTTGCCCCTATCGTAACCCACCTTTTGTTGGAGCTGTCAGCCTCAGTCAATGCTCGATGTTGAGCTACCCAGTTGAGTGTATGGTAAACCCATCTACGAGTAATTCCCAAGCACCAGTCTCCATATGAGCTAATCCTTTGAGTATATATACATATATATATATATATACTCAGTATTAGCTGAGTTGTTTACTTGCAATATGACTGGTAGAATGATATATACATATTTGGCTGGCGGTTTCAAACATTTTTTATTTCCATAGTAATCATTAACAAATGGTCGGTTGACAAGCATATTTTTCATAGGGGTGGTTCAACTACCAAACAGTCTAGATATATAATTCAGTGTATTTCAATACTGGTGGTTTACCATATACTCAACTGGTGGTCCTATAAACCCATCACGCTAAACCCATCTACTTCCTAGCATTAGCCATCAACAGTAGACATTTCTATGCTGCTAATAGGCATGGATTCCCAACTGGGAGGTCTATATATACCCACATTTTTGGTATCAACACTTGCGTCACTCAGCAATGATCTGCAACCTCGCAGGTGGAGGAAGATGAAGCGGTCTACACCGCCTACCTCGGAACCGAGGACGGAGTTGCTGACCTGGATGAGGCCGGAATTGGAGTTGTGCAGTTGAGGGGCCAAAATTGCTTAGGACATCAAGCTAACTATACCAACAATCATTGTTCATAGATGTGCACAGTGGTTAACGATAGGTTGTTGATTCACAGCAGTGAACAATCACTAAGTCTGGTGAAAAATGGTTCTACTGACCCAGGAAGAATGGTGGATGTTAGTTAAAGTGGTTAGGAATAGGGGATAGTCCGCAACTGTAGCCAAAAATCATGCTTTAGATAAGTCGAACAATCGCCAACTGTCACCACAAGTGTATTTTTTGTGATGGTTAACAATAGGAGATGATTCACCAACCACAACATTTATTTCTACAGGGTATTGCCATCATTAATGGTGGGGATCATCCCAAGTACTTCGGTCAGTTGCGTTTCTTGTTGCAAGGTCATTTCGTATCTCAAGCCTGGGCGTAAATTGGAGGTTGCAAAAGAACATCGTGATGATCAGTTGGAAATTATCGATATGATCATCATCATCATCACTGGACATGGCTTGGGAGCCATCATTTATGGACAGCCCCATGTTGATCATCGGCCTCAACTTCCAGGGTCGTCCGACTGTGGTTGTTGGTTCAACCGTTGCACAGATGGTGGACGCTTACGCTGAGAAGCAGAGAGATGTCGGGCTCCTCGGGTGGTTCGAACTTGGACCGTCATAGTGCTGAACATGGCTGACCAACAGGAACCATTGAGCCATGTAAAAGGGTGGCTGTCGTTATTGTTGTCGTTGTCATTGCTTTTGCTGTCGTTCTTGCGATTGGCGGTGGTGGTATGATGTTATTGGTGTCAGTATGTGGCATGCGTGTTCTGTTGGTGACGACGCGGTAGCAGCTGATTGGTGTATCGCTGATGCGAGCGACTCAACTGGTGGTTTCATGCTGATCATATCATCAGCTTTGGTGCAGTAAGCTGATTGATGGTTCTTGAGCATCAAGAAGTCCCCCTGCCCTAACAAATCGAGTCGTACCGGTAATGGTAAAGCCAGTAGCCAACTACTCAAAAGCAATCACCCGTGGCTTACACACAATATCATGTGCTTGTTGCCAACGCCATAGCAAGACGTGGATGATCGTTCCAGTTGATGGTGGTTCGCAACCATGGTCAGTTAGCCTAAAAACTGGGCCTACCCCACCAGCTAAAGTCACAATGAACTTGTACTAGCTCTAGTATCTAGTGGTTACAACCAGCAATTAAAGGCACCATGGGCGGCTCATCATGTGATCCACGTCATGGGTTGTATCAGCTGTTTCTTGGGTAGTGATGGTTGATGTTGGATGTCGATGGTCAAAGATTCATTATGATTCATTCATGATGGTTGATGACAGCATTTGATGATGAGTGATGATAGTAATTGATGATGAGTGATGCTGACAGATACTTTCTGGTTGGTCAAGAATATAGTATCTTTCACCTCAAACAACACTTATGCAACCAGAAAGCGTCGATACTTTCTGATGACGACGCTCGAACCACACGTGTACCCTGCTGGCTGCTCCCAATCCTGAGCTGTTTCATGGCTGCAGCTGGCAGCTAGGTATCCCCATGGTATCCCTCCATGGTTTCAACGCCATCCACGTCGTCCGTTGTTTCAGGAGGCTTCCAGTAGCGGCACGGGACAAACAGCATCTGGGCTGAGCAGTTGTCAGTGCACCGGCTGTGGGAACTCGGTTCGCTCGTGGCATATGGATGACCGGCAACGGAACCATTCGTGACGTTAAGAACAAGTGGCTTTAGTTGATATTAGTTGTATATGACCTTCCAGACACTTGGGGTGAGTAGTAACGGCCCACAGCCATATGAACAATCCTGTCATGTTTAATGGTCAATTGCTGGGTGAAATTGCATGAAATCACCACATTTGTTGATCTTTTTTTGATGACCTAGCAGTGATCATTTCTGACACCACCATGGCTAAGCAGGGTATCGTCGAAATTATTGTAATTTGTCGCAATTCACAACCTCGATTGATTATTTGGCATCAACCGCTATCAATTGCCATGATTGTAATATTCATCCAATTGATATTGATAATCCATCATCGCTAGTGATTACTAGTGTATCCATCATCCGGATTAGTTTTCATTGTCAAGAATTAATTTTGGCACTGGATAATATCAGCAACGATCACTATTGATGACCGTTCATTAAGGATTGTTATGATTGCCAATTGTTTCTTACTATCGTGATTATCATCAATTATTGGCCATTAGTTATGACAATGATTGATGGTTGGTTTATTCCATTGGTTTCCACAAGTCACTATATTTATTGATTAACTGACAATTCGGATAACGATTGGGATAGGTTTCACTTCACTTAACGATTGACTGATTATATGATGATTGATTGATCTCAGTTGTAAATGATTAGCGTTTGGGATAGGCTAGCTCGTCGCTGATCCGACGGTTTGACTTTCTGTGCTCTGTATTGCTCCAGATCTGAGACAACACCCCGCCAAGTCCCAGTCGATCGTCCAACGTTTATTGGCATGTGGGCCTGGATCTTTAGGTTAATCGTTTTCACCCATGGGTGTGCACCTATGAAGAGGAAAAGTGTAGTAGTTCACATCAGTGTAGGATTTGACTCACAACTTATGGAGTTGACCATCCGTTGATGTTCACCCCAAAAATCACTGAGAACTCGAGATGTTCCTCAAAATAGGGGCACCCCCCAAGTCATCCAGTTTATTAACCATCTATAGTTACTATAGTAGTAAACCAACCATGTTTGAGAAGTCCCCACTCTTGGAAACATTGGCTTATACCAGTATTAATTGTTGGTCATTATCCCCTATCGTCAACCAGAGTCATAACCCCTATGAAATCATTTAGCCCATAAACCAAATCATGGCATAACAATAAGGAATAAAACCTACACAATGGTGGTTTTAAGCGGCGAAGAATTGTTTTTAGCCCCTCTCGTTGACCATCATGTTTGGGTATACAGCCAATTGCTAACAATCACCATGGAGTTTTAACTCCTATAAAAAACCATTGCTAACCTAAAAAATCATGATTTAAGCTACAATTGATTGATGTTTCATCCCTAGATTTCAACCCTATAAAAACTTTATCATTGAGTTGTAACCCCTGTAAAATTCTATAGAACCGTTATTCGCAATAAAACCACGTAATGGTTTTTCACACGGGAAACCAAGCCTTGAGCCCAGCCATGACTTCTTTGCGCACCGAGGCGACCGAGACCCCCCGTGAGGTCGAGAGCAGTAGCTCTGCAACCTCCGACCCCAGGCGCCAAGTGGTGGATTGGGGTTATTGTCAGTGGTGGCTAACAATTGGCTAGTAGTGGCAAATGATAGGTGTTATGATTGATGATGGTTAATGATGGTCAACTGTTGGCTCATGATGGTGAGGTGATAGTTAGTCAATGGTTAATGGATGATTAGGGACGGTTCATGATGGTTAATGATGATAGATGTTACTTAGCATGATGGTTAATGATGATAGATGTTACTTAGCTTGCTGGTGCACTGATGGTTGACAGCTCCTCCTAGTCTTAGTGGTTAAGTAGTAGTTCGTAGTGGTTATCAGTGGTGAATGATGCTATGATACGATGGTTGATCAAGCAATGATGGTTACTGGTGCTTATCGATCACTGTAGTTGGTTGTTAAGCTTAATGATAATTGATAAGGTTTGATAAGATGGCAAATGAACACCTGATAATGATTGGCAATGATGTGTAATGGGACATCCAGCTGTAAATGGACCGTCCGAATAAGTGATGGTGAAGGACCATCTATTAATGATACAATGGGTGGTAATTTGTCAATGTGGAGTTCTTTTGCTATTGTTGGTCATGGAGTAGTCTGGTGCTGACGATTTTTGGTGAATGTTGGTTGTGGCTTTTGTTGGTTCGTACTGTTCGGTGTTGTTTGCGGCTGGTCCGGCATTCACAGTGCCGGCACAAAATTTGTATAATGCAGTCTTCACTTTTTCTATACACCGTTATACACCATATTCACATATATTTACTATCTTGGCTATGTTTTTTTGAACGCACACACACACATGGCTTTGACCATATTGACCATCAGTGATGGCTGGTAATGAATGGCAAATTGCTATTTGCCTATGATTAGCGTCTTTCAATGACTTGTACGCAGCATGAGCCAAGCGCAATTCAGCGTTCTTCACCCTTGCTTCAATGTTCTTAGCCGTTACTAAGCTGCGATCAGGAACTATCTACCATGATTCGTCATGATTATAGAACCGGTTTGAACCATGCATGGTCGTTTATGGAGTATTATGGCTCGTTGGTCACATCATCATCATCATCAGCAGCAGCATCATCATCATCATCATCAGCAGCAGCATCATCATCATCATCATCATCATCATCATCATCATCATCATCATCACCTGACCTTCAAGCACTAAGGCGATTAAGTATCATGAACTGTGATTAGATGCACTATCAACCATCGAGAAAATGGTCCTAACCAGCGTATTGATTGCCATTCATCATGATATTGCAAATTATTTAATCATGGCTTATCACCATCTGACTGTTCCTCATCATGCTATTCATTGGATGATGAATGGTCATTATAAGTGATGATCTTGATGAATTGATGGTGCTGGACATTGACTGTTGATATGGTTGGCTAATGGTGGTTGAACCAATGGGCGTTGAATGGTTTACAATCCTTTGTTCACCATAAACTTGATGGCCAGTGGTTGACCACTACTTAACCATCACATGTGTACAACTTTCCTTATTCAACCATCATTAGTACCATTAGTTAACCATTTTTATTAGTATCACGATTCATCATTTCATGACCAATCAGTTCATGATAAACCATCTCAATGGATCGCTAAGTATCATTAGTTATCACTACTCAACCATCATTTGTCAACAACTATCATCATTTAATCATCATTAGTACCACTAACTTGTCCATCGCTAATATCATGGCTTACCACCAATTCACCATGTCATAGCGTTGGCGGCTTGTTGTTTGGGTTTGTCAGCTGTGACTGGACCAGGGCGGCGGCGTTGAGCCATCTGCCTCCAACGAATGAGGCCGGCAAGGGCCATGGGATGAGAATGGCTGGGTGGTAAAGAAGACATGGGTTGTGTTAAAATCTGTAATGGTTGGTGTGGTTAAGAGCAACCACGTCATGAGAATTCATAGTTGGTGTGGTAAAGTAGCTATGATGGTGGTGTTAATAAGCCAATGGTTAAGAAGCCATGGTTGGTGAAGCATAGGGGATTATATAGATCTAAAATGGTTAAGGTAATTGATGATGGTATGGTTTAGAAGCTATAATGGTTAATAAGCCTGTTAACTAGAGGGAACTATAAGCAACAGAAACGGTCCAGGTAATTGATGATGGTTGGTATGGTTAAGAATCTATAATGCTTGATGATTGTTCAGAATGCTTCAGAATAGTTGGTGACATGATGATGGTTTTGCTGACCAGCTCATGGTCGTTGATAGTGGTTGATGATCAATAAATGGTATCAACTGTTGCCTGATGATTTATTCATGGTCATTTGACCATTGTTTGATGGTGATTTAGAATTTTATTTATGGTTCATGATGATGAATGAATAATAATGGTCAAACCAATAAAGATGATTGATATGTTGATTCAAAACAAATAACAATAAGAATGATAACAATCATCATCATCATCATCATCATCATCATCATCATCATCATCATCATCATCATCATCATCATCATTGATCAGTCCTTTCCCTGCAAGATCAAAATTCGCAAGCCCCCGTGGGACACCCAAATCCACCGGCACCTCCTGATCGGCCCATCGGGCGGGTACCCCTCAGGCTACTTTTCCCACCCGAAAGATCTAGCAGCTGTTTTTATTGTAGTTAGGTGATTTCGGGCACCAGAAGATCCTGAGGCAGATCAGAGACTTTTTGATTCAGAGAGTCCGAGGGTGGTCCGAGTTGATCCAGTTGACAGCATGGACAGCATACCGTTGAGCAGTCATACGTTCGAGTGGTCAACTGCGACGGCGTTTGGTGTTGGTCGGTTGGTGTTTTCCGCAGATGCTCATGCTGCTTTCCGGCTCTGGGAAGAGCCGTGGTGCTCTCATGTTCGCAGGTTCTGTTGGAAGTAGTGAACTTGAAACATACTGTGAAACGAATGACCACTTGTGACCATTCAATAAAGTATGCCTACTGCTTGAAACATACTACTGTATGTTTGGGAATCTGCTTTCAGTGAAAAGTCAAGTCGATCCTGGATGATGTCATTCTATAAAGCATTCACGACCCAAATCTTCAGTGGTGGCAGTGGCTGGTTTTTGTTAAACTCCGCTCGAAATCTGTCATTCACCCTTGCATTGTTGGGAATGGGCAGATGGTCATGCATGTACTCCAACACCAAAATGTTTTGGTCCCCAATGGTTGCCTTCGAGGATAGTCTAGTCTCCTACCTGTTTGATTTCACTGAGAGCTACACCATTGCTTCTTCTCAACTTGTATGGCAAGCACCCAACGGATCCAAACATGTCGTAATTTGCTAAGCCACTGACGTCAACATTTGGGAAGCCATTGATGCTCATTACTCTTGGGAACCATTACACAGCCAAATCATCAAACAATCTCTTAGTAACCCCCGGGACATCACTATTAATAGTTCAGCTCACTACTCTCCGGAACCATATTAAACCAAAAATTCAAACCATCCCGCCAGTGTTGACTTACCTTTGCCTTCGTCACGCCACGCAGGCAGAAGAAGAGGAAGAAGAAAAGGCCGGAGCCAGAACCATAGGGCCAGGTGTTTGCCAGTTCAACGCCGAGGAAGTGGCCAAAGCTTCAAGTTGTGGGGGTTGGAATCAGTTCCTGTTGGAGATACCAACCAAGCAACCAACCAGGCAAGCACCCAGGCAACCAACTAGTAGCTGATGAAGATGATCATGACGGTTGAGAAGCATCGATGCTCATGCTTTCACAGATTCTCAAGCTGCTTCATTGTAGATCATAGCCAACAAGAATCTGGTTCAGGGGATGGCATTGGATAACCGATGGTCCACGCTTGTTTCAGCTGTTTCTCAACCATACGACTGGGATGATTGCTTGAAATGACCATGTCTCTTGTTCCTCAGCCATAGCGACCAGAAGGGTTAGAAGCCCTTGCCGCGCGTCACTTACTCAGGGTTTGTGAACCAGGCCATGCACGGGTTGTTTCCTCGGAAAAGTTGTCAGAGCTTTGCCATGTTAACACTGCAGAGGAAGCAAGGGATGGCTGGGCCTAGTCGTAGCACTAGTGGGTTCGAGATGTTTGGTTTTCAATCACACCATGTTGGGATGATGTTTGGTATTAGACCAGCATAGTTTAGGATGGGGCAAAGCCGGCCACCAACAACAAGTTACTAAGACCTCGGTGAAGATCAGACCTCACCATTGATGCCAACTGACGCAAGTTGCGCGTCATACCAATAGTTGGTTCACCCATCAATAGTTGGCTTATGAACCATTTGCCGGTTCTTGAGTCCACCAGGTTTTCCATAGAAGATTATGTGTATGTATATATATGTATATATATATATATATATATATATACATGTTTATTGCAATGGAAGGTGAATACCTTGGGAGACCTCAGTCACCATGACTCTGGCTCGTGGCGGATATTGCACTGAACTGCTGCAGGTCCCAATTCTGAAGGGTTTTTTTGAACGATTGCAGGGGTCCAGAAGATTTGGGATTGCAATCCCTGCTGACTAGAAGGTGAACACTTCGGGGGTGCATGTAGTGTGCAGACCCATGGATGTTTGATGCACTTCAAGCCGCTTGTGAAAGCAGATTGTCGCATGATGCACTGCTGATGTTTGCGCAGCTAAGCAGATGGGCAGCTGCTTCCCATCACTGGTTGCGTTTGATCAGCTACTCAGGCTATCAGCCACTCTGGGAGCTGAGACTACCTGGTGGAGGGTTGTTAGATCCCCCACTGATGAGACTGCGGCAATATCCACCAATAGTAACCACTCGAGAGTTTCATGTTCAGCCACGATCAACAGCAAGCATTCTTCACTGCTGTTGGTTCTAGAGATGAGTCCCTGTGTCATTTCACCCGTCTCCCCCACCATTGATAACCTGACATGTCCTGACATGCCTCAACAAGGATGGTCTTCCTGCCAGGTTCAACTGGACCTCCAAGTATCAAGGTTCTAGCTCGACACGCTCATGAGGACGCAGCTGCGGCTACAGCATGAAGCGACCAGGGTTCAGAAGCGGATCCAGTCACCAGATTTCAGAGCAATGGAAGCCTGCTGCACCATTGGCAGAATGGTTGCTTGCCAAGTTATTATCCCCCTACGAAGAACGCTAGTGCCACATGTTGAGTGCCTTTGTTCACCATGATCTAACCAACCAACATCAACCATTTAGACATGGTAGCGACATGTAGCGACCAACGGCAACCATCTTCCACCATGTTTTGTTGCTGTGTCCTGTAAGTTATTGGTTCTCCCCCGTGCCACTGCGTGCTCGTAGACAGCCACGGATCAATGCACTGGTACCTTAATGCACTGGAACCCAGCAAATCCCAATGCACAGAGATGCAATAGATCCACCAAAAAAAAAACGAAGTTCAGTACAATTGCACATAGCCAGTTTCAGAGTCAGAAGCCGGGCTGAAGCAACAGGGGGAAAGCATCACTTGGTTGATTTCTTGGTAGCAACCAGTGATTTTTGGGGCGAGGAAACGCCCTGTGAGGCCCCTTGTGCCAAGCCCACCATGTGCTGAGATGGGTTGCCTACTGTTCCCACAGCTCCATGGGGGCCGTGTCACTACCACCATGGCTCAGTCATCAGCCATTGATGTTCACAGCAAAATGTTGGGAAAACATGGGAAAACATAATGACTTCTGTTAGATCAAACCATTTTTGTCCGCTTTTTTTCAGAAAGTATACCGGGTATACCAGGAAAACAGCATGATTCATGGAAAAACCATGCAAAACCTACTAATTATCATTTGGACACCCCACCAAATCTTAAGAAATGGATGTGTCGTGTGACATGGGGCAGCCCCGCATAGACATACCCAGCCCTCCACTCATCGGTCTCCAGGCCAAAGGCTGGGTCGATCCCGCAACGGCCGATAGCGACGGCTGGGTCGCCATGGTGTTGGGCACCTCCAAAATCGATGGTTTTTTTTGCTCAGAAATTAGTGAAAGTTGGGATAGCTCCAAAAATTGTTTTTTGGCTTAGAAATTGGTGAACATGAACGTTTGGAGAGAGTATTTGACTCGAAAATAGTGAACATTTAGAGCATTTGGAATGGATTTTGGGAGTATTTGGTTCGATATTAGTGAACATTTGCTTAGAAACTCGTGGTTGTCATACTCCCAGCTGCTGACATCAGTGCTTAACGTGGGCATTTGGAATGGATTTTGGAGATACCCCCTGTGGCGAGTTGTCCCACGTCTCACAACGTTCATGACGATTGGTGGTGCAGGCAGCAGGTGGATATAGCATGAGATTTGAGATGATTTGAGTCACCTCACAAGGCTCCCGTGATTGAAATGTCAGCGGCTCCTAGGTTGGATTTTCCTCACAAAGATGCAAAGCATGGTTTCCCCTAAACAGGGTGGTACACCATTATTCCCCAAACCACTAGAAATACTGCTTCAAATCAGCTTGAAACCACAAATGTTTCTTGATTGAGTGCCTTCTTAGCAGCACTGTCCATTTGCTTGGAGAAAGTGATTGACAAGTTTCCTCCTCAAGTTGAGTATATCATACATTGTTTGAATCCTTTCAAAGCTGAAGTAACAAACCCCGAAAAACTCCAATTTGTGTCTTCGGTGACCGAAGGTTTTCCAGGAAGTTAGCGCCACAGGTGTTTCTACGTGTCTTGGGTGATATGTTGTGGTTTTGAACCATTTATGTTTTCCCTAGTATTTGGGATGATTGGTTGATTGACAAACATCTTTGTTGAGATGGGTTACAACCACCAATCAGGCTGCCTCACACCACCTTCGACAACTCCGGTGTTGTCGGCAGCAACACTGAGTTGCTGCAGCAATTCCATCCTTCACTTCAGAACAGCTGCGAAATGCTAATCGCTTAAATCATGGGACATGCAAATGATGCAGAAATCACTTTCTTAGCTAAGCCGAAGAAGTTCTCGTGCCACCACTTTCGATGTATCATTCAATATTTCTCGGAGCTCGAAAGCTATGTGCTCCAAGCAATTCATCAGCGTAGCAGCTGACTTTGATGCGTTTTACAAAGGAAGCATGGCTGTGGGTCAAAACCCCGTACCCCTGGTTCCCCCATCATTAACCATTGTTTTCCCTATAGTTGGCTGGGTACTAACCCCCATTATTGGTTGTTTAATATTGACCCATAGCCACATTGCTACGTGGATGTGCATCCTGCTGCTGTTCGTAAGTGGTTACCCAAGCATGGTAAGAGGGGTTGATTCACCCCCCTTTCACGGTGACCAACTTATCCAAGGGGTATGAGCTGAATGGCATGGGCGGCGTTCTAGTACCATGCTGCTCTCCTAATGATCATAGTTTTGAGATTTAATATTTGGGCTGGCTCCTTCCAACTTGAAAAACCGCAGTAGTGTGTCATTTTACCGTGATTTGTTTAATAAGTTGGTACAAGCCTCCCAGGTTGTTGAGTTATCGCTGTCAATTACATGTTTGCTTTAATTAGACCGGTAGAATCCCAAAAGAACATAGCTTGATTACTGCAGATTGATGACTATGAAGCGAAAGAATTGGTGGCTTCGTTCAGAAATCATGTGCCAACATGTTAAGTTATGCTTGGTTCATTGCTATTGCTTATGGCTGTGGATATACCTGGAGATAGGGATGACCCATGGCTGTGGGTAGCACTGGTGGAAAACCAGTCCAAGGTTCATGCTTAGGTTTGTAAGAATTGACGTTCAACCTTGAGACAGGGAGCCCAAATGATGTGACGGATGGAACCCCCTTTTGGCTTGATGCCTGTCTCCTTTTTCCACTGGCTCTGCATGTGTGGACCCATGCTTGACCATTTGCACAGGAGATTACGAGATTCCGTCATTTTCGTCGTGGCTGCCTGCACATGATGTAGATCGCCATTAACAGTAAAGAAGTCAAGGATGTTTTTACATGTTTGATATGTGTATAGATAGATAGATAGATAGATAGATAGATAGATAGATAGATAGATAGATATAGATAGATACAAACATGCGTATTTAGATGCTCTCATATCTAAACGGAACGAATACGCAGCTCTGACGGGTACCGGCTTTGGACATGCCCCTTAACCACTTGTTTGAAGAAAAAGTGACAGCCTTTTGTGTAATTTGTGATGCTACGATTACGGATCACAATTCCTGATGATGCAATTCCTGGTGTTGCTGTCACCAATCAAGAGATGTTGAATGAGCAGTTTTCAATCCACATGCATCAGTAACATGATAAGGTGGAGCAGTGGAGCATCGATTCTAGGGATTTCCAGGGCGTCCAACTTAGAAAAATCGAACAGCAACCTTTTCGGGCAGCGGGGCACACGATGTGTTGAGCCCCGGAGAAATCAAAGACATGGCAGAGTGATCAGCCAACATGTTGACGAAAGACTGGTCAAATGATGAGGTGAATCACATCAACGATGCTCCTGTCATCAACTCACAGCTATTCGGTAAGAGCACTCGAACTTGACCAGATGGACTACGCATTTCGCGGCAGGAGATTGGCATAACTCTTGTCAGCTTAGACACAATGAGTTGTTTGCTCCTTGTACGAATTGCTGATTAACGTTCCAACAGCGTGGATAAATCCTTTGCCGGACATAAGCATACCAAAAGAGACTGCAGTGTAGGGGAGAATCTTTGTCCCTAAAGAAGCAACCCAACAGAAACCGTAGGACATGCTTGATGTGTAAGATTTCTGAAAGGAGCCCAAGCAACGCTCACCACTTGCGGACGATTTCAGACGAAATCCGCCCGCAACACTCGTTTTTTTGCATGGCTGGGAACTTAGTCTTAAAGGGCCGAGTTTGTGTATAGGCCCACGGCCATGTCGTCGAACTCAACGCAATGAAGTTCCTTTTTTCCCCAGTCCAGTGATCAGGGCGTGCTTCCCACACTGCAACGGAGCATGCCTTGAAAGCTGTGACTGAGAAGGAGAAGGCCGCTCCAAAGCCACTGTTGGAAGGAGGCACTCAGCTGTTGAGATGCAGGGGATTGTGGTTAGACATCACTGGACCAGGTTGAGGTTACAACTTTCTGAATTTCCATCATTAGAAACAGGTGGAACTGGTGAGTTGAAGATGGATTACATAAGAGGGAAGTGCTTCAGTTCAAGCTGCACCATGGACATCAAGACATCGGTGGACAAAGTGGGGTACCTCTAAGGCATGCCAAGACTTGCTGGCAGGGAAACCTTTTGGGAGTACTAAACTTATCAACAGACATTTGGCTTTGTGCATTACGTCTTTGTTGGGGACGTAGGACTTGTGATATGATATGACATGATATGACATGATGCGATATGATATGATATGTGAATACAGAAGTGTTTCTTGTTGCTGTTCCAATTAAATAATACGATCTAATCGTGCCCTTAAGGATTGTTGGAATGGATAGAATGCCCTTCTTCTTCTGTGAAAGGGTTCGTTTACGAGTTTAGCCACATCTCAATACATTCGGAATATAAAAAAATCCAGGAAAAATACAGACATAATATAAGATATATACGGAAAATATATAGAGATATTTATGATTCTACAACTATGGGGAAAATAACTAAACTATATGATCTAAATATAAACATGGAAATATATAAGTACATGATTATTGTAATGAATAAATCAATTTAATTATATATGTTGTTTAAAAAGTAAAAATATATGATATACGTAGTAATTAAGACTATGTTGAGCATAGAATAATATTAATATATATAAATATTAAAAAAATGATAGAATTTAGTTTATTTTAAAGAAATATAGATATTATACAGGGGTAGGATAAAAAATTGGAACAAAATAGGGCCACTGACCGCAAACCCTTTTCTCATAGAATCCTATAAGTTGAAGATTTTATCTTATACCTATGAGCTGGGGGCGGAGGAATTACCACCCCGAACTGAATTTATAGTATTATAATTTTGGTTCGGGGTAGTAATTCCTATGTGGTTGCCTTTGTTACGGAAATTAATGGACGCGATTTTCCTAACTAGTTTTAAAAACCAATTATTTTTTTTTAAAATTTTCTTCTGAAATAATATAATAAATATATATTTAAGAATTTAAATTAATATTATATATTATTTTTAAATTAAAAATATATATATAAATTTAAAAATAAAATTAAATAAAAATAAATAAAAATATATTTATTTATATTTATTTTTTAAAAAAAATTTAAAAAAATATATTATTAATATATAAATAAAATAAATTAATAATTAATAATATTTAATTTATATAATAAATATTAATTAATTTATATAATTATATAATTTTCTATTTTTAAATATATATTTATACTTACATATAAAAACACGAAATCCCATGATAGTTTTTTTTCCAATAGTTTTTGGCTTAAGGGCTTATGTTTATTGGGCACCGACCTGGCTGCGGGTGCCCAATGTGTCTTACTTACAATCGGATTGGCCTGCGGCTGGTGGACATTGATAAGTTTCCAGGGTATAGCGCCTTTGCTGCCGGGCGCTTGAGACAGCTGGAGGGGGAACTAAGGGACGAGTGGGATAAATTGCTGCGAGATTCCTCCTCTCCCAACTGGCCACAGGATTTGCTGCACCTGCTGGCCTGGCCCCTGCGGATCGTCTAACCCCAGTTGTGCCACCAGGAAAAGAGAACCGAAGAGCAGAGGCCAGAGATTTATTTGCAAAGAGAGTAGTAATTCTACCGGCTCCCAGTGCTACTAATCAAAGTTCTGTGAAAAAAGTGAAAGAGGAAAGCTGCAGTAAAAAAGAAGTCGAAGCTGAGGAAGGGAAGAAAGATTCTCCCAAAGTGGTAAGGGAGGAAGATACTCCCAGTGAGAGAAAGACACCCTTAGGGTACGGAAAAAGAGGACTCGAAAGCTATTAACAGAGGAGTAAAGGAGGAAAGACCTCCCATTTAGAGGCCAGAGAAGAGGAGCTGTTCCAGGAGGAGAAGAAGGAAGCGAAGAAAAGAAGAGAGCGGAGTATTTGAGGAGCCAGCATCGAGCTCCAAGCCGTCCGGAGCAAGGAAGAGAGAGAGGGAGGACTCCAGGGGAGACAGATCTCCCAGTGTTAGGGGCAAGGAAAAGAAGGCGCGGCCTGAGAAACCGCCTGAGCCCGCCGAGCCCCCCAGAGGATATAGAGGGGACCTGGGGACCACCCACGTTCTAAAAGCTTAAGGAGGAGGTTGGAAGGGTTATGTGCCCTACTCAGGACACCCAAGGTGGTCCGGCAAGAATAAAGGCATCACAAAGAGAGCCAAACAGGAAGTATACAACGAGAAGAGGAAGTACGACCGTTGGAGGTAGCAAGGGAATATGGCTCCCAAATTGAGGAGGCCGGCAGCGGCACCCGTTCCTTTGAGGCGACCGGCGGGAAGATTGAGACCAGCTGTCCCAGCGGTGCCGGTTTTGAAGTTGAAGGATCTTAATGTGGATCAGTTACGAGGGCTGGGTTTCGTCTAGCTTACTGATGCCCTTTACTATGGCCGTGAGGTTCAACTGGCTGGAGAAGTAAAGGGCATGAAGATGGTGGAAACCAACCTCTACTTGGACTTCAGGGTGACCGGAACTTTGGACGACGCTTTGCTCCGGGCGGTCACTGGAAAGGCAAACAGGCTGGTGGAAGTCCATGTTTGCCCCGATGGGTGTCCAGGTGACCTCACAGGGGAGTTGGTCCTCCATGGGCGAAGTTACTCCCAAGAAGGGCGTGAGAGAGAAGCTTGGTATCGCAACGTTGAAGAGGTTATTCCTATTGAGAATCCGCAGGATGAATTGAGGAGGCTGAGAAAAGCAGCAGAGGCCGCAGATGCAAGGGAGAAGGAGGAGGTTTTTCCCAAGACAAAGAAAGAGAAAAAGGAGAAGGAGAAGAAACGAAAAAAGGAAGAAAAGAAAGAAGTCAGAGAGAAAGAGGCAGAGAAGAAGGGGCCTAGAGAGTCCGAAGAAGAAGAAGATAAGGACGAGGTAGGTCGGAAGGACTTATCTGGAGTTTTTAAAGGAACCGGACTTGATCCGAATGCCAAGAAGAGAAGTCGGTTTATGAGGAGAGCACGAAAAGCCGGTAAGTTAAAGAAGAAAAAGAAGAAAAAAGGCAGCAGCGAAAAGTCAGGTTCGAGTTTTTCAAGCTCTTCGAGTGGCTCTACAGGAGGTGGCGATGGAGCCGGGTTATTTAACTCGGAAAAGAAAGTGAAGATCTTGGCGAGGAAGTTCCTAGGAGCACTGACAGCTGGCAGCATAGCTGAGGCACGGAATCAGTGCCTTACAAGTCAGGGCACTCTTTGGGGGGAGGACAAGAAGGCCTTGCTACCGCACTTCACGTTCTACTGCAGGCAGCATGTGGTAGGACAAATGTCCCCTCCTATGAGCCAAGAAATCTTGACAGTGGCTCTTACCCTTGACTACATGTTGCAAGGGAAAATAGCACTCGCGGCTGACGTGCTCAGTCAGCGTCTCAAGGCGCTGGAGGCGTTGGGAAGAGGAAGCCACTGGAGCGTGGCAAGGCAGATGGAGTTAGTACAAAGCAGCCAGACAGGAATCGCAGAGGAAATAGAAGGACTGGAAGCAGCACGGTCCGCCAGAGAAGAGGAAAAGCTTCGAACCATGATGTCACGTGGCTCCACAGGGAAAGGAAGCGACTATGGAGCAGGTGCGACGAAAGGAAAAAAGGGTAAGGAGGGAAAGTCTACGGGTAAAGGCAAAGGTGAGGATGGTAAAGCCAGAGGCGGCGATGGAAAGAAGGAGGACCATCAACAGTCATGGCAGAAGTCATGGCAGAATCAGAGGAAGAAATAAGTGAGGATTGCATCCCCACCGAGCCTAGCCTATCAAACTTACCCCTTACCCAAAGAAGCCAAAAGAGAGAGCGTGACACAGACAAAGAAAGCAGTTTAAGGATGAGAAAGCAAAAGCAGGATGGTGGCAGCAGCAAAATTTCAACAGGTAGTAAAGCAGATGGAGGCAAGGATGAGAGCAGCAGCAAGGAAGTTTCACCCGGTTTTACTTTTGCAGAGGTCGAAGACCTAATTCAGCAAGCCGAAGAGCGAGCAAAGGAAGACCTAAGGGAGGCGAAGGGGAGCAATCCTGGAACCTCCCAATCCTGGGCACTCCAAGTGCGTGAAAAGGTGACCCACCTTTTGAGCAGTTCTCCGCAGGGCACCTCTTTTGGCCAGGCCGCCCGAGTCCTTAATGATCTTCTGGAAATTTTACATGATAATGACCTTTGCAGACCCATGTCCACGGTTGGTAAAAGGTCTATCTTTCCTTTGCCAATCCCAGAAGAACATGGTAACTTGGGGGACAAATTTGGCATCCTCACGGCGTTGACCAGAGGGCTGAACAGTCTACATGGCTGTGCAGCGAGTAGCACAACCAACAGTGCTGCACTCTGCGCGCAAAAAAGGCTGACAGCTGTGGTGCGTGACTGTGGGTTTCTAGAGGAGTCCATTCAACAGGTTAACTTTGCTGAGTTTTTTAGACATCGTGGATTGGACTACCAAGGGGATGAGGTTAGAGTAGCAAAAGCGATTACGTGGAGGGGAATGGCTGGATCACTCCCAGACGAAGTAGGCACTTTAGATATCTTGCAGTATTGTGAAGGGGGGTTAAATACTTCATACAAAATATGGAGGATTACATCGTTCCGGAGGAGATGCAAGTAATTGGTAAGACCCCTCGTACTATGGTAAGTAATGATGAATGGCCACAGGTGGCCCAAGGCTTGATTGAGTGTGGACTTTGTGAAGTGATGGATGAGAAGGAGTTGTTCCATGTGAAGGGACAGCCATTGAAGAATGGCCTCTTTGCGGTTTCGAAGGATGAGTTTGTGGGGGACGTGGAACTGCTTAGGTTAATCATGAACCTAAAAGCGTTGAATTAGAACACCAGGGCAATGGATGGAGATACATCTACACTCCCTTCTGTGACTTCGCTGGGCACCCTTTTTCTGGATGAGGAGGAAGTCCTGTGTACGAGTTCAGAAGCTATAAGGTGTTTCTTTTATCTTTTCAGGTTGCCGCGGTTTTGGTTTCGCTATCTCGCTTTTGGCAAGGCGGTTCCGGATCGGCTCTTGCCAAAGGGGGTGGCTCCGGGAAGAGGGTTCCTGGTGGCGCGGGTGTTACCCATGGGTTATGCCAACAGCGTAGCGGTTGCGCAGTACGTACATCGCAGGGTGGTTAGGCAGTGCATGGGTTCAATGCATCCCCCGGTGGGAGCTGAGCAGGAGTCAAGGCGAGACAAGTTTGCTACAAGCAGTTCAAGTGTTTTTCGGGTATACCTCGACAACTTCGATTTCCTTGAGAAGCTGGAATCTTCAGAAGCAGAGGTCAGGAAAGGCAAGGTTTCCCCAGTGGTTGAAGAGTTGAGGCGAGCCTATGAGTTGCAAGGGTTGCCAAGGCATCCCAAAAAAGCTACCGAACAGCAGTGGCTGGCAGAGGTACAAGGGGCCTTGGTTGACGGTCAGCGTGGTGTCATTTCAGCGAAACCTGCTAAGGTGGCTAAATACATTGCTATGACCCTTGAACTCCTAAAGCATGGTCGTGCTTCACAACGGGAGTTACAGGTTGTGGGGGGCGGTCTGGTCTACCTCTGCATGTTTAAGCGTCCTCTGTTGTGTGGGCTCAACAAGTTGTGGAAGGTCATTGTGGGGCTGGAGGGTGCGCCTCGTTCTTGGAAAGTCCCTTTGTGTAAAGAGCTCACTGTGGAGTTGGTCCGCTTTTTAGCTCTTCTACCTTTGGCCTACATCAACTTGAGGGCAGGTTTTGCCAAGGAGGTTACAGCTTCGGATGCTTCATTGCAGGGTGGAGGTGCGTATGTCTCCAAAGGCCTCACTCCCTATGGGGTGGCAGCTTCTAGAGCTACCATCCGTGGGGATCTGCCAGAGAAACATGACTTCGTACAGGTGCTTACAGTGGGGTTGTTCGATGGTATAGGGGCGTTTCGGGTCGCGGCAGACATCCTAGGACTTCCTCTAGCTGGTCATGTGGCAGTGGAGTGCTCTCCTACAGCGCAGCATGTGATGGAAGCTAACTTCTCAGAGGTTATTCAGGTTTCACAGGTTGAGGAGGTCGATGAAGAGGCTGTCAGGGGCTGGTCGTTGAGGTTCTCATCTGTGGGATTGGTCCTGGTGGGTGCAGGCCCGCCCTGCCAGGGCGTCTCTGGCTTGAACTCTGACAGGAGAGGAGCTTTAAAGGATGTCAGAAGTTGCCTTTTCCAACACGTACCCCGCATCACTAGCTTAATCAAAAAGTACTTTGTTTGGGTACAAGTGCATGACTTGGTTGAATCGGTGGCTTCTATGGACTGCAAGGATTGTGTGACTATGTCAAACTCTTTGGGTACCTCGCCGTGGTTTATAGATTCCTGTGGTATGAGTTTGGCGCACCGCCCTAGAGTCTATTGGGTGAGCTGGGAACTTTATGAGGAACAGGGGGTTATCATTCGCTACGGTTCAGATGGGCGCCTACCTATATACAAGGTGAAGTACAGCTGGAGGCAGTCGTCGACGAAAAAGAGTTTTTGGAGCCCGGTTGCTCAAAGTACTCTACAAAGTCGTTCCCGACCTTCACTACAGCGCGTCCTTCCCCATTTCCTCTTCGCAAAGCGGCCGGTTTGGCTGAATGTTCTCCCCATGAGGTTGCCAGGTGGAAGGCATATGACCACCGCTTTCCCCCTTATCAATACCGTGATGTGCCCAGCATCACTGAACGGGAAATCATTTTGGGATTCCCAGCGGGCTACACCAAACAGTGTCTCTTAAAACAACATCATGGATCCCAAGCCCACCAAGATGCCAGATTCACCCTGGTAGGAAATTCGTGGTCGGTGCCGGTCATCGCGTGGTTGGTTTCCTGCTTGGTGTTCCCCCTGGGGTTGGTGCCCAAGCTTTCTTTGCAAGAAATTGTTAATTTGGTGACTCCTGGGAAGAGTTTTTCGCTTTAAATGGTTTTGCAAAGGCCCTCACTCAAGGTCAGCACTAAAACTGCGCCTTTGGATTGCAAGTTGGTACAAAAACTTTGTGGCTTGGTGTTACTGAAGGGACAAGATTTGCTTCTGCAACAGCAGAGCGCCCAACCCGTTCGTTCTCAGCGTTTGCGCGCTAGTTTACCGTCGAAGTTGTGGCGTTGGGCCAACATAGCAGGTTGGCAATGGACAGGGGACAAAGAGCACATAAATGTGCTGGAACTTAGAGCTGCCTATACAACTATCCGCTACCGTGTCGAAGTTCTTCGTCAGTGGGATGTGCGCTTCGTACATTTGTTGGACAGCATGGTGGTACTACATGGTCTTACACGTGGTAGGTCTTCATCGCGTAAGATGAAGCGTACTCTTATGAGGTTGAATTCTCTTCTCCTGGTCACCGGTCTCCAGGCCACTTGGGCCTATGTGGATACAAAGGAAAACCCAGCCGACAAACCGTCGCGCTGGGGTGTCAAGAAGAGATGGTTAAAGGTCAAACACAGAAACTAATGGAGGCCAGGACCAAGGAGGAGAGGAAGCGTGTGAGACAAATTATAGGTAGCTTGAAGTCCCTAGCCGTTCAACCCGTGACACAGAAGCGATACCAACAGTCCCTTGAGCAGTTTTATCAATACCTTCGACGGGAGAATCTTGTCCTCCCAAAACAACGAGATCGCCTTGACCCCTTAATATCAGACTATATTGAACATCTATGGAGCGAAGGAGAAGGTAGGGCTACAGCTAGTACTTTCTTGGCTGCATTGCAAGATTTCGACCCAAAATTCAGAGGGCAACTTCCTGCGTCATGGCGCCTGATGCATACATGGATAACAAACGAAGTGCCTAATAGGGCACCTCCGCTGACTGAACCTATCCTTAAAGCCATGATTGGATGGAGTTTTTTCAAGCAGTGGACTTCGTTTGGCATTAGTCTCCTCGTAGGATTTCATGGCCTTTTGAGAACTGGAGAACTTTTGGCGCTGCAAGCCCGAAATGTACATATCGTTAGCCCATCATCTCCCGCTGTCATTAGTCTGGGTTTAACTAAGTCCGGAAAGAGGGCTGGCGCTGAAGAAAGCGTCACCATCACTGATAAGGTTACCGTACAATGTCTGTGGTTTTGGAAAGCCTCAGTCTCAGAGTTTACCTTTTTGTGCCCGAAACCCCACAAGTGGCGTGAACTTTTTGCCACTTGTCTTGAACAAATCCACGTTTCTGAGTGGGCATTTCGCCCGTACTCACTGCGCCGAGGAGGTGCCACGGCCCTGTTCACTAAGTGTAACAGCTTGGACCATGTACTTTTTACCGGACGTTGGTCTGCCGTTAAAACGGCTAAGATCTACCTTAATTCCGGATTAGCCATGCTGGCTGATTTAAAGATTTCCGTATCCGTTTTGCGTCCATTTCTTACCGTTTTGAAAACTCCGTTGTCTCCCGGCCTCAACTTGAGCAAGCTCTGGCACAGAGCAGGACTGGGGGACGTGGAGTACAGAAGAAGCCTTCAACTCGAAAGGTCAAAAGTGTGTTCCAGGGTGGAGTTTCTCTTTTCTGTTTTTCCCGAATTTTTTAACCATGTGCTCGAGGTATAGGTTTACCCGGTGTGGCGCGGAGCCTGTAGGGCACAAAGGGGGGTTTATGTCAGACTTCCTGGTGTGGCGGAATCTGGCATAAATCGAGCTCCTAATTCTTAAAGGTATCACCTTGGAGTGGTGTTTAGTATCTGTCCGATTTTCCTTTATTGATTGACCAACTCGGGTCTGCAAAGAAAAGTGGGAATGGGATGTAAGTGTTTGTATTCACGCTCACATATGTAAACACGAAATCCCATGATAGCTTTCTTTCCAATAGTTTTCGGCTTAAGGGCCCACCCTCCCCCCCTGGAGTACAGAAGAAGCCTTCAACTCGAAAGGTCAAAAGTGTGTTCCAGGGGGGAGTTTCTCTTTTCTGTTTTTCCCGAATTTTTTAACCATGTGCCCGAGGTATAGGTTTACCCGGTGTGGCGCGGAGCCTGTAGGGCACAAGGGGGGTTTATGTCAGACTTCCTGGTGTGGCGGAATCTGGCATAAATCGAGCTCCTAATTCTTAAAGGTATCACCTTGGAGTGGTGTTTAGTATTTGTCCGATTTTCCTTTTTTGATTGACCAACTCGGGTCTGCAAAGAAAAGTGGGAATGGGATGTGAGTGTTTATATATAGATTGAAGATCATTTGGGTCATGAATATGGATTAATATGGTTTTTCCAATAAAAGTATGGGGTGGTTAATACTATGGGATGAGACCATGTGAGACCATTTAACATATTCATTGAAATGGAATTGGGGGGTGATTGATTAATGTAGATCTACCATTTGCACACATTGAAAATTGCTCATACTACAGCATTGTTGTTGTTATCATTGCTAGACTCTTTTCAACAAGTTTTTTGGTTTACCCGGGAAGGTTAGCATCACCCTTTTTCTGTCTACCGTGCTGTAGGAAAGTATCGTCTTATTAAATGTGAATCATCAGCCACTGGTGGAATTTTCATGCCAAAATCTACCAGAGGGTAGGGAAAAGGATCATAGAATCGTGATCATTGACTATTAAACATGTTGAATCACTAACCATTGTCAATCACAATGGCCAATCACAAAAAATCGCGAAGCTATCATCAACCAATCATTAGCCAACCATGGGCCAGTCACTAACCAATCACGAACCATGATCTAAAATATTATGGACCAATCATTGAGTGTTTGTCCTGATAGCCACGGTCATTTTTTTAAATTTGGTCGGCCATGACGTATGTCATCAAATCCATTGAGTTGCTCCTCTTGTGCCGTCCCCCTGTCTGGCGCAAGCCACGCAAGGCTAGAAATCACGATAAACAAGACCATTTGGCATGGTAGCTGACCATCAGTTATTGCTGGTCGTAGTTGGCTGCACACATGCTTTTTAAAGAAACATATTACCCGCTATAGCCAACTGCAACCAACTATAGCCAGCTAAAAGCAATTGATCTACCATGGTTAACCACGGATAGCCATTAAATTTGTTTGTTGCAGGTCGATTAAGGTCATTAATGGTTAACCCCTACACACCATCTTTTTCACCTTTCAGAACCTCTTTACGAATCATTTACCATTAAGCAACAAGTACGTATTGGCCATAGTCCATCGCCGTCGATCAACCATTCGTCAATCGTTACTCGCCACAAGCCATGATCAATCATTGCAAACCGCAAACGGTCGAAGAAACCATCATTCGAAGCTAGTGGGGACGCCGTCCATGCTTCACTTCAATGTAGCTGCTGCCAGCGGCCGCAGTGAGAGCTTCTCGCTGCCAGAGTCTTCCAAAGTTGGGGATTTGAGACATTTGGTGCAGCAGACCTTTGCCCAAGGCTTTGTGAGACTCGTTACCTCCGAAGGGCGTATTCTGACGGATGCCAATGAAGCTTTGGCGGGTCTCGGAGACCAACTCACTGCCATTGTGCTACAAACCAACTTGGCGGCAACGGAAAACGCCTTTGCCCTGTGGTGCCCTGGAGGCAGAAAAATCGTTACTTGGGGTGATCCATTGTCGGGTGGGGACAGCTCTGCAGTTCAATGTGAGCTGAGGAATGTGCAGCAGATTCACGCAACACACCGCGCATTTGCTGCAGTCCTTGGAGACGGATCTGTTGTGGCCTGGGGTGATCCGCAGTGCGGGGGTGATAGCTCTACAGTCCAAGATCAGCTGAAAAATGTGCAGAAACTACATGCTACAGAGAAGGCCTTCGCTGCCATCCTGGAAGATGGATCTGTTGTGACCTGGGGTGCTCCAGATCACGCTGCGGACAGCTCTGAAGTCCAAGATCAGCTGAGGAACGTGCAGCAGATTCAGGGCACAGAAAGGGCATTTGCTGCTATTTTGGCGAATGGGTCTGTTGTGACCTGGGGTGATCCCGATTATGGCGGTGACAGTGTGGCAGTCCGCAATTCTCTGCAAAGCGTGCAGGAGATTCAGGCGACCAGCTACGCATTTGCTGCGACTCTGACGGATGGATCAGTGGTTACATGGGGCAATCGGTATCAAGGGGGTGATAGCTCCCAGGTTCAGCTGAAAGATGTCAAGCAGGTAGTGGGAACCAAAGGTGGTGCCTTCGCGGCCATCAGAACTGATGGGACCGTCACCACTTGGGGCAATGACATCTTCGGTGGTGACAGCTCAGCAGTCCAAGAGAAGCTGAAAGATGTCCAGCAGATTGCCGCCACGGCTCTAGCGTTTGCAGCAATTCTCTTGGATGGATCTGTTGTGACTTGGGGCAATGCAGAATTGGGTGGTGATAGCTCGGCAGTGCAAGATCAGCTGAAAAATGTGAAGAAACTCGAAGCTTCTGATAATGGTGCGTTTGCAGCGATTACAACTGATGGTTGCTCGCCGGCTATTTTTGCACGTTTTGCCGTGGCCAGATTTTAAGCATTCTGGGTGACTTAAATCATGAATTTAGCATAAAATGCTGCACAGATATGTACAGAATTATATATACGAATGAAAACAAATAACACAAATACCCACGAGCACCAAGATTACGGAGATGAACATGCAACTTAAAATATTATGCTCGTTTTTGGTATGTTGTTACGGGCCGGGTTTTGTCACACTCTGATTTAAGATGGTCAACTAACGGCGGAGTGGGACTGTGCTGATAACCCCCAAGAAGGCTCGAAATGATCAGTTTGAGTGGAGGAACCTTCTTGTGGGGTACCAGGAAAGGAGGAAACATAGAGTTTCCAAGCATAGGAACATCCAGTTGTAAGGAGGAAACACAGAGTTAGTATTTTTCCCGGAGTTGCATCACCAATCACTGGATAGGTGAGGAAGAATCTGCTGGAAACCGCTTGTAGCCAGGCCCCATCCCATGAATTTTCCCATCCCTGTGCACCGAACCGTTCAGGATCTGTTGTGACCTGGGGTGAAGCGCAATGTGGCGGTGATAGTTCTGCAGTCCAAGATCAGCTGACGAATGTGCAGAAGCTTCGCAGCACCTGGGCTGGTGCATTTGCAGCGCTCCGGGACGATGGAGCTTTGGTGACCTGGGGGCAGGCCTTGAAGGGCGGGGACAGCTCCGGAGTCCAAGATCAACTTGGAGATTTGTGACCAACGCGGGCCGGCAAAAACGGGGCGTTGGTGGGTTTTCTGCTGCAGTTACGAGGTGGATCTGCGGGTTAAATGATGTTCTGCCAGAGTAAATGCATGTAACTATCAGTGATTGTCGATGGATGGATGGATTGCAGTTCAGTGGCTAAGAAACCAAGAGATATAACCAGGGGGCCGGAAGTTTTGAGAATCACAGCTGTCAGACGAGCAGCGATTTGGCTCCGCCTGGCGGCTTGAGCCCTTCAAGATCGGAAGGCGAGCAAGATTCTGGTAGATGAATTCAAGTTTCATAGCTTGATTTCTACAGTGCTGACAAGATTTGCCATAGGATGCTATAGGTTCTTACCTATGCAGGTTTTCCAGCTATCTGGTTTCTACCAGCACCCTATGATCAACTGCCGTGGCCCATAAACTCTTTAATCATGATCGGTTCAAGCACGTTGATGGCCGTTGACTTAGTATGTAGCGTTCAGGATCAATATCATGACTGGTTGGTGGTTTGCTTAACATGTTTCATTTTTGCTTGTAATCATTAACGGATTGTTTGTTGACTTGCGCATATTTTTCATAGGGTGGTACAACCATCTAACAGATGAGCTATCCGAAGAATCGTACGCAAACATCCCAACAACCCGACTACTCTGTTCATTTCCTGTGGACACACCAGGGTCCAGCACAAGGGTATTGACCAACAACCAAACGAATACTCCCGCAGGAACCTAGCTTATGCCAATACACATCGGTACGAGGCTATGCCAGCAAGAACCATACTTGTTGGAGACTATCACTCATGCACAAGTGGCGGTTTACATAACGGGCCACGGTGGAGGGTTTCGTTCTGTAGACGGAGCCATGTTTGTTGTATAATGAGATTAATAAGTGCTGATCATGCTTACTGATGCTTCAGCAATGCTTCAGAAATTTTATCGATACGAACCTTCAAAGGTCATTTAGCCAGTACTCAACCATCACATCATATTCACCTATCTGGGTGGATCATAGCTACTACCTAAGCTTTTTAGGCTCTTTGGGACATGATTGATTTACCACATGGCCACAAAAAGTTAGACTTTTGGCAGATGATCTAAAAACCACCAAGCTATATTATTGCTGGCAAGTTATTATCCAATGATTGTCAACCACTACTATCCAAGACTTGCACGCTATTAACGCATTACTTCACGACCATTTGCTTCTTTGCTTCAGGCCCCGCGGCTACGGCGTTTTGCGGTAGCTTGCGCGTTTGCGCTGTGACGTGTGCGCTGAATGTGGCGTAGCTGGGCCACGCAGATGGTTAAGGTGGTGCTGAAATTAATTGTTAATGATGGTTAAGCACTGGTTTGGTGATGGTAAAGTGATGGTTAAATACTGCTTAAGTGATGGTAAAATGATGGTTGAGCATGGGTCAGGTGATGGTAGAGTGACGGCAAAGTGTTGCTTGAACCAGTGGTGAATGATGGTTGAACTGTTGGGTGGATTGGTGGTTGATGATGATTGATGGTGATGGTTCACAACCAGCAAAAACCACACTGAATCATGAAAATGTTCAATTCATCATCAGATTAGCTCGCTTGATTGGTTATGATAATGGATTATACCAACTGTCTACGATTGTGAAGGGTTAAGGGTTCATGAAACACGGAAGCTCGAAGTACCCTAAATTGGCCCTAGATGATTGATTTATATGACTGTTCAATGACCAGGGTGTAGAACTCGGTTTAGAACCCATCAACCTGTAGTTGTTTGCCATCAATGGGACTAACCCTACCTATAAACCAAGTGAAGCCAAATGGGGGGCATCAACTTGAAGCACAAGCTTCAGCTTTTTTGTGTAGCTATTTCTGCAGCTTGCCATTTCTGCTATCAGGGAACAACTGTGAACCATGGTTGATGACACAGTGATGCCCTTGAGGGACTGTTGACTGGGTTCAGGCCAATGGTACAACCAGCTTGATGGGTAGCTTGATCGGTGGGTTAGCCAGCCAAAACCAACTTGGGGGATATCATTTCCGTGTTTCTCAAGTCATAGGGGACCCCCAAATCATCCAACAGTAATCACTCCTCTTCTTGCGGTCCCGGCCAGCTGCTGCAAAGAGGTGACCGGTAGCAGGAGAGTCACTTGAAACAACAGAGTAGCAACAGTAATCATTTGCAGTAAAAACCATCTATTTCTTGGGACCCCTATGGCTTGACAAACCCCAACATTTTGCACCTCTGCATTCCAGCTGCAGCGTGCGTATCATTGCGGTGTGGCAGAGGTGGTTCAGGCCTCCAGGAGGAAGCCAGACGTAACCCTGGTGAAGCAGAGATATTTGGCTATGGGTCATTATTAACTACGCTTCACCTATTTCATAATAGGCACATCTTTGATTGATAATTTAGCTGGTTAAGTGGTTGACAATTAGTGATCATAATAAATCATCTATGGCTATGGGATGCTAGGGGTCAATATTAACCAGCCAAACACAGGGGTCAGAAGCCAACGGTTGGGAACTGGTCTGGGAGGTGCCTGGGCACCAAGGTTTTGACCCACAGCCACAGCTGGTTCCCTATAGAATTCATAGATGAGACCTGGTGGCGAATCCTGATCGCATCCACCAATGAAGTCATTAGTTTTTCTGCTCCCTTCGTATCGAACATGTGGCCCAATCGGTAGGTAAGTTGGGCTAGGTAGGTTTTTCCCGAGAGCGCCTGCGAAGGGTTCTTCGTAAAAAATCAGTCGTATATTAACATCTGTACATCATCACATCAGCATCATCAACATCTGTACATCTTCACATCAGCATCATCAACATCTGTACATCATCACATCAGCATCATCATCTTCGCAACCTTACATCTGCGGATCTAGATCTTCAAACTATCACATCTGCAGATCTAGATCTTCAGAAAACTGACGTCTGCAGATCTAGATCTTCACAACTTCTCATCTGCAGATCTGGATCTTCAAACTTTCACATCTGCAGATCTAGACCTTCACAACTGACGTCTGCAGATCTAGATCTTCAAACGCTCACATGTGCAGATCTTTCTCTCTCTCGCTCTTCTCTCTTCTTCTCTCTAAGGCCGGGGCGGTGCCGCCGGACCGCCACGAAACGTGACATGTGCGCCGTTTCGTGCGTTTCGGACGTCTAAAACCTAGGTAAAATTGCAATTTTGAGTTGTCCCCGGTGACCGTTTCGCGTTTTCTCGACATTGAACGTCAAAAACTGAGGAAAAATTGCGATTTTGAAATTTTGGTCGTGACCGTTTCGCGTTTTCTCGACATTGAACGTCAAAAACTGAGGAAAAATTGCGATTTTGAAATTTTCGGCGGCGACCGTTTCGCGTTTTCTGGACATTGAACGTCCAAAACTGAGGTAAAATTGCGATTTTGAGTTTTCGGCGGCGACCGTTTCGCGTTTTCTGGACATTGACCGTCCAAAACTGAGGTAAAATTGCGATTTTGAATTGTCGGTCGCAACCGTTTCGCGTTTTCGCGACATTGAACGTCAAAAACTGAGGTAAAATGGCGATTTGGAAGCGTCGCCGCTGACCGTTTCGCGTTTTCTCGACATTGAATGTCCAAAACTGAGGTAAAATTGCGATTTCGAAGCGTCGGTCGCAATTTGCGTGGTTTTTACATTAAACTTTAAAAATTGTGGCAAGATTACGACGTTGCGTGTTGTGTCGGTGGGACGCGTGTTTTGTTGTGGTTGTTTTGCTTTGGTGCGTTTTGCTCTGCTGTGTTTCTGTGTTTGCCACGTTTGCTTTGGTACGTTTTGATTTGGTATGTTGGGCGGTGTGGTAAATTGTGTCTTGGTGCGTTTTGCTGCGGTACATTAGGTCGTGGTGCGTTTTGCTGTGGTGTGTTTTGTCTTGGTACGTTTTGTCTTGGTGCGATTTGATTTGGTCCGTTTTGCTGTGGTGCGTCTGGTCTTGGTACGTTTTGCGCTTGTACGTTTTGAATGGGTACGATTTGACTCGAACGTTCTGTTGTGGTGTGTTTTGTTCCGGTACCTTTTGCTGATTGGTATGTTTTGCCGTGGTACTTTTTGATTTGGTACGTTTGGATTTGGTACGTTCTGCTGTGGAACGTTCTGCTCTGGTACGTTTTGCCTCCTTGTATACGTTTTGGTGAGGTACGTTTTGATTTTATTTTTTTGATTTGGTATGTTTTGCTGTGGTATGTTTGAGCTCTGTACGTTTTGTCTTGGTACGTTTTGATATGGTACGTTTTTCTGTGGAACGTTTTGCTGTGGTGCTTTTTTGCGCTGGTATGTTTGGCTTTCCGGTACGTTTTTGCTTTGAGACTTTGTTTTGGATTTAGGAGTTTGAATAGCATTTGTTTAATGCATGTCATGTCAAACCTTCGTTGACCACACTTGGAATTCAGCAGAGCTGCTCGTGCTACTATATGCTGTCGGGACTGTCCGGGCATGTTGCGGCGGCGCGCAGTCAGAGTCCTCTGTATTATTGGTTTCAATGAATGAATTTTCGTGCCT
>VSDK01010788.1:472718-485578 GCA_009767595.1 Symbiodinium kawagutii | reverse complement strand
GCTTTCAGATGGAATGCGTGATGCTCAATGTGGGGTATTGGTGCAGTGGACATTGTTCGTAGATCAAGGATCAAGACATTCCATTGTTCGTAGATCAAGGCTCAAGACATTTCCTCGGAGATTGCAACGCGTTGCTTTTGGAGAGGATAAGATCACGTGATATAACGGCACGAAGACCATGGTTTTGATTTTCATGCTTTCATGCATTGCGTAGTATTAATCTTCCAATGTAGTTTTCTGCTTTTTGTCTGAGGACGGGTCCATGAAGAACAGGCGGTTCGAATGTCCGAAGCTCGAGAGTTTGTCTTGACACGTTTCAGAAAAATGCAGTGAAGCTTGCCTTCGTTGGTGAATTGAATAGAGATTGCAGTGGTTGTTTTAAGATTCACACGTGCAATGAGTTTGTTCACTGGTACATCTTTGGTTCAAGTTGCTCGCCCATTTGACTTTTGATTGGATTGTGGTGGCGTGATCAATTTCCGACGGGACTGTCCGAAGAAATGGATCATCCACGACAGTTTCAAGAGGGTTTGCAACAAGAGTTGCAAGAAGGCTTCCAAGTGCCCAGTCATAGGTGATCTCATTTGCTTGTCTGACGCTCTGCAGGCACAAGTATGCTATAGGAAAAAGACCGTGTGACATGGATCGAACGCTTTCTTGATACAGGTCTTTGCAAGCAATGGGCTCACCATTTGCGTCGTGAATATCTTCATTGGAAATGGAATTGTGTTGCTGAGGATGGATCAATCCAGACTCGCGCTCAAGATGTGCAAGATTGCAAACGCGATGTTTGAAACGCAAGACGCTTTGGAATGCAAGTCTTCGTTGAACATGTTTGGTCACAGTTTCATTTGCTGCGCACCTGCCTTTCTTTTCGAACACGTGCTGAGGCTGGAAACTTTATGGACAATGCGCGCAGCACAAACACCGACCATCCTTTTTCTCATCAGCATACATCCGTCGCGCGCGCAGATCTCTGTACAACCCGCCTTCGACATTTTCTTTCTCCTTAAACATTTGTATCATCATCCACATTGTCTTATCGTCTTCATTAACATCAGCATCATCATTTTCATTATAGCTTACATAGTTTAAACACATATATCTGAATATACGTCCTCTATTTAGAGGCTGCTTTAACATCATCTTTTTCGCTCTCGGGCCAACCGTCGTCTAGTTTTTTTGGGCTAGGCAAGGTTAGGTAGTTCGTTGGGTTCAGTTGCTGATGCGTAAGCATTGCCAAGGAACGTGATCAGCCAGTGTTAAACGTTTCCCAGCGTCAATCATCTTTACAGTAAATCATTGTCACCATCAGTCAGTGACCGTTGCGTTGTAAACAAGCATGAACTAGAGATTGAGCATCAATTCAGCATCATGTAGCAACACTCTTGAAGGTTGGTAATCAGTATTGACAAATCAAGACCGCATATGAGATGTTATCGTCAGTTTGGTTTTACCATTCTGAAGGTTCTCATTGTCAATCTTCACTACCACTCAGTAGCTGACATGTACAATGATTGATTAACCATTGTTAACCGTCAGTCATAGCCATTATGATTGACCATTATCAACAATCATTATCAACCATTCTTCAACATGATTAGCCACAACAACCAGTGCCCATTATTAAGAACCGTTTTTGATCACGCGTCAACCATGACTAATTCATTCACCATCCTTATCAACCATTATTGACCATCAATATAAATCACCATTACTGCAAGCATAGGTTCACCGGCAGTCAATCAGCGTAAAACTGTTAGTTCACCCTGAGTTAACCAGCATCACCAAGCATCGTTTTTCGACTCCTTCCCCTGGGTCTGAGGTGATGTGGGGCCTGACGTTGGCGTTATCCCAGTGGATCCCAAACTGCAACGCCGTGAGCGCACACGGCAGATGACAGCTGAGGAGGAGATGAGCCGCTGCAGAGAGAAGCAGAAGGAGTTGGCTGAGGCGAAGGAGGAAGAGGAGGAATGACGAATAGGCAAAGATGAGGAAAAGATGAGGAAAAGATGAGGAAAAGATGTGGAAAAGATGAGGAAAAGATGAGGAAAAGATGAGGAAAAGAGGACGAAGCCAAGAGCAATGAATGCATTGCTCATCAAAATGCGTGCTAAGCAACCGGGGCAGTCGGAGACATGGTGCCGGATGGCTTGGCGCCATTTGGTCAGGTGACTATGGAGACAGAGCACGCCTTGGTGGCTTGGAGGATGCCTAGCAAAGCTCAGAGCGTGAACGGCAACGTGCCAGTCGTGCAGCAGCAGCAGTCCAGAGGAACGCGGCGCAAGCCTAGCAGATGGCCCAGGAGCAGTTCCTCCGTGAAACGGCGCCAGGGCTCACAGAAAGGCGGCTCCGCTTAGATCCAGGAAGTGTCCGCAGGGGGACGTCCCAGTCAGTCGTGGGCCAGGGCTGCTATCACTGCTCAGGTGCAGGCGGAGCAACGTCGAGAGGGACCCATGGTCACACCGCCGTGCTCCTGGTTGTGGTCTTCCAACTGGCAGTTTCTGCGACGGCGACCAGTGTGCGACGAGATGTGACAATGCTGCCTTGGGTCAATGCGTCCAATGCTGTTGTCAGAACATGCGCGGAGGGGCAAGCCCGACAGCATGCCTCACGGGTTCTAAAGAAGCGCCTTGAGGACGGGGTAAGGCTCAATGTGGACCCGGCCTTTACAGCGTCGAGGCACGGGCGGGGGCACCTCAGTGTGGTGGTTTCTGCATGGGAGGCCCGTCCACTTTAGTGGGACTTGGGAGTTGTTCAGGCTGATCATGGCAATCATGCTTAATCAGTGGCAAATTAATAGTTAATTCATGGATTATCATGCTTCATGGTGGCGAATCAATGGTGAATGAACGGTCGGAAATGGTCATTCATGGTGGATGCATGACTCAATGAATGGTTGATGAATGGCTTGACGAATGGTTGATGTGTGGCTTTGTCCCGTTCGATGGCTAGCAAGTCACAGTGAGGGTTACTATTACACTCCGACTCAAACGTGCGTTGCTCATTGGTGGACCTGATCGAACCACAGTGGAAAAACGGACTAAAGATCAGTTTGGCCCATAGTTACATCCGATCGTGACTGTACAAAAGCTTAGCATCAGACCGCTGAAAGCTAGGGTAACTACCAGACAAACGCTAGATGTAATATGATGATATATGATGTAATTGTGGTGAGATGCATGGCTTATTGGCCCAAATTTTGCGTGTTCAATTGCTAGCCTTGACCAACTTCGCTGCTCTCCCGACAGCATCCATTGGAGGCCCAGCCAGCATTGAGGAGCAGGGCTGTGGCAGCAGGGCAGCAGGGCCGGTGGCAGCTGGAACAAAATGGAACGTCGCCTGTGTTCTTTGGGGAGTCAAACGAGTTGCGTTTCAAAGTGCTGCCTTGCACACTTTTCGCTGAGTGAACCAAGCTGAGGTAGGCGATTCTGGATGTTTATGATAGGATTTTCGAACCAGTTTGATAGGATGATGTGTATTGACCAAGCATAACCCCAACCTTTGAAGGTCTCACTTCGTAGCCTGCCCATCCTGGAATCCTCACAGGCTTGGCGAGTTGGTTTCCCAGTTGCGGAGTATTGCGGAGTATCGCTTGACCATTCACTGTTGAAAGTAGCCATGAACTACGTCATTGGCCATTCATTTGCCATGAACTAAGCACTAAGTGACAATAAACGATGCCATTAGCCATCCATTCGCTACGAAATAACCAGCAATTCACCACTAGGCCACTAGGTAACAATAAATCACTAACCACAAATGAACCATGAACTGACAAGCGCAATTCGCCATCACTCAGCCATGCATTCGAAACCCGTGGTGGCCCCCACCATTGGCTATGGATGAACGCCACGGGTCTCGCACCGGTTTGCCCCACGCGCAGGGAGCTCGAAGTGCGGGAAGTCGATTGTTAGGTGCAGCGTGATGGGAGGAGACGATGGGACGATGGGACGTTGAAATCCATGATTTGCACCACCGACCTCCACCAACCACCTGGTTGGTCATGATCATTCCCAATCATGACATCATAACCACTAATTAAACATTGTGAATGTAATCGATTAATCATGATTGATGACCAATGAGTCCGTAATTATCACTCATGAATGTTTTGACCACCAACCGCCAACCAAAGATGTATGTGGGATATCAAATCATTCTGGTACAAATCATCCACCAACTCAATGAATCGAAAATAGTGTGACAGCAAGACGAACCAACGGTGTTCGACCATCATTGGCAATGACCGTGGATATTCATGATGGAAGCTGATGGAGAGTTTTTTGCTGAGTAGATGTTCCATGAATGATTTCAACATGATGGTGCTGGTCAATTGATAGGGCTATGGGTCAATATTGACCAACCAATAATGGAGGATAATACCCAATAATAATAGGGAAAACCAGGGGAACCAGGGGTACAGGGTTTTGACCCATAGCCATAGTGGTTCGCAAATCGTGCTGCTTAATTCGTGGCCAGCAATAGTGCACTCAACCATGCTGGTAACAAGAAAGCACCAACCAGCTGGTGAGGGGAAAATCGATACAACCAACCATCAGTGGTGGTCCAGTGCAGCAGTTGGGGTTTGGGACACAACACCTGCAATTGGAACTTTGGAAGATGTTGTAAAAGTTGTTTGATCAATTGGTTGAACCATCACCAATCGTTGACATCTTCATTCAACTAAGATCAATGGTTGATAAACTGGTTGAAGATGTGACGCAACTCAGAACCATCAAGAAATATGTGATCCGAAAGCCAACTAGTTAGTTTTCTCTTCAACCCAACCACTTCTCTTAGTTTTACGTTTGTTTTGGTATATAGATAACATGTATGTACAAATATATCATGTTGAAGAATCAACTTTTGTATGAACGTTTTTTTGATCTTCCGACCTTTGGTCTTGCTGAAAGGCAGACCGACAGGTGAAGGCAGGCAGGAAGGCACTGTGTTGCCAAGGATATGTCAACAGATCTTCGAAAAAGATGCTAAGTGCAATATCAATTGATATACCCATGTACCGATCTGTCCCGTACGCCCTACATGAACTAAATTTGAAAACGCTAATTGTTGGTTCTAGCCATAGCAAGCTGGAAGTAAACATCGCCATTTTCAAACGGTAAACCATATAACAGATGGATTTTCCACGTCCAGTTTAGTTTGGGCTAAGGCGGACGTTCATCTTGGTTTGCCAGAGAGGGACATAAACCCACTGATCAGAATGATAGAAGAGCATGAAGCCCTACACATTCTCCACGCCGCAGCGAGTCAAAACCCTGGACCCCTGTTGTACCATCATTCACGTTGCATTCCCTACTATTGGTGGTTACTATCCCCATCATTCTTGGTTAATATTGACCCATAGCTATTTCATAACCTGCCTTCAAAATAACAAATCCTGCACCGCTCAGAATTGTTGATCACAAGACATGGAACAAGCAAAACTGGCAGTTTCTGTCATCAACAAGTGGACTAACCAGTTGGTAGTTGGTTTTTTATAGGAGATTGTAATGGCCAACAGGGGATCAGAACCAACCATAATGGTCAAACAATTGCTAGTTGGTGGTCTTATTTTTTTGCCCACTATTCATTAGAGTCTTCGTTATAATCATGTACCATGATAAACCGTGATCATAACCACCGTCATCATGAATCCTTGTTATCACCATCATTATAACCATCATTCACCATCAGCCATCAACCATCAATCACCATCAACCATCAACCATCAATCACCATCAACCATCATTAGCCATTAACCGAGCACCATTCACCAGATCAACCACCTTTAATCTCCTTTAATCATCATCATCATACCCATCAACTTATGAATTATTACCTCTCAGGTACCAGTTATAACTTATAAGTTGATGGTTGATGGTTCCTCATTAAGTTAGTCATTATAACTTATAACCATCATCAATCATCATCATCATCATCATCATCATCATCATCATCATCATCATCACCATCAAACATTCACCACCATTCACCACCATTCACCACCATTAACCACCATTATAAGCATCATTGACCCACCTATAACCACCATCAACCACCATCATAACCATCAATAATCATCATTGACCATCATTAAGCAGTACTAACCATTATCAACCATCACAATGAACCATCAACTTCCTCACGGAAGTTCCACGTTTCCATGGGGTGCATCGCTGTTGAGCTCGTGCCCGCCAGGGCTGGTGCCCGACCTCCCGAGCTCGGCCAACTGCCGCAAGATGAATCAGGCTGGCACGGCGCCATGGGCAGCGGATGGGAAGCTGAGGTGATGAATGGTTCGTGGTGGATTAATAGTTGTTAACAATGGTAAATCATTATTAATCATGGATTAATGGTTGTAAATAATGCTAAATAACATGGTAAATAATAGTGGTCAATGGTTGTAAATGGTTGTGAATGGTTGTTAATAATGGCAAATCATGGTTGATAACCATCATTATAACCATCATCATTAATGATTAACCACCATTGAAATGATGGTTGCAGCTATAATGGTGGCTAATGGTGGTTAATAATGGTTGTGAATGAGGTTGATGATGCTTACAATGATGGTTATAGCTAGAATGATGGTTACAAAAATGGTTGATGAGATGGTGTTGGTCGATAAAGCTGGTTAATTGTGGTTTTATAGTGGTGGTCAATTGTGTTTCATGATGTTTGATGGTGGCTAAAAATGGTAGATAAAGGTTGTCAATTGACAATGGTGTTCAATGGTGGCTTTACAGTGGTGGTTAATGGTTGATAGATAGTGGTTAAAATGATGGCTGTGATGGTTATAATACTGGGTCATAAGGATTATATGATTGTGGTTTCATGGTGTTTATTGGTGGTCGTAATGCTGGTCGTAATGATGGTCGTAATGATGGTCATAATGATGGTCATAATGATGGTCAAAAATGATGGTCATAATGATGGTCATAATGATGGCTATGATGGTTACTGCTGATTCCAACAGTAGGACTTGATGATAGGGGGTCATGTGATTATAATGATGGTCGATATGATGGTGATCATGATGGGTACAATGATGATTGATGAGGTGATGATGGTGGATAAAATAACGCGTAATGGTGTTTCTTTAATGGTGGTAATTGATGGTTTATGGTGATTCATGATTGTCCCATACTCAAAGTCACCAGTGGTCTTCATGGCATATTCATGAACATGTCATATAGGAGGACTTGATGATGAGGGCAATGTGCTTATAATGATTGTTAAGATGATGGTTTGTACTGATTGTTGGCTGTTGGGCGGCTGAATCCACAAGCAGAATAGATAGGTGCACATATATATATATATCTATTTATATATATATATGTATTTATGCATGGATGGATAGATAGATAGATAGATAGATAGATAGATAGATAGATAGATAGATAGTGGTTTCTCAAGGCATCGGATACATACATTTACACATGACGAATATTTGCACATATAATCATACACGCAGGCATGTACGAATACCATCACTATGACAAAGAGTACCATCACCGTCATAAGCATGGAAATTACGCCAGGGCTGACTCCAGGACCCACTCCCGTGGCAGGGGCCGCAGATCCGATTCCCGCTCTCCTGCCAGCAAGAAATCCAGTGAGAAAGCTCCCCAAGAACCGCCTGGATATGTGTGGAGTACAAGCGCCAGAAGCTTGAGGCTGCTTGGCAAGAGAGGCACATGCAGGCCCAGGCTTTAGCTCTGTTTTTAGAAGAAAGACACAAGAAGAAGCAGATGGACCAGGCTTCAGCCGATCCTCCTGTGCAGCATCAGTATACAGCAGCAAGTGTGGTACCGCTGCTGCCCAGTAAGCGGCTTCCAAGTCCTGATCCTGTACCCGTGTGTGAAGAAAGAATTTCGGTTGCGATGTTGAAGTTGTTGGAAGCTGAAGTAGGCCACGCTGTCAGTTTTGGAAGCCAACCACTCATGACATCAGAGCTTGAGACACAGCTCGTGGCTGCTAAAGCGCCAGGTAAGAGTTTGAATGCATTCATCGTCCATCATGGTAATGGCAAATCGCCGCCCACGCGCATTGCGGCCAAAGCCAAGCTTGCAGCTGCCATTTTGAACGAGCTCCGGTTCTGATCATACTGGTTGATTCTTGGGGTATGGGTGTTCGGTGCTTTCTGTGGTTTGATCATCAATCTTGATTGCACCCCTTTCATGCCTTTTCCAAGAACCATTGAGCTCTTTCAAGCATGGTGGACGATTATACAATATGAGCCATTCAGATTTAGCTGCATTTTGGGAGAATTTTGTCGGTGTTCTAGTCATCACCCCAGGAGCCCGAGCGGCTTTACTTTTCAATTTGTGAGTGGCTTCATGTAAAGGGGATGGTCTCAGCAAATGAAGGTGATGAAGGCAATGAAAGCTAGGTTTGATCAGAACGGTACACGATAGATTGAAACCGCACATCTGATGGGCTTGAGGACGTAAAGATTGTGCACATATGTATATGCATCCAATGTGTATTCAGATATGCAGGAAACAGGCCATCTCATCTCGGCCAATCCGTGGAAAGATGTTGCCACAAAAACACCCTGCCTGACCAGCTGCTATTGGTGGATCCCAATTGCTGATCCTTTCAATCTTTGAGCCCAACCACTATGAGCCAATTTTCCGCATGGTTAGTAGTTTTTTCAGTGGTGAATGATTGATTTTAGGGCGGGTTTATTATGATCAACTAAGTATGAGCTGATTATTCCAGCATGGTTATTTGGGGTTGTAAGGTTAATCATGGTCAATTATGCATGAGCCAACCAGGAGTATCCATGTTTCACCAATCTTATCCATGGCTAATCAACATGAACCACCCAAAAACACCAATATTGAGTATGGTTCACCCACGTGAGTCGGCCAACGTGGGTGACTTTGATAGTTGAGAAGGCTAAGACATAACGAGCTCATGGGTGAATTGTTCATATGGGTTGAGTATCATTAATCAATAGTGAAAGTTTAGTTGATATTGATTTCACTATGGGTTACCTTGAATTGAGAAGGCTTACTATATCAATACCAATAATTAAATCACCCATCGTTGATAGTGGCTGAGAAGGGCCGACAAGATTGAACAATGGTCAGCGTTGATCATGAATCAGAAGGGTTAGTTAACAATAGGAGTGTTTCTCAAAATAGGGGGACCCCATTTATCGCCTTTTATTAACCATTTATAGTAGCAAACCAACCATAACCAGAAGTCTAATTAACCATTTATATACCATTTATTAACCACTTCTCAACCATTTATAGTACCAAACCAACCATCATTTTGAACATTGGTCAGTAGCCAAGACCAAGAGCTCTTCACTGAAACTCCATCGCCAGGCCAAGCCTATTATCATCGACATCGGCGAGGACCGCCGCGATCGCCAGCGCACGGCGCATGGTGAGGGTGGGGAGTTGAATGGTCATTTAACTGGTTATGTTTTTTGATGATGAGTGTAGCATGGTGAGGTTAATGTTGAGTTTCAATGAAGGCTTCAATATTGCTTGATTCAACTGAATGGTGGTTTGTAGTGTTCAATCACGGTTTGCGATGGTTAGTAATGAAGCATGGTGGCTTGTAATGCTTGACTATGGCAGTTGGTAAGGATGGGCAATCCCTTCCCAAACCTTCCCTTCTAGAACACTGGTTCGAGTATTGGGAAGTATTTGGAATCTATACGTTTTAGGAGGGGGATTATTCTTGGGGCGAAGGGATTACAAGTCAGATGTCAGCTAAAACTTCAACTAGTTGGTGCCGTGGGTTCATACGCCCCTACAGAGGCCAAGCAAGTGGTGATTACATGTTCCCGAGCTCAAAGGGTCGAGCAAGTTTACTAAACATGGCCGACTCTGGCATCAATATTCGATGTCTGTATGTTCCTCTGGGTTCACTGCAACCTGCAAAGTTGACTACAATGAATCATGCTCACCCATCTTTAACTATGGAGAACCATTGTTAAACCATGATGAACCATGAGTAACCATGAACAATGAATAAACTATTATGAACACCATGAGTAGTTTGTAACTATGATGAAACCCCTATTGATCACTGAATTACCACTATTGACTGTAATTCACCATGAGCAACAAATTCAAAAAGTGTCCCTATAACCAGTACATGTGGATTTCAATTCACCTTAAATGGCTTCAGAATCCAACACTGGTGAACGCCCAATGCTACACAACCTCAGCTTCGCATGGATCAATGGCACGACGCATTTTCAGCAGTCGAAAGGGATGGTAGTTCATGCGTATCCATGGATGATGGCTGCTAAATGTTAATGGGATATATACTGTAACTCGATTTTGGGGAAAGTCAACGCCCATCTATGGTTTAACCAATGGTGGTTCATTCACATACCTTTGCTAGTGATAGTTGGTACTAGTACATCCTGTACCAACGATGCCAGTTGCGACGTATAGCATGGTTGCTTTTGTAGGGTTGTCTATCAATCCACTTAACCAAGGATGTTCGGGCAACCCCACACTTTTCTGCACGTGTTTTTGGTATTATAGACAAATGAAAATGACTAACAACCTTGCTGATTGTTTGATGCTGATACTATTTGGTAGCCTAGTATAATGCATGAACTGGAAATATGACAGTTGCCGGTTTTCACTATTCCTTTACCAATCTCACAACAATTCTTCTACCCACTTTGCGGTAGCAGACATCATTTATACAGACACATGAATATGTATCTTGAATCATTCATTATGTATTACTTTCTACCTATTTTTTGATCATTTTTCAAAAACATCATATGTGTACTCTGTATTTATTGCATCTGATTATATGTATATTTCAGTATCTTTACATATTTGTCCAGCATATACATCACTAGAAGATATGTGTGTGTATATCAATATATATTTACACATCATAAAAATATAGATATACACATCACCTTCATGTCTGTATAAAGAAGGTATGTATGGTTTATCTATTTGCGTCGCTGCGACTGCGGCACAGGACGGGCTCCCACAGGTCCGTGCCCCAGCGAGCAGAGCGTTCCGGTGCCGGGGAACGCTAAGGAAAGGCCAGGTGCACACGTAACGCTACCGTGAAGGGGATGAAGCGTCGGTGGTGGTTTCGCACTCATGGGGTTGTGACCATTGATAATGGTTGATAGTAGGTATAAAACCATGAAATTTCAAGTAGGTATAAATGAAAGACGTTTCATGATTTGGGGGTACCCCTTTTTTTGAAAAACTACCTGGTGATTGGTTAGCCATGGCGAAGAACAGTTCATAAACAACACAATGTTTGATTATAGATAAGAGCCAACTAATGTTGATTTATACTTAATAGCCAATGACATGATAATAACGGCTATCTAATGATTCATGATTGTATTGTGAAATGATTTTTAATCATCCATGATGATATTGGCAATCAATACATTATCAATAAACATGATGTTTAATGATTCTTGCTTACTCAGGTGATAACCAATAGCAATGATTGTTGGTGATTAGCAATGGCCAATTATGCTCCACCAGCCAGTCATGATAAATCAGGGTGCAAAACCAACTAGCGATGATAAACGATTTGTTGACAACCAATTTGTGATGAGTACTTACAGTTCACACCAACCGACTAGAGATGATTAAAAATGGTCAGTGCACAACTAGTCATGATTAGTTATGGTGGATTGAGAATGGTTCAAAATGGTTGATCACTGTTCATCATCAGTGGTCAATAATGGTTGATATTGACAACAATGGTTGTAGCCCAATAAACAATATCCTGATCCAATTGGTCAACAACAGACGAAGCTAGTAATCATCAGTACCAACCTTTTATTCTTACCGTCTATTGGCTTTGAATTTTAGCCCATTCGGGTGAACTAATGCAGCAATTGGGATTGACTGATGATCAGGCAGCCTTTGGCCATCAACACTTCGCGACAATTGTGAAGAATTCAGCATCCCATTGTATTAATACCCATTAGTTGTATCAACAAGTTGTGATGATTGTATTGTATTATTTTTAGGATGCAACTAATGGGTATTAATACAACTTGATGATACAACCAATGGGAATTAGTATACGTTGGTATTAGGATACATCCCATTGTGATGATTGATTCAACAATTCCTTTGACCATAAATCATCAGTCAGGTATTGAGCTGCGAATCATCAGCGCTCACAGCCGGCTAAGGATCCCGGCGACGACTTCTCGGACCTGATGGCGTTGGGACCTCGGTTGGTTGGTGGTTGGAAACTTCATGGATGGCTGTCTGGTCAATGAGGATGGCTGAGGGCTGATTTATGGTTGGTAGATGGTTGGTAGATGGTTGGTAGATGGTTGATTAATGGTTGGCTAATGGTTGGTTAACTTGTGGTTGTAGTCATGGATGGTTTTGAGGTTGACAATTCATGTTGGGGGGTCTTGTTTCATGGTGGACACCCCTCTCCATATACAAGTTCAGTGGATTTTTATGATAAACAATGATAAAGCATGATAAAACATATTTAAAGATACATGACTTCCACCCTGCAGTCGAGAATTCTTCACCGCGTTTGGCTTGGCTGCTCTGAGTTTGCAAACCAGCTTCACAAAAACTAGCAATCACACTTCCCGCAGTGGGGATTTAAGGGGACAGGGGACAGGGGACTGGCAATCACACTTCCCAGAGTGGGAATAAGTGGAGGGGGTTTTTGTAAAAGCAGTTGATTTGCAGTAGCGCAAACTATAATATAGACAACACCCTGCAACGATAGATTTTCTGGAGGTTCAGAACGATCTCTGATTTCATTTCTATATTATGCGCTACTACCCTTGACCACATGTTTGACAATCATTGCAAACCTTGACTGTACAACAAACATACGTCATTGTTCAGCAG
>VSDK01010788.1:428842-472649 GCA_009767595.1 Symbiodinium kawagutii | reverse complement strand
TCAGCAGGATGAACCATCCATGGCTGTTCCCAGCAAGCCCCCTGAGTCTTAGCATGGAAGGGTTATGCTTAGCCAGTCAAACAGAAAAAAACTGATTACGGCTAAGTTTTTCAATATCAATTGCACATTTTGCATCAATTTCAGTGTTTTGTATCTCCCTGAAGCTACAAAGTTAGTTGGAGTTCTACCATGTTCTACCAGTCACTTTATGAGAACAGACCCGCATCAATGAATGGCCTGGACTGATCTCCCTGCGTCAGGGGTCCTTCCGCCATAAGAGAACCAGTTCCTGCGAGGCACAGCTGTCAGCACCTTGAAGATACTTAGTTGATAGCAATATGTTAATAACAATTGGTTGGTTGATATGATCAGCTTGTTGGTCAAATGGTGGCTGGTCAGTTGATGGCTGGTTATATCGGGATTTCTCAAAATTGGAAATCCCCAAAATGGCTGACTTACTACTAAAAATGATCGATATTTAATTATTCGTGGGTCTTCTATTTTGAGAACGGTCAATTCAGGAGGGTTGGAGGCAAATCCTGAGTTTCGAGTGGTGTTCATTGACCAGGGACCAGAAATAGGAACTGCTACTATGAACCAATGCGAAACACCATCTATTGAGCACTAAGCTGTTCTATTCATCATGATTGATTCGCCATGATTCATTAACCTACATAATTAGGGGTTTCTCGAAATAGGGAACCCCCAAAAGTGGTTGGTTTCTTTCTGTAAATTATTAATCAACTGGATGATTAGGGGCGCCACCACTATTTTGAGAAACCACCTATGAAACACCATCGTTTCAATGATCATCAGCCTTTATCATCGTTGACCACTAGGAAGCATCAATAAACCACCAACAATGAATCATTGCAGACGAGAACTGCCTTTAACCAAGGCCCACTAGTTGTTAATGGTTGATTTAACCACTATTAACCATCAACACAACGCATGTGCTACAACTATGAACCATTAGGAACCCTGAGTACCCATCATCAACCATCAGCCAAACCAGTGGTAAACCATCAGCAAACCACCAGGTATCCAGTGGTTCAACATTACTGTAGTTAACTATTACCATTTGACCCTTTCAACTAATGAGTATCGACTCGACCATGTCGCGTCCTGCAACAGTGCGAAGAGTGAGCGCGGCAATCAGTGCTCGCAACGGCCATGGTTGAGGATGGTTGATATTGAGTAGTTAACCGGCTAATGTCAACACGATGGTTCATCGTTGATATACTTTCAAAAGCCAGTGGTCAACATAATGGTCAACAATTTGTTGACCAAACAATTGCCATCATGGTGATTAATAGTCACTAATCACTATAACAAGTGGCCATTCAATCAACAAATAATCATTGATTTTTCATAAAAAGCTCGGTGCTTTGTTTGCTTCATCATGGTGAATCATCGGATTTGTTCAGGGATCAACAAGCATCGATGGCTCGTAAACCATCTATCTTTCCGTGGGTCGAGGGAGAAGGGACAAGGGATGGTTGCATGTGCTTCGTGGTATCACGGTGGCACCTCCAAGTGACAATTCATGATTAATCGATGCACAATTCACTTGGTGCTCTTCACCGCAGATATCACCAGCATGTCGGTGATAAGGGGCCACACCTGGGGCCTTCGATCACTGAGGTCATGGCTCCGTTCAAGATATATATATATATATGACGGTGATAAGGCGAAGGGTCACCATTCAGCAGAGATTCATGAGATGGTCCTTAATGACTTTCGCACATGGTGGTTCCGCAACGGTGGAGCCGAACGTTCAAAGACGACCTGTAGGGGCCTCGTCCCAACGGCTGGTTGGCCCAGAACGTGGAGCTTGGCGTTGGTGATGGCTAGGGATGCTTAGTGATTATTAGTCATGGTAAGTGATGGTTGATGATGGGTAGTGATGGTGGTTGAGGATGGTAGGGTTGATGATGATCATTGGCCAGCGGCCAGATGATGGTTAATCAATCCCCCCATGAATCCATGGTTTACCATGGGTATTGGTGGCTATGAACCACCATGAACAATCAGCGGAACCGCGATATCTCCTGGCACCGCTGTGTAAGTTGGCGCCACGGGGGCCCCGGCTGCAGGATACCCAGAGCAGAGATTCCTCCCTTCACTCCAGTGGGGCGAGAGGCGAAGCGGGTGCCGCGCAGTGGCTGTGGGTATGAGCTACGACTGGACTCGTTTGGTAAGCGGAAAATGATGCACATGGCTGGGTTTACAGCCAGCACCAGTGGTTGAGAAGCAATGGTTCACTAGCTGGTTGGATGGTTGATAATAGTTGATCAAGATTCACCATATATGTATATATATATATATATGTGTATATATATATATTATATATATATATGGCTATGGATTATGGGTGAATATTAACCAGGCAAACAGAGGGCAGGTGAACAACCCCAGTTGGATTGGTCATTTAACAGGATATTGACACCGACATGAGTCCTTAGCGCTAGCACATGAGTCCTTATCATGGAAGTTTCACAGCGATCAAACTCCGCTATAGCGACTGACTTTGCGTTGCTGCAAGCGGCACTTGCAAAATCGCTGTGTGTCCAAACCCTGTACCTCAAGTGTACCATTATTAGCCATAGTATTTCCTATTATCATAGTGGTTACTGTCCTCCATTAATGATGGTTAGTATTGACTGATAGCCAAATCTTGCAAACGCAAAGTGGGGCACTTGCAAAGAAAGCATCGAATCAACGTGCACCAAATCTATGGGGAAAACAGTAGAATTTCAATGCCTGAAAGCGCTCGAGAAACAGCACTTGGATGCCTTATGTGACAGTGGCAGCTAGGGTGCCATCGTGTAGCTTGGGGTGGCTCTTATAGAAAAATTTGCGTTTGTTGGTACAACCAGCAAACAGGTATATACATCTATGGATGCATCATGTACCTACTGGATACTTTTCAATACTTATATAGGTCATGTAAGATTTCCACCTACTCTAATCATCAATACTGCTCATATTCTTAGGAGATACAATGTGTGGGCAACTATCAAGACAACAGTTGCGCCTCGTTTTCCTAGGAAAAACTCATAGGTTTGGGCAAAGGATGCCACCATGAAGCCTGATCAATCTTCTATATCCACGGCCAGCCATCATTAAGCTGAACATGGATCACTATGAGTCATCATAATCCATGGTTGACCATCACTGACTATGAACTATTCATCATTATCGCGAACTATGACGAATCATCACAACCCACCGTTGATCATATCTATCTATCCTTACTACCAATATCTCAGCAATCATCATTAGCATCAATGATTGACCAATCATCCACCACCACAAGATCATCAACCATCATTAGTCGACCATTCGTCAATCACTAGTTTACCACTAATTAACCACCAATTAACGACAAATTAACCACAAATCAACCACTAATTAACCACTAGTTAACCACTAACAACTAGTTAACCACTAGTTATCCACTAGTTTTCCAGTAGTTCACCATTACTTCACCATCATCGCCTATCGTCCATGGCCGCTTGGCTGCACAACAACCAGCCATGACCCTCAGGGTCTCACCATCATGGATCCTCCGGAGTTTGGACCCTGAGAGCAGGGTGATTCTGTTGGTTGACGTGTGGGAGATGGATTGGTTGGGGTACACCTGTAGGGGTTCATGGGGGGTGTTCCTAGGGTGTTCCTAGGGCTTGCTTTGGGATTGTGTTGCTTTGATGTGGTGATGGTGATTGCCTCGTTTCTTCAAAATTTTCGGAGACTGGTCGACCACTGGTAGCATCTCAAGGTCTAGCTATGTTGCGATGCCGTGACACAAATTCTGGGGGCCAGGCTGCACAGGTGATAGTGCCACCCTTGGGCAAGTTGTGGTTGAAACCGTGGGAGATATAGTGTCAATACCATAAGCCTCTCCTTGGGGTCGTTGCAATCAGCTTACCCGTTCCTATCATGCAATCAGCAAGGTGAATCCCTTGGATGTACATGGATGTACGGACGATCAATGGTAGTCATTCCACTATTGGCCGGGTACTTGCAATGATTATCATTTGACTGAATCACCTTCAGAGTCCCTGCTGTTGTTGTGAACGATGTACCCATTCTCATGGGTTGTCAACCAGCAAATAGAACAAATCCACAAACAGGTTTGGCAACTGCTCAACTTAGCATTTTGAATTAGCTGTCCCATGAGGTAATTGAGCAATGTTGGCCAACCAAGTGGCCAACCAATGGACCAACCGACCCTCCATCCATCCATCCGTCCGTCCGTCCATCCAACCAACCAACCAAGCAACTGCTTGCAACATTAACATTTATAAATATATTTGGCTTTATGGTTGGCTCAAGAATCAGCCAGGGTGATTTGCCAATCGAGGCCGGATCCAAATGCAGAGCCAGAGCCGGCAGCAGCCGTGGGAACCCTAAGTGGTGATCCATGGTGTGGGACGGCCATCGGCCCCTGGTACTTGATGGTTGTCTTGGACGGCTCAGATCTGCCATTGGTAGATTGTTGGTTCTGTTATTGGTTTTGATTTTTGTTGATGGTTCTAATCATGTGGTCTTTGCTGGTTTATAAGGCTTATCTCAGCCATGATTGACCGTCATTTGCGGGTGGTAGGAGAAGTAGTAGACGGTGGTAGTTTGTGGTTGGTATGGACGTTGTTGTTTGTGATAATTATCATTATCATTGCTTGTTTTTCCCGACTACTGTGTGGGATTCTTTTGAGTTGTCCCGACGAGGAGGGGGATAATGCGAATAATGTGTTTCTTTTTTCGTACTGTGGGATGAATAAGCAGGCGAAGAATACATGGTAAGATACAGCCAACGATTTGTACAATGCGCATATGACCAACGTCCCTATCATGATTGATGGGTTGATTGATTGTGGGCTACGGGGTGGTTATACTACAAAACATGTAGCGAAATGTCATTATTGTTTTTTTTTGACTGTGAGTCATTGCCAATAATCCCAACTGATGGGCAGTAGTGAACTCGTCCCAACAGCGACAGGTACGCAGTTTGGTCATTTAGGCGATGTTCGCCCAGTTTGGTACCGATGTTCCGGTTGTATCTTGCCAGTTCAAGCCACATGAAATGGGCAACGTTGATCCACGGTAAGTTAAACATCCTGTGGAAGATCACCTTATGTACCTGGCTGTGACCGCAAAGTCCTTGTTTCGAAAGGCTGGTGAATGATCATCCAGGATGCTTAGCGATGCTGAATGATAGGTTAGTTCACCAGGGTAACTCCTGGGGGTAGAACTAAGGGGGCCAACTGATGGTTGATGCTGCTTAGTGGTGACTGATGGTTGATAGTGCTCAATGGTGGGTAGTGATGTTTGATAGTTTTGCTCAATGATGGCTAGTCACCGTTGATCGTGATGCTTGACAATGGTCAGCTGGATAAAGATAGTGGTGGTTGATGGTCAATGATGGGTTAATTTGTGGCAATTGGACATGCAGTTCCTATATAGTAGTGAGGGACAGCAATCCATAGCTACCATGTTCTACAAGCTGCTTGCATTTTCGCATCGAACATGCTAGAGCCAACAGGAGGCAACCCATGAACCGTTGGATCTAGTCATGGCCAAGGTTGATTTAACGTGTAGTTGGCTACTGAGGTAAGCCAATAGATGATCAAAATCTTGTGTGCCATCCACTGCTTTCTGGGTGGATGGTTTGCCGTACTTGTGACCGGTGGCAATCATAGAAGTATACCTAACATGAAGCCTTCATCCCAATGATAGGATAGCATGGAGGTTACCAGGTGGAACCACTGTCAAAACGTACCTGTTGGTTTGTGCCAGCCAAGAAGTAACGCTAAACCAACAGCAGCCATATGCAGCCATATGGTTCCATAATGATTTGGCAACAAGAACCCATGATCAGCAACAAAGATTCTTATTCTTTTGGGAAAGAATGATCGCAAGGACAGTCCCGCAATATAAGAAGTGTGACAGGATGGAATGTAGTTTGGTAATACCTCTCGTTTTCCCCTCACACAAGTGCACACCATCAGAGGAATCAATTCACCAAAATCACAAATGTGCAGACCATTTCTTTGAATCTCACCTCTGGCTGGTTGGTTGGGTCCACTTAAAGGAGCGGTGAGCTCAAAGGAGTGCCGGTGAATTTCCAGCCGCACCAACGTCCTGTCATCAACGGCGGCCAGGGGAAGAAAGCGGCGAAACCCCGCGACGCGGTTGGGGCACTTGGGAACGTCAGAAGTTGCCAGTGAATCGTTCTTCCGCAAGAACTTCATGCGTCATATCCATCATTGATATGCACAAATGTATATAGATACAGCTTATGTACCAACATGTACGAACAATGCATACCTATGTATATGTTTGTACATGCACAAATGATATAGTTCATGTTCTATCCGGAAGATCCCAACAGTTAGCATCCTAATCCCAATCCAAACTCCCTGTAGAGCTGCTTGGTGTGGTCCCAAACTTACTGGCGGTGTGAGAGGGATCCATTCGGTCACAATTGTTGCCGTAGTTCATGCTGAATGAACCGCTGTGATCCGCACTGACTATCCAGGTGTCCCAGCCACATGCCAGCAGCCAGTCTACCACCAGGTCACCTAGGACCTAGGTCTGCACATGTTGCAGCAGTGGACACCGATGTTGTTGGGTCATAGCAGTTCATCATGATCTTATGATCGGATGTTGCACCAGTGGAAGGTTGATCATGATTCTTTGGAGGGGATTAGCAGTGAACATCGTCGTGTCCTCCCTGGATTTTATAAACCGAAGTATTCAGTGATGGTTAAGATCAACGAGTTTATGTTTTTTTACATGTTTGGTAGCAATGCCACCTTCAATGCGTGGTTGATGGTTCTGCTCAAAAGTGGTGAGGCAGGATTATAACCGCACACACATTGTGAACTGGAAATTGTCATTCATTGAGCATGAAATTCCGAGGATGGCCCCAGCATTTTGTCAACCCAAACCCCTGTGTGGCAACTGACAATCATGGTTCTACAAGGTGGCAAGGGATAATCCGTGAACTGGGTCCAGCTTGATTTTATGAATTTACGACTATCAAACTTCGTGAACAGTCTTCCAACATTTTGAAGCCTGTTCTTATTGGCGATTCATCATGTAGATACGTCATCCCAAGCAGGCAGGATCAGGTACTTTAGTGATGGTGGAGGATCTTTTGACAATCCACGAGGTTGGGACGCAATTGCGACCAGGTTCACGTTTCGAGATAGGTTACCCTTCGAAGATCCAACATTTACAGCTGGTTTCCCAGGGTTTCCTATACAAATTGGTGATTTTCCATTGCCATTTTAGTTCACCAGAGGGTATCGGGTGACCCCATTTCCAATCTTTTTTACTCATCATTGCGGTTTTTTAGTGGATAGTCAGATGGTTTGAGGCAGATCAAACTTGAAACCCGTTGAATGCTTTGTGCATCTACTTGAAGCCAGCCATCAATCATCAATTATCACCATTGACCACCATTAACCAGAATTAAACACCGTTAATCAACCACCGTTAGCCAACCATCATTCATCATGTATGATCACCATTGACCGCCATTACCCATCATGAAACACCATCAATTTACCACCGTTTCCCACCATGAACCCACCATCAATCACCCGAAAACCACTTCCACCTGGGTGCCACTCCAAGGCCTCTGCCCTCTCGGTGACCAACGGCATGTGCTTGCCGTTTTCGCTGTGGTATCCGGCTGTGGTTCTGCTGTGGCAGTTGGTTGTTGCGCTTGGTGATGATTATTGGCAACGAACATGGGAGGTTTATGATGTGCCAATGGTCGTCATTTGTGATTTTTGCAGTGGTGGTCAGTGATGGTTTGTGATGACTACTGATTTATTGTTGATGGTTCATGGTGCTTGATGATGGTCAATGGTGGAAGGACGGTTATATTATCATCCACGGTTTATGAATGTTATAGACGAGCAAACACTTGGGTCACTAAGGTTTGAGGGTCGTGGTGGTGGAACAGCTTGATGGCAAACGATTCATAAAGATTAATGATGGTCAAAAGTCTTGACAATTCTATTGTATATAGTACACAAAGTTAGTAGCATAATGTTACAGTATATATCATTTGTGACAATTAACCCTTACATGATAGATACTTATATATATATATGTTATATGTATATATATATATATATATATGTATGTGTATATATATATATGGGCTCGCAACGGTTTGCTGGACCAGTAAAACAGCAAGAATTGAATGTTATATTCTCATAATTATTGTTTATTCACCAAAGACTTGATTTATAGACCGGCTGTGAAAGCAAGAAGCTACGAAGTGTGAAGAATCTTCAAGCCATATCCATTAGCTCCAGAACACTTACGGTCTACAGCCCTGACAACATGGTGCTTGGAAGGCGCAGGAAGGCCTGGAACAGTGGCTGCAGCAACTGACAGAAGGATCCTCAAAGCCTTCTTCCTCACCGTCCGTGCCTGCAATCGAAGACAATCATGGGAATGGTGCGAAGGCGTCCTCCAAAGCGGCGGAGCCCTCATCAACTGCAACAGCTACGGCACAGCAGGAAGACAATGGTGGTTCTTCTTCGGATGATAGCTCTTCTTCAGATAATGGCTCTGCTTGGGACTCGTCAAGTTCCTCATCCAGCCCTCACAATTCAGCATCTTCAAGGGATTGCTGGCGTGCATTCTGATTGCGACTGCTGTCAAGAGCACTTGCAAGCAGCTATTTGCAATATTTGCTCTGCAATGTAATCACAGGAGGGCGTGGGGGACCAAAATGAGTCTGCGTCTGCTTCTCTTCTCGTTGGGTCCTGCAAAATGTCGGGGGCCCAGAAAACTTCAATAAATGAAGATAGAAATTATGATGAATACATGAATACATAAATAAGTGAATAGACAAATAGATCAACAAATTGAAAACATATAAAACATAAAATGATAAGTACATGAACAAACAAAAATAGACATATATATATATATATTTGTTTGATTTTCGTTCAAATATACACAAATATTTTTTATAGAAGGGAGAAAGAGAGACAGAGAGACATAAATTTCAGCCATGATTCTTTATCACTGGCCATCACCAAACATGATCACCGACCAGTACTGTATGGCTGTGGTCATGCATTTCACTAGCATGATGGTCCAGAACCAATTACCGCGCATGAATGGTTCACAACCAACCACTATTAAACTTGTAAAAAGCATTAAAAAAACCTTTTATCAACCAACCGCTATCAATTAATCAACCAAAAAACCGAACGAAAATCCCAGCCAGTCTCTTGTCCAGCGCCATTAAATGGCGGCGTTGCCAGGTATCGTCCAAGATGACCAGCTCAGCAGCTCCTTTGGCTGAAGACTGTGAATGTAACCAGGGTTGGTTGACCATAAACAACCACTGGTCTCTAAGCATTTGGTGAATTACCATCAAGCATAGGAGGCTGATGATGAAGAATTTCCGGTTGGGTTTTGATGCTCCAACACAACCACCAATTATTGTCGGCTGGTGGTTGGGACGGAGCGAGGCCGGGAACCAGGGTATCCCGGCGGGGGAGCGAAGCCAGAAGCGGCCCCCAGGTGTGGCCCTTCACCAGCTATGGTAGCTCAAGAGTGATTTCACCCACCTAGTCGCTGGTTACCAGCGGTTGTTACATGGGTTGGATCACCTACCCGATAAGGTTATTTACCATGATCGTGTCCCTGTGTCCCTGTCGCAAGCCCAACTGCACACCCAAGTAGCTGCAAAGATTTGGCAACCGAACATGTGACTATCGCGTTTCAGACAAGTTTGCCACCAACATGTTGAGGTGGCATACCTACCTCCAAGTGCTTGGGGTTGGCCACCAACTGTATAAATGTGTTTTATTTCACTCGCAAACAGCCATCGCGGCAATCAACAAAGACATGTTTTTTTGTGAATGTTAGAAGAGTAACCAACGAAGGGAATATGACCAACAATGATACCCTATCGCAAACTCATCTGGAATGGAAAATCACCTTCATTTTAGACAGAAACACCCTGAGGAATCAACTATGCTCCGTGGATTTTCCATTGCCAAGTTAGTTTACCAGAGGGCATATGACTTAACAGCAGTGGCTGGATAGTTGGCTGTCGGGAGTGGCTGTTCCGGAGGGTTGCTCACCGCTGGTGGGTCACCTGAGGCAGCACTCTTGGGTGGCTTCAGCAAGGCGGGTCCAACGGGATCAACCGATCTTGACCACTGTTCTGCTGTTTCGTGGCGCGGGTTTGCGGCAGCTTGCAGCAGCCTGGGGTGAACAGTCATTGGGCTGTCTCATAGGAAGGCTCTGAATGGCTCATAGGAAGGGCTCATAGGAATGTCTCATGGGAATGTCTCATAGGAATGTTTCAATTGTCATGGCCACAGGGAAGGTTTGAAGTTCGATGAGCACGTAGTGCAGCGGAAGGATTTCATTCAGCGCTGATGTTGCGCTACGATGAGAAGGCCAACCAGCCAGCGAAACATTTTCTGTGCTAGTGTTCATCATGGGTTGTTTTCGCACCTATTGTTTGGGGGTTCCATGTACTTTTAATGTTCGCATTTAAGAGGATTCTCATCTAACTCTGATGATTGATTAACTTGTTGACTAGAATATATACTAATGAGCCTAATCAACCAATGGATTCTCCCAAGTATGGGAAATATTGCTCTGAACCCATCAGCGCCTTTCAACTTCCGCCATGGCCAAGAAGACCTCTTCAAAGGTTCGACGAATTCTTGGTCGCAACAAGGCCATCATTTCATCGCCTAAGAGAGTTTGCTAGCCCAACAGCAGTGCACCACGTGAGGCCTTGCTTGCAATGAAGCCTTGGCGCGCACAACCACATAGGTGTATGCACATACATACATAGCGCACTATGTAAATACATAGGTTCACGCATAGTTTCACGCACACGCATTCTTGCGCGCAACCTGGCATGCATACATGTACCCAGACACGCACATGTGAGTGTAACATGCGCACATATGGCTTTGCCGCGACGTTCTTCCTCAACTGTGTATCTGGGCATGTGCCGAAGAAAGTGCAACAATGGTTCATGGTGACGAGTTGGTGTTGATGATGTGTATTGTACAGCCAGTTTTTTTTGGGTCAATGATGCCAAATGATTCGTCAGGAATGACTGAGGATGGCGCAGAATGGTCCGCATACTTGGTGACTATTGATTGCTAATTAAAATTGGTGAAGTGAATGAGAACCAATACTGAAGATATTTTGTTTACACAAACGCACAATGTAAATAAACACTGTATATATATATATGTACATATGAACGGTGATTTCTTCAAATGGGGGACCCTTCAAATCATCCAGTTTTTGAAGCATTTATATTAATCAAGCGACCATAACCTTGGGGTTCCCAATTTGAAGAAGCACCCATATATGTCAAGAAAAATGTTACACACCAATCCCATCAATCACCCATCTATCCTTTCCCTTCGCCGCCAGACTACTCCGGCGGCCGATGATGGGCCGGCGTCGGGTGCTCAGCAGTCTGCAGGGGAGATGGTCTATGTGGCCCTACAAGTGGTTGAAGGGAAGGATTGAAACATGCTAATGGTTAGATGAGAATGGTAATAACCATCATCCCATTGAAACATCATGATAAGGACAATGTGGGTGTTTCTCAAGTTTCAGGAGTACCCCTAAATCATCCTTTATATTCATCATGTTAAACGCTACACCAACCATTCTTGGGTAATTACCCCTATTTGAAGAACCCCCCAGACGACAAGGTTCAGAACCGGTGATCATGATCAATCCTAAGGGATAGCAGCCAACAGTAATGGTTGATGATGGTTACTAACGGCTTGCTGAGATTGATCACAACCAACCATGATCAACCATGATTGTTGGTTGCTATCCCTTTATCAAACATAAATAACTAGCTCGTCAAAAACAACGACTGGTTTCTAAGCAGCGGATGATTTGCCTTCGAAGATAGGGGGCTGATTGAGATGAAACTCCTGTTGGGTGATTATCTCCCAACACAACAAACAGTTGTTGTAATTTTGGTAAACACGCGACATCAAGGCCCAACTGTTCTTTTTCGAACAGTTGCAACCATGTTTTGGTAATCGGACAGTACAGTTATTTTAGTAAACAACAGAAAATCGATTTCCAACAATCGTTTTTTGGATTTGTCTCGTAACTGTCATTTTTCTCTCAGGCTCTGAAATCAACGCAGTTCATCAGTGACCTCATCTGTGAACTTCACGCTAAGGTGCCAGGTACCACGAGCTATCATCAATCAATGCTCAGCCATGTCCACCCCCTTTTGGCAGTTGCCTTGCGACGCAAGCCATGGCTGATTGGGTAAATATCAGCCATGGCCGTGAATGACTTTTTCTCGTGGTTCGGGGCTAGGTAATGTTTCATACTGAAAATGTTGTCTAACCGTGCTCATGGATAATGATGAACTGTTGAGACTGGTTAGCTATGGTTGGAATTCTGAAGATTGTCAGTGATATGGTGAACTGGGGAATGATTACCTAGTGAGAGATTTATCCCCTAACATAATGGACAGTTAACCATGGTTAGTAATGGTTCATGGCCATCTAATGGATTCGAAAACCATCCGTTTTTCGCGTGTTTGGAGGTATCCTGTGACGTGGTAGTCAGCCCCAGTCGATCAGCGGGACAGTTAAACCCAGAAAGAATGGGCGATGATGTGGACCATGACCAGCTAGGAAACAGCAGTGAAGTGATCTGTGGCATGGCGACAGAAGATCTTCATGTTGCCCTTGATTTGATACACTTGCTTGATGCATGCGGCCAGTTCTAGGCCTACACCCAGCTTTGACAAAGCACAAGAAGAGCCATCACCAAGAATGGCGGTTGCTCACCGTTGAGGATTTTCATCCACCAACAGCTTGATCATGAAATGGCATACTGACTTGCCAGTAACCATCTGCCAAGTTAACCACCATTAAACATCATGAGTCATCTTCAACCACCATTTACGCTCACTATGGTGGCTTGCTATTCTCAATAGCCACAATAGCCAATGAATCCAAGAGTTTGATTGATGGATGACCGGCCGGGTGCTTGCCTCATTTTCATCAGCGCAGCCGCGCCAAGGCTTGCTGAAAAGAAAGTGTGTGGGAACCCAGGGCGTGCCAATGTGGCCACAGGCTCCTTCACACAGAGAGAAATGACGGCAATTGTGTTTTTGATCATGGCTAACAACGGCGTATATTGGTTGATGATGGCTGATGATGGACGATGGTGAGTTGATCTCTGTTTAATTTCTCTAGTTTCCTTTTCTCAAGTCATTATGTTTCATTTCTTGATGACCGGGGGATGATCTGTGGCTTTTGCACGGCAGAAGTAAGCATGTTGTGGGTGGCAAGGGGACAAGGAGCGCTCTGCTGTGGCTGATCCTAATGGTCATTTCTGTGGCAATAGAACAGTTGGTGGTTTCTCAAAATAGGGATTCCAAAAGTGGTTGGTTTATTGCACTGGTTTGAAAAAGATGATTTGGGTGAACCCACCCATATTTCGAGTAACTTTGACTACGACCCCTGTCAGAAACACCGCGACTTTGCTAAATTACTTGTTCTACTTTTTGCTATTGGATAGCAATCAGAGATCATCAGAAACTACCTGTTTTCTGCAAGCCCTGAACTGTCACCACAACTTGTGGGTTGCTGATCACCACCTCTTGCAGCCAACATGATTTCCCATCAGCAACCCGCGAGCAGTGGCACCATCAGGTGCTGCTGATCAGTAGCTGATAGAGATACAGGAGACGGATCTGCTTCATCCATACACTGGGATCTGCAAACCACAAGGATTTACAGCACAATACCACTAGGTACTTAGTCGTCATGGTAGAACTATATATATATGGTTTGACCCAGCTATATCTACCAGTTGAGCAATTGCCCGGGTGGGGTGAACCTACCAGGGAAATGTGGTGATCGATCAGTTGGGAATGACTCGCGACCAACGGTTGTTCACCTACGTCAGTACTTGTCATCAAGCACGATTCACTATTACTTCCTTTTGACAATTATATATGTACTGTTAATGAGTCTCAAGCAGTACCGTATTGACCATGCTTGACCATTACAACTATGAAGCATGAGTATACATCAGACTGAATCATTGAGGAATTCTTAAGGAGTCTCACCATCTATGAGCCATTTTGATGCACTATTAAGCATCCACAAGCCATTTTCATGAGCCATAAGGACTATAAATCAGCATACATACTCCAGGGAACTAGCTGGGCCTCACATCCAAGGATTCCACTCACCAGTCTCACCTCGCCCCCAGGATTCGTCCAGGGGATTCCAAGTCGTGCATTGCGCCCAGCAGCGTGACTGGGCAGCGCCGTAGCAATCGTTGATCTGTGGTGGTTCATGAGCCGGTTGACAGTGTTGCATGATGGGTTCACGACGTGTTAATGAGCTGGTCGATCACGGTTGGCAATGGTCAAGCATGGTCAGCCGTGTGACGATGGTATGATCCATGGTTTCTCTCCGAGCCTGCCAAGGTGGTGTTGCGATAGGAGACGGTGGATTTTCCGCTTGTGGGAGGGGCTGTTACCAGGAGGTTAGACTCACTTGCACATGCTTGCACCGGGGGGCCGCTGTGTTGAAAGGTTTCTCAGTTTCCACGGGACCAAGGGGTCCCAACACCGATGTCTTGCCCCAAGCAGTGGTGACTTTGAAAAGTCCAAGAGTGAAAGCAAAGATTTTTTTTGCTGTCAACATCTTTCAACCAAGATTGCCCCGACTAAATCCCACTACTATCCACCAATGGTTATTGGATCATATCCAACTTGAACCAATGATTTCTAGTGAGCAACCAGGTAAGGAAAACCGGCGCATTGACCCATGAATCTGTCGCAGTTGCGCATTGGTTCCATGGGTCACTGATTGGTTTCCATGGCATCAACTATGGATCTGCCCACGACCAACAAGCACATGAACATACATGAACCACCATGGGCCACCCAAAAGCATTTCAAAATATGACCTACCCATTTTTGTGTATGCGTATACATGTAAATATGCATTTATATTCAGTCATATTAAGTTGTCGATGAAATTGCTGCATATATGATCAGATCATGAATAGAGTTTATCAGCAAAATCCCCAGCAGTTTCAAAATGTATTTTCTAACATAGAATTTCTATATCGATGATATGATTGATTAGCAAAATCCCCTATTGATCATGAATAGAGTTAATAAAACCCTTGATTATGAATGATCAAATTAGCAAAATCCCCAATTAATCCCCAATTATTCATAATTAATCATATTTGATCATATACTGCCACATATCCCACATCGATTTTATTTCCGTAAAATCCCCTTCATTGATGTCTGCAGCATCCCAAGAGACGTCCTCCGAGGCGATGAATAGTTCGGCCGCCAGCAGTTTGGGCGCGCTCTTTGCCAAGCAAAGCAACGAGGACCGCCACGGAACAGCGGCCGCCACCGTGAAGGGTGGCTGAGCAACAGCGGTGAATGATGGATTAATGATGGTTAATGGTGGATGATGGTGGTTTTTTATAGTGGTGAATGGGGGTTGATGGTGATTTGTGGTGATTAATCATGGTTTTGAAGATTGATGTTACTAGTAATTGGTGATGTTCAGAAGGGTGGGTTGATGAAGAGGTTAAAGAAAATCATCATCCAATCTGGTTGAGAGGCAAGAACGGAGGAACTAATGCCACTGCTAATTTGTCGCTTTAATGCTTCATCATAGTCTGTTGGTTGGCCTTTGCGGCTTTCATGGTCGTCTCTGATTATTCAAAGCGAACACATTGGTTTAAGTGCCATGAGCTTGCTCAAACAGACGAAACTATCACATATTGAAGCCTGCCATTAAGGTGTTTCACTTAAAGACTCAGCAAAACTCACGAATCGAACACAAAGACCATTGCTTTACGAAGGCGTTCCTTGATTTGTACTGCTGACTCTTGGAACATCCGTCCACTGCTACGGATGACCAATGACTACACAAGGCGCGGCTCCAAGTGAGTGTGCAGTTGGGGTCATGAATGGGATGTAACCATGATCAATGACCCTGAAAGGCAGGTTCGAAGCTCAAGAAAAGCTCAGTAACCATCTACTACTTGGGGGATGCACATCCAAGCTACAGAGTAACAATTGAGGGCAGGCATAACTCTATTCAAGATGAGTTCACTGGGCTATCTTGGCCTTTGAACCGACCGATCTCACTGGGGCGTCCCTGAGATAATTGTTTTATGATGAACTTTGGTCGATACAGCTGTACTTCAATGGTTTATACATCAACGCGCAGGACTAGACATCTGATATGAACTTCTTGTTCCCATTTCTTATTTCCCATCATTGGCCGGCAACAATTGGTTAAATGGCAATTCATCAACCATTCACCAACAAGAGTACACTGAATGCTTGGGTAACTGTTAAACGTATGATGCCCTTTGTGCACTCGTGAATCTCAAGCTTGTTCACCTTGATCATCTTTGTTGGATCACCTGGTTCGACCATGATTGGTACGGTCAACCAGTTGTTTCACGGGTGCATAGAACCAGCTGCCATCGGAAACAGCTGGATTCTGAGCCATGATTCAGCTGCCATTTCCACCAGCTCATCAACTGACAATATGAGCTGTTGATCATGGCGCCATCAACAATGGTTGATGATGGGCTGATGATGGGTTGATGATGAAGCAACTTATGAACGACAAATTAATCTCAACCATCATCGACCAACTTAACCATCAAGAATCAAGCAGCTGAACCATTATGAATCAGCTTATCAGTGACTATCGCCGACCCTGAGTATCGAAGTATCAGCGCGTAATCAGTCATGACCATCAACCAGCTAACCATCACATCAACCAGCTAATCATCCATCCGGCGCCGAACGGCCACCGTGACAGGATGCTGGCATGGGCACCATCAAAGAGGTCCGGCTGGGAGGTGATGGAAAAATGAGGTGATTGGAATGGTTGATCAACCACCCCCTATGAAAATGGCCTTGGGGTGGTTCTTCAGCCCACTATTTAATGGTTGATTTTTATAGTGGGTGGTTGATGACTTTTTTCCACTCTAGTCGAAAAATAGCCTTGGGATGGTTAATTTATGGTTGATTGTCAGGCTTGGTGCTTGGAAGAACGAGCAAAATAGGTTGGTTTATTAACTATGATCATAGCTGACCAAAGTGAATTGAATAATTATGCGATCACCAGTAGCCTGTAAGCAACCAATGTAACTGATATATTTAGTTCGACAACCATCAATATAACCAACTATATATAAACCACTAAGTAAGTATATCCACTGTGTTAGCTGCTAGTTGACTTCACTCATTATTAACCTGGAACAACCAAATGGCTTCCAGTAGCAAACAGCCATTAGTTGGTTCACATCAGTTTACAAAGAACTGACTCATTCCTAATCACTAATAACTGCTAAGCTAATGATTATACCTCATATTTGCCAAGGATTCATTGCTAAGGATTGCCACTGCTAGTACTTAACATTATCAACCAAAGACTCACTAGTAGTTAGATAACCATTAATCATCGTTAATCTAATCAAGAATAACTACCAGTAAGAAGGATTCTCAAATATTAGCCATTAACTGGTATTATCTAACCAACAACTGACCAATATTCATATCTAACATATCAGCTATTAACTAATTAAAGAGTAACCGGCAACTAACTCTTCAACATTAAGTGGCATTACCTAACGAATCAATAATCAATGTTCGCTAATATTTCAACCATTAACTAGTAAAACCAGTTCCTAGCCACCAAAACTAACCAGTGGTTAGTTTGCTACTGAAACCAATGGTTAGTCGAATACCAACAATCAAGCAACAATCAACCAATGAATCATCATGAATCTAACCAATGATATATAGATCATTAACTACCAGTAAGGAGTAACACACATATTAGCCATTAGCTGCTATTATCGAACCAACTAAAAAGATATATAGACCAGTAACCACTAAAACATCACCAGTTGCCAGTGCCAACATATCACTTTAGTACCACTAAAAGATATGTAGATCAGTAACCAATTATTAGTCACCAGTAGCAGGCAACCAGTAACCACTACATTATACTACTAAATAGAAATTACCAATGATACATACTAAACCTAAACATTAATACTACTGGTTAACCATTGTCCCCCACTAGTTGGTTGATTAATATTGACCCAACTCGCCATATATAGCTGGTATATCCTATTATGTCCCCTATAGTTGCTAGTTGTTATCCCCTATCATTAACCATGAACCATTGGTTGGCTGATTATTACTGACCCAACTCGCCATATCAACCACTAAACCCAGTACCTCACAGATGGTTTGCCTGCTACTGGTCACGGTTCGCTAGGAGCCCAGCTCGCCCGTGGAGAGCGAGGCTTCGATCGCGCCGCAACGCGTGCTGGGCCATGGTGGGTCGTCATGATGGTTGTGGATGATTTATGATGGTTCATGTTGGTTGGAGGGGTTGTGACCACTAATAACAGTAAACTATGGCTAATAATTATAATGGTTGATAATGGTTGATACTGGGGGATAATCACCAACAAACTTGTGGTTTGACACGGGATCAGGAGGGGGTTGATTAATTCGGGGGATTTGATTGATCCTGACTATGCATAAATGATGGTTCAGAAGAGTTTGACACAATCTATTGTGACTAATGATTGCCAACAATGGTTCAGATCATTGATGAAAGGTCAGTTAGTCAATGACTGCCAATGCTAATTTGATTTGGCCGGTCATGGTGGACAAAAGGTTTCTCATTCATCCTGGTTCCTTGATGATTAGCAATGGTTGTGCTTTGTGATAGGTGGCTCTGGAGTAACCATGGTTTCTGACGGCCCGGAAGTAGTGGCCAACATTTCATGGCCAGGCTATGCATCAAAACCTACAAGGTCTCTAGGAAAAATAGGGAAACAAGCTGACACTAGTAAACTCATGAGGTAAACTCATTCATTCGTTAGTATTTCCTTGTTGTCTCGCTGAAATGACCTGCGAATGGTTGACCTTCACGTGCAGCATGGCATATGAACCTACGGGAAAGCCTTGCAAGTGGTGGTTCACCAGGGTGCCTGTGACGTAGATTTTCCCATGGACCCATCCGCTGAATTTGATGAGATCCTGTATCTCTGGCACTCGCATGTTCAGATCTTCACAAGTCCAGTTTTTGCTACAAGGGGGGTTCTGAAAATCGGAAAATCCCAAAAAGGTTTTTGGTTCAATACCCGAAAGACTAAGACTAATATTGGACATTTTGGGGGTACCCCTATGTGAAACACCCACATGTTCAGCTGGTGCCACTTTTCGTGGTTGCAGATAGAAAAAAGAAGGAGAAACGATTCGCCGACACAGGTCCCTGACAAAAAGCGAAGGTTTTGTATGCATGTAAGCAACTCTTCAACGCCTGCTTCGTGGTCCAACACCACCAACTTGGAATTATTGATAGGGATTGGTCTTAGACACGTATGTTTGTAAAAAGATGCGTTTGGCACCATGCTGTAGTGTGTATACAACATGCGCACATGCTTCTAAAAGAGATGCACACATACAGGCAAATATTTCAGAATGTACATATGGGGTCTCTCAAGCCATAGGGGACCCCCGCACTTATCATCCTTTATAGCAATCATTTAATGAACCATCCAACGTTGCGGTCCCCTATGGCTTGAGAAAGCACAACATTGGCTACGCCAATTTCGCTGCGGAGCCAGCAGGTGAAGCCCAAAGCCAAAGCGCATCTTGGTGCTGATATGAACACCATGAGCGATGCCAACCAGCAGTAAGGGTTTGTGTATGACCAGTATGGTTCCCTATAGTCCCTATGGTCTCCTTATCGTTTCCCTACGGTTCCCTATGATTCCCTATGGTTTCCATATGGTTGCCTATGGTTGAACATGTTTGTACTTGTGTTTTTTTGGCACAATGACTGATCGTAATGGCGTTTGGTGTTCTGCAAGAAATGATGGCTAATAGCAGTGATGGCGAATAGTGGAAGAGTGGTACATCAGGATATGGCTCTCATTTTGATGGGTATGGCCCTGGTTTTTTAAAGATGCGATCATGAACTGAGCGGTTCTATGGTCCATGAACGGATAGAGTGGTAGTGGTTCACGAGCAATTCTTGGTTAGTAAGGGTCGATGGTAGCGGATACCAACCATCAAAAACGGATTTGTGATAACCACAGGGAAGAAATAATTGCTACACAACCATTTGTGATGAAACTATGGTTAATAACCAGAATTGAAACTTGATTAACCAGGGGATGGCAAACAACCATGGTTTATAGTGGTCCAGAACCAGTGAGAGTGGCTCGCAATACACGGTGGGGTAGCAATATTGTGATCGCTTACATCAGCTGTTGGTAATGGGGTATAGTCGGTATAGTGGTCCTTTCTGATTAATCATGGCTTTTAGCAGGGAACAGCTAGCAACGGACTGACAAGAGGATATATTGAGGCTTTTAAATTTGCGGTCCCCATATATATATATATATGTATAGATGTATATATATGTATTGAATGTGGCTTTATCGTTTTGGTTGGTGATGGTTAATGATGGTTGACAGAACTATTGATATTGGGTGTTTTTTCTTGAGAAGTTTTTTCAAGCAGCGGTTGAGAACATGCAGCCTGGACGTGATTTCTGCTTTGTCGTGAGCGGGAAGGTTCGATCCAACGAGGTCTTGGGCCATTTCTTTCCAAAAAAATATGCGGAAAATTGTGTCTTCGAACGTCCTTTTCATGGTGGCACGAGCTCTTTCCAGCCGGTGGAAATCGAACGCAACCTATCCAAGTTAAAGTTTTCTTTCAAACGATGGGTGATCGGCCTTGCCACTGCGTTTGCAGCGCAGGCAGCCGCAACAAAGACACTAGCTGCTAGTGACTAGCAGCAAGAAAGCCGAAACCAGCGGCTTCAAAGGCGAAAGCTCCGAAAAGCCAGAGCGTTCCACCTATGATCCCAACCAGATCAAGATGCCAGGGTACTTTTCCAAGATGCATGGCGAATTCCGCCAGAGCTTTTCTACATGGCTGTGGCGCATGCCTTTGGAATGCGAAGTCAAGGCCCGGATCATTGATCGCAGGTTACACTTGGTTAATGGCTGACGGCTGACGCTGGTAAAGACCAAAACCGGTAAATGACCAATTTGCAACTACCTGTAATGACAATCATTCGTATATGCAAAGGTTTGCTTGCATCCGACTGCTTGTACCTCCAAACCGCAATCAATGATCATGGCGCTAAGCTGAAAACCACGAATTCAGAGGCATGAACCCATCATCAGCTCTGACTCCGGCACAGCTGTTTGATGACTACAACAACCCATAACCAAAAGAAACCTGCAAACTTCATCAAAATTCATGATTTGCTAATTTTTCCCGCTAAAACATATTTGTTTGAGAAAACAAACCTTATGTTTCCCACAAAAATTCATGATTTTCCAATGTTTCTAAAGGGGTAGTGTATGGGAAAGACGGTGACAAGACCCCTGAGCTTCGTGAAGCTGAGGTCGAGCAAGGCGAAATCCGTGGTAGTTGGCTCGTCTGCAGATGCCCCAGTGTGCTGGGAGGGGCGGGCCTACCCTTTGGGACACTCTTGCGCTACATGAAGAAATATGGCGTCCGAACCCACAACGGAATTGGATGAAGATTGTAGAAGCAAATGAAATCAAGTGAATCAGATACGCACATCATATATTTATTGTACACATGCATGAATGAAAAGGTGTCTCTAGATACATATCACATGATCATAGTTCCATTGCATTACACGGTGTTATGTTGTACCAGGATATTATTCAATTTGACTGGACAATACATAGGCATTTCATAGTGTATCATGTCTCACTGCTGTTCCACCTTGCAACTTGCAGCGCGTTACCCCCAAATGCAAAATAGATGCCCATACCCTCATCAATATTTTTGCACAATTATTTTTAACCACATATGTATATTTGCACATGAGCATGCGCATGCATCTGCGTATGTATCACGTGATGATTACCGAACGACACTTTCAGATACTTCAACCCTGACATTTGTCAGCGTGAGAAACATGAGTCCAGAGTCCCCAGTCAGAATGAATTTCCTTGATAAACTTTGGCAATCTTGGAATGATTGTCCGTTCCAAACACTTTGAAAACTAGTGCATGCACACATATATCCATACACATATGCATACATACGCACACGCACATCCATAGAAAACGAGTTGCATGAATACAATGAAATCAACGCAAGCGCGCACATTTATGGGTATTTTTTTTTATCAATCATCAGCGTGCACGGTACTCACGCTTCTCGATCACCGGTCACTAGTTCTGTCACTGGTGGCTTCCGACCCACGGGAGAGTTCTGTTGTATAGCTGGCTGGTGGTTGGCAGGTTTTTTTTTTTTAATCAGCCAGGGGTATCCAGTGCTAGTGCTATCCCCTTAAAGGGGGAGCGATTTGCAGCTACCAGGAGTGCTTTAACCAAATGTCTGATAGTGCTTGATCGATTTTTTGAGTGCTTGACGATCGTGGATCCTCAAAAAATGGCAGTGTCTTCCTAACAGGTACTGTAGTTGTCACAGCGACTGTTTGTTGTTGAGGCAGCTGCTGTACAGAAATAACATGGACAAAATTCAACCTTTAGTAAGCAGCTTACAGTGTAGATCAGTGTAACAAGAGGCTCTCAACTCACCACTGAAAGTTTTTCCATAGTGGGGCTGTGATTCTCAGCAGCCGCTGAATCACTTCCGTTGGTTGTTGTGCTCCCATGGGGGCCACCAGAGGTGGCGTCGGTGACCTGGTCCTCTTCGACTTGTCGAGTTTACCCCTGGTTGGGCAGTACGTCAGTGCCGTTCCCATGGAAAACCACCAGGGTGACAATCACTCAGAGATGCTGTAGTTGCTTTCCAAGTTGTTACCTTTTTTGTGATCAAACAATCTGACTAGCACAGTTCTGGGCTTCTCTGAAGTCATCAGTGCCAGCAACCATCATCAACCATCACCTTACACAATCTGGCTGTCAACTATTATCAACCATTATTCACTAAAAGCCACCACCAACCCCTGTTAGCCACCACTATTAGTCACTATTAGCCACGATGATTGACATTTGTTTCAACACCGTCAAACATCTATATGGTAGTTTCTCAAAATAGGGGACTTCAAAAAATGAATGAATGACTACTATAGATAGTTTGTATTGGATGTTTTGGAGGTAGCCCTATCTAAGAACCCCCCATATCAACTCTGATCTTGCTTGCGCCAACTCTGATCAAGCTTTTAGCGGCGAAAGCATGGAAAACAAGGCCTGCTTAAAAGAAGTCCATGGTTGCTACAGCCCAATGCAGGGATAGTCCATATGCAAGGAATCCGAGGATGCAAGAATCTTCCAATGCTTTTATTCCATGATCAGGATCAAGGATCCGATAGGATGCCCTCATGCTCTGCCCAAAACAAATACCCAATGGTGCCGCGAAGATCAACATCACCATGGCCATAGAAATGTCCAGAAGAACAGTCATGATGATGATGATGATGATGATGATGATGATGATGATGATGATGATGATCAACAGTTTCAAGATTTGAATCATCACTAAGCCTCTTATCAACCATGAATCAACAACAATATTGATGATAATGCCGAAGAACTTGCACCAACATGTCCATGACCTCCCGAAGATAACCACCTGCTCCCAGCCATCTCCGCCTGCATGGCAACGGATGCAGCGTGTGCGGCACCGCCGTGCGAAGTTGAGCAAACCCAACTTGGCCAAAGAGAAGGTGTCGCCGCAGCCGGGGTAGACGCTTGATGATGATGGTTAACAACCATGGGGTTGTTCATAGTGGTTATCCCTATTTGTAGTGGTGACATAATTAGTGGTTACTCCAATTTGCAGTGAAGATACATGGTGCAATTGAACGTGTATGTTATCTTCTTGCTAGTGGTAATTTGTTATTCTGATTGTAGTGGTGATTCACAATGGCCTCTTGTCGCTGGCAAGTGGATGATGATGAAAACCCTTGTGATTGACGACAATGATTATTCACAAACATGGATATTGAACAACATGTAGCAGCCTGGTCACTCATGGTGGTTGCTGATATGATTGATTGTGAATAGTGCTTAATCAATAATCATAGTTGAGTGGTCACTCATAATGGTTATAACAACCGTGGTCATTGATAATGGTTGAACGGTATGTCTTCATATTTTTCCTATGGTACACTCCTATTTGAAATATCGCCAAAAAATGGATTTCAAAGAGGACCCAAACAATAAAATTTCAGGATCAAGCTATTTTTATTATTAGGAGGTAAAGACCCTTCTGGGATAAATGTGCTTTCCCATTGATTTTCAATTGCCACAATTATTATCGCCATTAAACATATTTGAAAAAAAAGAATTTCCACGCCCATTTTTGTTGTTGGGGGAACGCTTTTTGATAGGGGGAAGGGATGATTTGAGCTCGGTGATGGTAGTTGCAACGATGGAGTTACAAACACCAAGCGCAATCGCCAAGCCAGATGCGCCATTGCCAAAACTCATTTTTTAAAGGGACCCAGGTCATCCATGAACAATTACTTCAAAAACTGCAGCTTAAGAACAACCAACCGTCAGTATGTGTCCATCAACTCCAAATGTGTTCCTTTGAGCTGTGAGAAGGATGGCGATTACACCAACTATAGATGGATGGCCGTGCTTTTTAAACGAGATATATCTAGTTGACATCATATATTTTGCCATTGTTTCATCAGGTTTGGAAACCATTATTTTACTATGAATGACTGGTGACTTGGATGGAGTGGGGCATTGCTTGAGAAACCACCGAATAGATGATGGATTCCTTATTCTTGTTGGGAATTTGCCCCTATCAAACATTAACCAGCTGATTATATATCCATTTGTTGTTGTCCATTTTAAGAAACCGCCATGTATAAGGCTTAATAATTCCTAATTAATGGTCAATATTAAGGAGAATAACCAACAATGATAGTCCATCACCAATACATGTTAGCCATTTTCAGATTGCACGTAGCCGCTTTCGACCCCCCATGTGTGCCTGGCGTAGGCGGCGCTGCAGCGCGTTTTGGGAGAGCCAGTGGTGAACTTAGAGGCCCGCTGTGGGTGCTCGCATCGCATGTGGTAAGGTCAAATGGATGGCGTTTTCCATGGAAGTCATGGTGAAGAATGGTTGGTGGTGGTTGATAATGGGTGATCATAGGTGATTATGAGTGATGATGAATGCTTAAGATTTCATAATGGTTGATTGAAATGGTTGATGAATGGCTATTACTGGTTGATGATGGTTGGTAGTGGTCGATAATGGTTGATGATGGGTGATTCTGAAGATTTCAGAATGGTTACAGTGATGGTTAGAAGTGGTTGGTCAATGGCTATTACTGGTTGACAATTGTTGGTAGTGATTTATACGGCTTAGTCAATGCTTTGTGAGTGGTTCATTGACACTGAATAGCGATGAACAAGGCGAGTAATGGTTGATCATTCTTGACCATGGGCAATCATGAGTGATGCAGTGGTGAAAGTTTGTAAGTGCAGGGGGCAAGGGTGAAAACGAGGGTGTGGTCAACGGTATTTCCTGCTCACTTATAGCCAACAATGGGTGATCATTGGCTTAGAACGTGCACTTGACATGGATCGAAATCTGGATGGTTTCTTGACGTCTTCTATAATACTTGATAGGAGGGACATCTCAAGCAACGACCGGCAACTATGACTAGATAGCTGTTTGTATGTTTCATTCGGTTTTGTTTTGCGTGCTTTGTTTCCTGATGCTGGCTACAGAAGTCATCAACATGTTTTTTTTGGTATTTGTGGGAATGGGAGTTGTACATAAGCACTCGAAGCTAAAGTCTTATTGCGGGGATCTACAGGCCCTTTCTTCAGGGATGGAATTGCCATTGTCCTCAGGATCGCTGAATCTCTGCGATCGCAGCTTTCTATTTCATGATGACGATGATGATGAAGATGATCATCATCATCATCATCATCATCATCATCATCATCATCATCATCATCATCATCACTTGTTACCCCGTTGTTTGTTGTTATCTTGCCTAAAGCTGTTAATCACCAACCAACTTCTGGTTTAGTATCCCTGGTTGAGGCTCGCTTGCCACAAGATCTCGAGGACATTGAGACTTCCAGTGACTCGGTTGCTGGTGAGGGTGGGTGGGTCCCTTGGTTGGTGCTGCAGACTGACCATTCAGCTCTTCACTTCGCCATTCGGGAAAGGCCAGTGACGGGGGGGTTCACCTTTGTAGCTTGATATGGCGAGCTGGGTCAAGCAGTTAACCAACCAATTTCATGGGGATAATAATTAATGGTTCGCCCCGTCACCACACTGAACTCGCGGATTTCTTTTCTTGGCACACGATCAAGTTTGATACTTGAAAGGGCAGCTGCGTACATCAACAGCTTCGTGAATTGTGAATACATGTATGGGAAGTGGCATATCTTCACTCCCCCTTTGTGCGTACTGCAAAGTTCGCACAACTTGACTCAAACTACCCCTTCGTCGTTCCGTCTGAACAGTAGGTACACATCGGTACTTGGTGTGTATCATGGGCTCTGGGGCATCCGCGATCTGTGTGGCATAGGTCGTTTGGTCCTCTTTGGTACAACATGATACCCTTCTCGATCTTCACTCCTCTATTCTTCTGATGCTTGAGGCATCCATAGCACCACTGGAGTTCTCTCGCTGCACCCACCCTTGGTGCTTTCAGGTAGTTGCAGTTGGGGTTCACATGATATACTCTTCCATATCTGGTTCTCAAAGGTTTGAATGGTGGGGGAGGGGAATCAACAGACTCAACCCTCGGTCCAACTTCTTCACTTCCTCTCGCAGTTGAACTAGGCGGGAAGCCTCCTCTACCACCAACTTGACCTTCCTCTTTCTTCTCTGTTTCCTTCGTCTTCTCTTCCTCTGTTTCTTTCGTCTTCTCTTCCTCTGTTTCTTTCGTCTTCTCTTCCTCTGATTGAATCCTCACTTCTTCAAATTTTTCTTCTTCCAACTCTGATTCCTCTGAAACCAGTTCGAAGTCTCTTTCCTTCTCTTTTGTATCTTCGCATTTGGATTCACTCTTCGCTTCGCTACCTTTTTGGGTTGTGGTCTTCTTCCACATCCATTGGGACATCATGGTGATAGCAACCACCACGCATGTGTAGACAGCAGCCAGGACATACAGTTCGAATCTTCCTTCATCACTTCTCTCTTCATCATCTCCTTCTTCTCCTGCTGCCAAGGTCGCTGTAGCCGCAATGGTGACAATCTTCAATACCAATTCGACTTTCTTCGCCTTCGTGATCACCTCCGGTGACCTACCCTTCTGTTCTTCTTCTTTTCTAACCTCCTCCTCTTCAATTCGATTTTCTTTCTTCCTTGTCATCTTCATCATGTCTTTCAAAGTCCTGATCCGAACAGCCGTGAGAGCTTTCGTTCCCAAGTCCGCTATCTGACTTTCTCCTGGGGTGTAGGCAATTCTCCATTCTCCTCTTCCTATCGCTTGGCGAGCATGTGCCGACCTCATACGTAGGTGGCGGGTTCTCCAACTACCTCCTTCACATGTCAGGATTGACATGGCGGCTTGGCTGTCCGTTACCACCGTTTTCTGGATGTGATCATACAGCTCCTCCACAATGACTGATACGGATTCCCCTCCGTTCATACCCTCAACGACTTCATTGAGTTCTGCTTCGGCTGTTGACAGTGTCACCGTTGACTGGCGACCTGAACGCCAAAAAACGGCGTTGCCGTTCAGCAAGACCACGAAGCATCCGTGACTCTCTTCGCCATGTGGGGAGAACGAGGCGTCTGTGTAGACCTGGATCACAATCTCCTCTTGAGGGTCGTCACTGTACTCCAAGCCTTCTTCCACTGTATCTTGGAGATATCCAAGCATCTGTCTCATCGTATCCAGCACCACAGCAGTCGATCTCATCACACTCGATCCCATCCGAGCGCAACCATACATGAGATCGGGTCTCGTTCTCGTCACGAGCCAAAGTACTTCTCCAACTGCTTTCTGGCACTCACGAATCGCTTCAATGCCAGGTTTTTCCTCATCTTCCTGCATTTGTGCCTGTTCCTTGGAAATTGGAATTCTTCTCTTCTTGACCTCCTTTTCCTGTTTCGCGATCAAGTCCTTGACATATGATTCTTGGGATATGACCCACTTGAACCTTCCTGTTTCTTCATCGGCGACCTTGGATATGTCCATCCCCAAAAACCGAACAGACTGATCGGTGACGTCTTCTGGTGTTGACACTGACCATGTCTCCTTCAGCTTCTTCCTCACTGCTTCTACCACTCCTGAACTTCCCACTATGAAAATGTCATCAACATAGGTCATGAGAAGTCCTCGAATGGTTCCATTGGTGATCGTGGGGTGGTATATCTCATCTCCGTCTTGGATGATCTTCCACAGGTTTGGTTCAGACTGAAGTGGTTCCATCCTAAGCTTCACCGTTTTTCCTTCTTCCAGCATCGTGACCTCCATCTCCATCATCGTCACATCTCTGTGATTTCCCCAAAGCCTGGGCGATCTTCTGAGTCCATACACAGCCTTCTCTGGTAGGAACATGATCTCCCTTGGAAAATATTCCTTCTCTACCATCATAGCCGGGGGTCTGATAATCACAATGCTCTCTCCAGGGGCCAACTCGATTCCGGCATTCAAAAAGGCCGTTTTGACATCCAGCACGCACCCTTCCCACTGTTCCTTGGATGCCACCCATATCATGACCCTCAACGAAGTCGAGTCAGCTCCACTGCTATATGTCTCCTCATCTTGCCGCCTTTCTTCATAGTTTCCACATATGACCCATCTTGCCTTGTACTTTCCTCCCTTCGGCCCAGCCTTGCGTGTGAAGACTAACTTCGACGGGATCACTTCAAGCTTTCTCCCTTCTCTTTGGGCCTTTTCCTTCAACTTCTGTATCTCTTCTGGTCCTACCCTCCTCAAAGCCTTCTTGTCCTCAAGTAGGGAATGAACTTCGCTGTCTAAGGCCTCCAACCACTGTTTCCAATTCGCTGCAACCTCTTTTGGCGATATGATCTTGGTCTGTAGTAGGTCTTCTTCCTCCTCCATCTCTTCTGCCATCTTCCTCATCCTCACCAAGATCTTCATTCCATCAGCTGCGGTTTCTGGATCATCATCCATGAGCTTCTTTGATTCTTCTTCAATCATCTTCATCACTCTGATCTTTTTCGTCTCTGCATCATTCTTGGGTTCTAGATCATCTTGATTCTCCTCTTCCATTCTTCTAATCATCGGCTTCATCCTCCTCTGTCTTCGAGCTTCAATGGGATTTCTTCCTTCCCTTTCTAGGGCAATCCATACCCTCTCATCCAAAGGTTCCATGGTGCACTTCATCAAGTACTTTGTCAGCCTCGGGGCCTCTCCTTCTTTTACGACCCAGTGACCATGTTCCTCTACTGTTGGGCATAGGTACCTCACCTTCTCTGTGATCACCTCAAACCCTCCTCTTCTCCATCTTCGTTTTCTCACTCTCACATCTTGCAAGAATCCAGGGAATTCTGGCGGTTCTCCAATCCTTTGGCATCTGTAGAGCTCATTGACGTACCTTGTGGCCCACGGCCACCATTGGCAATCTTCATTGGCTTGTCTCAGGACTCGCCTGACATGTGCTTTGACTGCCTTGACGGTACACTCAGCTCTTCCGTTCGCTCTTGGATCGTCTCCTGGTGTTCGGGTCAGCCAGATTCCACGTGCCTTCGCCCACCTTCGAAACGTTCCTGAGAACTCGTGGCCCTGGTCCGAGTGGATCTGATTCACATAGTACCCGTCTGCCTTCAGCTTTAGGATGAAGTCCATCGTGGTTGAGGTGACTTCTCGGGCAGTCTTCGTCTCCATAGGCAAGACCATCCTGAACGTTCGCACCTCTGTCTCATCTAGGGATTGGGCCTTTCTCAGTTCCTCTGCCTCTGAGTCGGGTTTCTCTCCCTCATCTTCTGCTTCATCTTCAAGCTCTTCATTCTCTTCTTCTTCCTCTTCTTCCGCTTTCTTCCCTGGTCTTCCTGTTGATTTCTTCTTCTCTCCTGGTTTGGGGTCTTCTTCAATCTTTGGCGCATCTTCAGGCATCTCTTCATCCGGAGGGGGTTGAAGCTTTGTTGAACCTTTTGGGATTCTCCATGTGATGGTTCCAACCAACATATATCTCGCTTGGTGGCCTCCTTGGTCATACATGGGAGTCAACGGTCCTGCTGTGTCCAGTGACAACACGGCTCCTTGTACGTTTCGAATCCTCCTGTGTGGGTTTTCATCCTGTCTGGATTCTTGGCATACTCTGCAGTCTCTGCGATATGGTGTGTGTCCAAACCTGATGTGTTCTTCCCAGGACAAGGCCTTCAGCTTTCCTTCAACCTCATCTATCGTCCTCCTCAATGCCGATGCGACCATCATCATTACACCTGGAGACCACCTCGCCAAATCCTTGGAGTTCTTGATCACCACCCTGTTTGTCTTCTTCACCATCAAATGGTCTTCCACTCGGAGATCGAGTGTTCCACCGAACGTCGTCGGTTTTGTCGCCTCACCTCCTAGGGCACTTTGATTAAATGTGACCTCCTCCAAGTTAAATTCCGACCTCATCAAACCCCAATGGCTTGTGTCCCACAGGGACACGACAGTCGGCATATACCGTTTTGGCGAAGCTGGTTGCTCTAAAGCAAGAGCAGGCTGTTTCTGGCTTCCCTTGGCTTTGGCAACATAGGATGCTACCACATACAAGAAAAGCATTCTCCACAGCAAGATGTCGTCCTCCTTGACCAATTCTTGTTCTTGTGGGGTGTTTTCCGGACTTCCAAATTCTCCATCTCCCCACCTTCTCACTGGTCTTGGAGCCCAGGGGTTCCCGGGAATTGGATAGTGACGTAGCACACTACGAGAGCGACAGTTCGGTCCTCCGACCACTGCGAGGAGCTTTCCTTGCATCGCAGCCGTCACTAGTCCCGCATACGGTCCATCATCTTGAAGTAGATCATGTCCTTCTCCTCTCTTTATGTCTACCTCCAAGAGCTTCATCTCTTCTCCACCCATCTGTTTCCAGGCCCGTGCCAAAGTGAAGCCAGCGTCTTCACCAGCAAAGAGGTGAACGATAAACCCGTTCTTCTTCATGTACTTCCTTTTCCTCTTGTTTGCCGGCAGAGTGTTCCATAGTCCCATCGGGACTACCAGCTTCTCCTTCAACCATGTTGGGATGTTGGCAAATAGTGGATGGAGATCAACAAGGCTTTTCATCCATCGCATCTCTTCTTCTCCCTTGAGGTCCTCCTCTTTTGTTTCTTCTAGCTCTTCTATCAACATGAGTGCAACTTGACGAGACACTTGTGGACATCCATCTCGTTGTTTCACTGGCAGCCTTCCTCTCTTTGGATGTAAGATCTCCAACTTCCCGTCTTTCCAATCCATGGAGCAACCAAGCTTCTCAATCATCATTCCCATGGGCACTATTGGTTCAATGTTTTCTTCCTTCGCCACCATAACTCCCCCTGGAGATATCCACATCTGAGAGGTAGTTCCATTTGCGAGGGAAACATTGACCTTGTCATAGGACTCCACAGGTTCATCTTTCCTTGCTGGGCGTAGAGGATGCGTCGCCCCACTATCAATGAGCCCTTCTCCTCCATAGTCCAACCTTCGAAATCTCACTCGAAACGCCTTTTGCTGAGGACTCCCAGCCTTGAGTGCATTCAGCTGCTCCTGAAGTCTCTTCATGACGTCTCCTTTCTCCTCTTCTTCTTTCGTTGCTCCTGCTGTTCCATTCGTTGTCTCCAATGACTTCAACATTCGTGACGCTTCATCCAACAGATCTTTCATCGGCGACATTGATCCTGCAGACGATGCCGTCTCACTGTCTCCTTTTCCTCCTGGGCTGCTCTTCTCTTCATTCCTGAAAGCCTTCGTCTTCTTGGGACTTCCATCCTCTCCATTCGCTGTCTTCGGCCTGGGACAGGCGTTTGAGAAATGTTCAACGCTTCCACAGTTCCAACACCTCTTCCTGTCGTCTTTCGCATCCTTCAGGTCATGCAACCAAGTACATGCTTTTCCTTTCCTGCACCCTGATTCCGAAATGAAGTACCTGCATCGATTTCTTGGCTTGTCCTCTTCGGTGGATGCAGAGCTCTCCTTTCCTTTTCCTTTCGACTTCCCTGGATTCTCCACCTCAGCTGCCTTGATCTTGCCGTCTGGTCTGGGGGCTGCGGCACTTAGCTTCTTGTCCATGAAGACGAGCTGCTCTATCTCGGCAAGGATGTGGGTGGCCAAGGTGTCGACACTTTTCTCTGTCGGGGTTGAATCCACTCCCAAACTCGATCTGGCTAGGCTAATCCGGAATTGTAGCTCTTTGTTTTGTCCCAGAACCTTGCCCGTCAACTTGTTCAACCCTCGTAGTAGAAGGGTTGGATCCAACATCGTTGCTCCAATTTCGGATGATCTTCTCTTCCATCGCATCCATCTCCGAAGCAACGAGGGGGTTTCAGCCAACGTCGAGGCTTCACTGGGATCCTCCAAATTCTTTAACAGAGTTTGCTTCTCTGCGACTCCCCCTGGGCAATACACAAGATGAAGTTGTGTGAGGATTCCAAAAGTTCCAAGTCTTCGAGCTGCTACGATCTCGTCCCTGATCCCCTCTGGGATGCTTTGCAATAACATCGAAGCAACTCGACGTTCCAGCCTCTGCCAACGTTCAACCTTCAGCACAGTTGGGGAATCCACAGGGTGTCGCACTCTGTCCAACGGAGATAGCTGCATATGGCAATGATACCATTTTTCCGCCTCTTCAATCATCTTCGACCAATATTCTTCTGCTGTCAAACTCAAGTCGGCAACGATTGGCTGAAGCATCAGTAGCCAATCTCCAAGTTGTAGTGGTCCTTGAGTAGGGTGCCAGGGTTGCAGTTGTGGAAAATCAGGTCCTCCATTCCTCACTGTCTCTACCCCTCTCACTGAAGTAGCATCCTCTCCAGGACTACCCATTCTTCGGGTCACCTCCTTGAGTGATTCCATCATCAGATACATGAACTCCATAGACTGATCATTGAATGATCGATCCTTGGAACGCGAACGATGTCTTCCTTCACTTCTTTCTCGATTCATAGATGCCGTTCCCATGGGATTTTGTCTTCTTCCTTGGTAATCTCTTCCTCTCTCTTCAGCTCTCATCTGATCTGATTCCATCGCATCATAGAACGATCCTTCGTCTTCTTCCTTCCATGGGAATCGTCGTCTTCCCGTGGTTTCTCTTCCTTCTTTCTCTTCTGGATTCTGTGGGGGTCTCAGCCTCCTTTCTGCGGCCTCCTGGTTGGTGGTCTCGTCCTCCTTCCAGGATGGGGGTCTCGTCCTCCTCTCTGTAGCCTCCTGGTTGGTGGTCTCGTCCTCCTTCCAGGATGGGGGTCTCAGCCTCCTCTCTGCAGCCTCCTGGTTGGTGGTCTCGTCCTCCTTCCAGGATGGGGGTCTCGTCCTCCTCTCTGCAGCCTCCTGGTTGGTGGTCTCTGCCTCCTTTCGAAGTGGGGGTCTCGTCCTCCTTTCAGCAGGATTCGGAGTTTCATCTTCCCACAATCTTCTTGGCTTTCGCTCACTTGGTCCTTCTTCTGGAGTCGCGAATCGAGCCTCATCTTCCCTGGTTCGCCTTTCAACTTCTAGGACTCTCGCTCGCAGCTTTTGGTTTTCTTCTAGCATTTCTCTGATCACTCCATGCATGTCTTGCAGTTCGGTTTTACTCCTCTGAAACTGACCTGCTAGTTCCGCCATTTCTAGTTTCTTCACAGCTAGCTCTCTTCTCAGACTTCTCTCTTCTTCTTGATCCAAGAATGTGGGTCGTCTAACTGAGTCTAGTGGCGGATCCTTCGGAGTTCCATAGATCATAGGGGCACTTCGATGAGATTCTTCCATTTGTCTTATCTGTTCATCACTGAAGAGCGGAGGTTCTGGTCGATTCATCACTAACTTCTCTGAAGTTGACGCAACCTTACCAGCCCTCTCCACTTCCTTCTGTGCTGAACCCGACCCCTTCCCAACGGTTTCTCCTCGTTCTTCATCTCGAAGTGGAGTTTCCTTGGTTCGGGATTTGCTTCCTTGGTTCGACTCCTCATTCTTCAACCTCATGGACTTCCCTTCGGAGCGCTGAGGGGTGACCAACGCCATCTCTGCAGCACCAGAGGGTTTTAGAGATCGTGGTTGAGTCGGGGTGGACTGTTGGGGAGCTTCCTTAGAGTCCTGATCTTCAATCATCCTCTGTTCATTGGAGCTTCTCTTACTATCGTCCTCCTTTTCCTCAACCCTTCTATCCTCTATTGGTTCTTCTCCATACGTATGCCTCTCACTATCTAGTCTCTCTTGTGACTTCCTCATCTCTTCTATGCCCTGATCCAGTAACTCATCTGCACTTGGTTTCCCTGCTGGAGTCAAAAAGTCCTGTCCTGGTCCTTCTCTTCTTCTTCGGACCGTCATCGAATTGGTTGTCATCTGGCTTCAAGGGTGTACGGTTGGGCTCATAACCTAATGGTTCGCCCCGTCACCACACTGAACTCGCGGATTTCTTTTCTTGGCACACGATCAAGTTTGATACTTGAAAGGGCAGCTGCGTACATCAACAGCTTCGTGAATTGTGAATACATGTATGGGAAGTGGCATATCTTCATAATCAACAATAATAGGGAAAACAATGGTTAATGATGGGGGAACCAGGGGTACGGGGTTTTGACCCACAGCCATGTAGAGCCAGGTATAGATGCATATCAACCAACTATTGCTAGTGTACATGCAGGTATGGATGAACTTTTCACAATATTTCAAGTATAGATGCATCATAAAGAACCCGTGAATATGGCATGATGAAAAAAGATATATCAATTAAATCAGAAAAAGATATATCAACCCATATTTAACCCATATATCATATATCAACCCATATTAACCTTATTTTTTCTATATGATGAAAAAAGATAATCAACCCATATCTCAGTTCTATGGCATTCCTTGGCTGGTTGATTCCCCACTTGAAGCGAGTCGCGCTGCCAACGGATGAAGCGATGGGCGAATCCTATAGCCATCCTGGAGTAGATCGAATATGGCGAGCTGGGTCAAGCAGTTAACCAACCAATTTCATGGGGATGATAACCAACAAAACTATAAGGAAAACAATGGTTCATGATAGGGGAACCAGGGGGACTAAGGGTTTTGACCCATAGCCATATCAACCCAGGTATATCAAATAGCAGGATATATCAAATAGATATGATAGCAATAGAGTAGATAAGCAACCTTGGTATGTCTAATATGGAGTAGATAGATTGGATATTGCCCGGAGTAGACAGAATTGACAATATCCAAACTGCAGGGAAGCTGTTTGGAGTATTACCAACTTGTTGGTATGCTAAGCTCTAGCCATCCTGGAGTATATAAACCTATTGATACTATGATACCATAGGTTCGACCTACAAATAAGCAACCTTGGTATATGAAATAGTCAGGGTATCATAACAGCAGGAACCTATTGTTTGGGGTTTCGAAAGTCAATATCAAGCCACAGTGAAGCAATAACATTCACTAACTCTTGAACATCAAGCTGCAACCAATGTCATGGGTTAGAAAGCAGCAGTTGTTTAAGGCCATATATAGACAAGACCAGGTTGTTTCGTATCTACGGAGCTATTTGAACAATTGTAATTGTCAGGTTCAACCATCAACTAGCTATCATTTTCATCCATGAACCACTATCAACCATGGACCTCGTTCAGCCATTATCTACCAGTGCAACTCTTGCATATTAAACATGTATCAACGTTTAGCAAGCATGTATGAACCGTTGTCAACTATCAGTATCCACAAATATCCACTATCCACCGCGTATGAGCACTCTATTAACCATACATCAACTATCAGTACCCACCATGTATCAACCATTTCTCAACCATGGCATATATCATATATCAATCATTTACCAACCATTTCTTAGCTATATATCGCCATTTACCAACGATGTATCAGCCATATCTCAACCATGTCCCAGCCAGAGTCAGAGGGTGGTGTCTCAAAATTAGGGGGCCCAAAAAATGCTTGGTGTATTAGTATATATAAATGATCAACATAAAGGATGATTTGGGGGGTCCCCTATGACTTGAGAAACAGCCATATTGTAGTCGTCTAACCATAAGTTTGTTGGTGCTTTTCCCCTACTATTGACGATTCTTCGTGGACTTACAACCCCTAGAACCCCCCCAGATTTTGAGAAACACCCATATCTCGGCCATATCTCAGCCTTATATCCACCATATCTGGTTGGTGGTTTCAAACATTTTGATTATTTTCCTATTATTTATTAACCAATGGTTGGTTGACGAATATTTTTCATAGGGGTGATTGACCCACCAGCCAGATATCTCCGCCATTTACCCGCCATATCTCCACCTGAGGTGCCGGTCGGACCTCTGTGGAACAGCTGCGCGATCGCTTGGATCGACGCCGCGCCGCCAGGAGGAGCCGAGACCGGAGCCTGCGGGGCAGTGGAAGGTGTGATTTTCCATGGAAGTACAACGGCTTTAGGAATGATAACAAACCATAGGGTTAAACATAACAATAGGAGGATAACAATACGATAAACAACAATAGGATAACAATAGGAGTAACAACATTGATGGATAACAATAGGGGGGGTAAACATAACAACAAACAACAAACCATAGGGGGGTAAACAATAACAACAGCATGGGGGATCACAATTTACTTAATATACTTCCTATCATAAGCCATGTTATATCCCCTTATTGTCAACCTAAGCCATGGAAGTACAACTTCCTATGCTTTGTTGTTATCTCCTATGGTTTGATATGTGAATATGTTGACAATAAGGGGATATAACAAACCATAGGAATGATAACAACAAAGCATGGGAATAACAAAGCCATGATGTTTGTTTAGGAATGATAACAATCTGGGGGTAAACATAACAACAAACCATAGGGATAAACAACAAACCATAGGGTAAACATTGATGGTGATCGGTGGTTGATGATGGTTGATGAGGATAGCAGCAAACAAGAGGGGTAGACATTGATGATGATTGATGATTGTTATGGTTGATGAGGATGATGATGAGTATGAGTATGAGGATGATGATGAGGATGATGATGATGATGATGAGTATGAGTATGAGGATGATTATGATGATGATGATGAGGATGATGATGATGATGATGATGATGATGATGATGATGATGAGCCATGGGAACCAACAATGATTTGTATTTATAGCCAATAAACACCAGGGGTAACAAGTCATGATGGTTGATGGTTGATGACGGTTCATGATGGTTGATGATGGTTGATGATGGTTGATGATGGTTGATGATTGTTGATGATTGTTGATGATGGTTGATGATGGTTGATGATGGTTGAGAATGGTTCGAGATGACTCATGATGGTTTCTCGTTGCTGATTATGATTATTGGTAATGAAGGTTGATCATGGTCATGGTTATTGATGATTAATGGTGAATGTAAAACTGAAGGATGATGCGATCATGGTCTATGATGAACAACGGATTGGAATTGTAGCCAATAGACTGCTATTTCCACTCAGATGCTCCGACTTTTTGTCTTCTCAAAGGACTATAGAGGGCCATCTTCCCATTGGTTTCCGCAGCTATCATGATGGCTTCTCTTGGCAGAGAAGTTCTTCGGTGGGCTCTCGGGATTTCATCGGGTGATGACATCCAGCTGATTGAAATTCACGTACTCTGTTTGAATGGTGAAGGGTGCAAAGTGCGCCTTTGCCCTTCTACATTGGGAAGGGAAATGGTTCAGATAATTTCCAGGGAGCTACTGCCAAGGAGAGGTGCAAAGTTCACTCTCCACCACATTGCGGCACCCCTCATTCTGCACCAAACTCTGCAAGAGCAAGGCATCGCTGGTAGGGCTGCAACTTTGTCCTGCACTTATGTTCCCACTGATCTGCTTGCGGCATGCAGATTTGTCTCTGGATTAGCAGTCTCAGAGGAAGAGACAGCCTTGCAAGGGGTCAGCCATCTAAGTGGTATATCTTCAACAAGGTGCCTGTGCCATCTTCCCGAAAGCCTTGATACCTTGATCCTTGGCGATGACTTCAACCAGAACTTGGATCGGGTCACCTTGCCGAGCAAGCTGCAAACTTTGACATTTGGTTTTTGTTTCAACGAGAGCCTGGATCGAGTCACGTTGCCCAAGAACCTGCAAACTTTGACATTTGGTGATCATTTTAACCAGAGCCTGGACCAGGTTGCCTTGCCAAGCAACCTGCAAACTTTGACATTTGGCAATCATTTCAACCAGAACTTGGATCGGGTCACCTTGCCGAGCAAGCTGCAAACTTTGACATTTGGCTTTTGTTTCAACGAGAGCCTGGATCGAGTCACGTTGCCCAAGAACCTGCAAACTTTGACATTTGGTGATCATTTGAACCAGAGCCTGGACCAGGTCGCCTTGCCGAGCAACCTGCAAACTTTGACATTTGGCAATCATTTCAACCAGAGCCTGGATCGGGTCACGTTGCCCAAGAACTTGCAAACTTTGACATTTGGTGATCATTTTAACCACAGCCTGGATCAGGTTGCCTTGCCGAGCAAGCTCCAAGCTTTGACATTTGGCTTTTATTTCAACCAGAGCCTGGATCGGGTCGCCTTGCCGAGCAACCTCCAAGCTTTGACATTTGGCTTTTTTTTCAACGAGAGCCTGGATCGAGTCACGTTGCCCAAGAACCTGCAAACTTTGACATTTGGTGATCATTTGAACCAGAGCCTGGACCAGGTCGCCTTGCCGAGCAACCTGCAAACTTTGACATTTGGCAATCATTTCAACCAGAGCCTTGATCGGGTCACGTTGCCCAAGAACTTGCAAACTTTGACATTTGGTGATCATTTTAACCACAGCCTGGATCAGGTTGCCTTGCCGAGCAAGCTCCAAGCTTTGACATTTGGCTTTTATTTCAACCAGAGCCTGGATCGGGTCGCCTTGCCGAGCAACCTCCAAGCTTTGACATTTGGCTTTTTTTTCAACCAGAGCCTGGATCGGGTCGCCTTGCCGAGCAGCCTACAAACTTTGACATTTGGCAATGATTTCAACCAGAGCCTGGATCGGGTCACATTGCCGAGCAACCTGCAAACTTTGTCATTTGGCAATGATTTCAACCAGAGCCTGGTGACTTTGCCGAGCACCCTTCAAAATTTGACATTAGGTGGTTCCTTCGGCCAACTGGCCCTGAATCGAATCTCTTTGCTCAACAACCTGCAGACTTTGACATTTGGTGATCATTTCAACCAGAGCCTGGACCAGGTCGCCTTGCCGAGCAACCTCCAAGCTTTGACATTTGGCTTTTTTTTTCACCAAGAGCCTGGATCAGGTTGCCTTGCCGAGCAACCTCCAAACTTTGGCATTTGGCAACTGTTTCAACCGGAGCTTGGATCAGGTCGCCTTGCCGAGCAGCCTACAAACTTTGACATTTGGCAATCATTTCAACCAGAGCCTGGATCGGGTCACATTGCCGAGCAACCTGCAAACTTTGACATTTGGCAATCATTTCAACCAGAGCCTGGATCGGGTCACCTTGCCACGCAGCATTAGCAGGTTTATGTGGAAGCGCCGGATGCGCTTGCTTGGTAACGGTTTGCGTGCTCAACAAATGGTTGTAGCCACCGTTTGATTGAATAAGTTTTCCATTGCAGGTGGGGCCCCTCAGTCAGAAGTTGGGTACTAAAATGTAATATGCCATTTAACTTTGATTATATATCTACCAAAACTAGTAGTTAACTACCCTAGTTAAGTTAAATATAAACCAACTTAGCCAACGCTTGGGGGCCTCACCTTGTAGCTCGGCAATGTTTTGGATTGCGAAAGCGTCTCGTCACGTTGCAAAACACGTCCCTGGCTGTTGTAGAGCTCGGGACAGGCATGGGCATTGAGGGATGTGATAGTTTGTTTGTGGTTCATAACCCTTCGTCACCTTGAATTGTGTGTCGTACTATACCTGGATTGAAAAATACATGCGAATGAATATGACGTATATTCGCATGATATAATTTGGTGAAATCATGTTTGATTCGTGATATTCAGAGATATGACGTTGCACCCTTGCAAGCGCTTGCAAAGGCCTGGGATACCTCCCCAGGGCACCCTTTTTGGTGGCAGTTCCCCTGGATATATTCATCAAGGACGACCTGTGACGAGTTGACTAGCAGCGAGTTCAGGGGCGACAGTCACAACTTGTAACCGACTTGTCCAAAATATGAAGTTTGATGTCCATTGCTGGCAATTGATGGGTATATGGCTATGGGTCAATTTTAAGCAACCAATAGGAGGGATATTCACCAACAATAATCGTGGGAAAACAATGGTTACAGTAATGATAGGGGAACCAGGGGGACTAAGGGTTTTGACCCACTGCCATATGATTGTTGAACTTTGGGCAGTCATTGTCCAAGATATGAGTTCGATTGTCCAAATATGATTGTTGAAGTTGGGAAACCGTTGAACTTTGGGCAGCATTGTTTCTGGACACCCTGTGCTACACCAAGCCCAAGCGGTAAATTCGTCAACCAAGCTGGCGACAGGCCTTGCCCGTTGGACGAGTCCAAGTGTTTGCACGAACTTCGAGTTGACGAGGAGATGACCGGATCAGATTCCGCCAGGGTCTTGGTGTTGTGGTTGTTGTCCATTGATGATGTTGCTGTTGTTGGTGGTGGGGGTGAATGTTGTTGGCAACGAATGCAGTTTTCTGTTTTGGGAGCTGCCAACTAGAAGACGCTCTAGTAACATCTAGTAACTAGCATTTTTGAATAATGTCTGGAACCAACACTCGCCAAAGAAGAGCACCTCGTTTCTTTTAATCGTTGCCTTCGGGCCTAGCCATAGGGATACCCCAAGAATCTATCCACGACAGCAGGTTGGGTCTCCGATGCAGCTTGGAGTGGACACCGGTCAAAGACATGCAGAACCGATAGGGGACCAACTTGGGGGTCACCATGATACCGATACCTCCCCAACCTTCACAAACGACCCTGAGTCCCCAGAAGTTTGATGTCCATTGCCGGCAATTAATCGGTATATAACTTTGTCCGCAATTCATATGCACACTCAAGCAGTCGCAAAACAAGATGATTTTTAGATCTGGAAAACATGTCGTCATCCACATCATTGCAAGTCAGAGCTCAACCATGAGTATTCATTGCTTTTCATTGATGTGTGTCAATGATTGCCGCGAACACAAACCACCATGTACGGACAAGTCTTACCGCCAGTTTTCAATGAATCACACGGTTTCTCACCAAATTTCTCAACAGTTTTGCATCAGATTTTCCATCAGTTTTCCACCAGTTCTCCATGGTTTCCACCAGCTTGTACCACTTCTCCATATATTCTCCACTGAGTTTCCATGCAGTTCGTGTTCTCCACCAGGCGTCCATCATCTTTCCACCAGCTTCCTGTCACCCGCCACTTCCAGCGTCGTGAGGACGTCTTGTACTTCCCCTTCGAACCCTTAGCAGCTCAGAGAGCCGTGGCCAGTCACAGCATCAAGGCTTGCCAGAGTGGTGGCATCGTTCCGTGGCGCTGTTGGTTGGGAGGCCAGGAGTTACGGGTAGCGCTGGAATGGACAATTTTTATGGTTAACGATGAATCAATGTTGATATGGAACATGTATTTAATATGGTTGATATGGAACATGTATTCAATCAATATGGTTACCATATCATTGATCATGTATTTAATATGGTTGATATATGTTGATATCAATGGTTTGAAAATCGATGGTTGATATGGAACATGGCTCAAGGATGATTAAAGATAGCTGATCCATGGCTGAAGGTGGTCAATCATGGCATCGTGAACGATGAGTGAATGATGGGACATGATCATGATGACCGATCAACCGGCTAATAACGGCTGATTGTGATAGTTGATAACGGTGCCTGAATGGCGAAAGATGGCTGAGTATGACGTATGACGTTCTGGTTCATGCTGATGAATCATGATTAGTCAGGATGAGGAATTTTGATTGGGGTTGTTTGACAATTATCAGCAACACTGCAGAATGATCAATGATGGTTGGCTACTGTAATGGTTTGTTTATGGTGGGTAATTAGATAATTGGTTAATATTGTTGATCATGGTCAGCTGATGGTTAATTTACTTTCTCGGTCACCTCTTCGTGTCCATTGGCACTCCCACTTTCTCTCGAGATCTGCCATCACTACGAAACCACAAAATCATAGTTGTGATTGACTTCGCATATTGCAGAAACGCAGTTTTAGGTGACGTCCACATTTCCTTGACAGAGAATGCTTGCCAGGTGACACCATCACGTGATTTCAAGGTGAGGGAATGGTCCTGACGTTCCATAGATCGTCCAAGCCCATCTACGTCGCACGTGCGGGAAGGTGTTTCTCAAGTTCTCACACATCCATGGATGAGTTGCTGAATCGACGACTACGAATGGCGAACTTGTTGGATTCTTTCTGGATGTCCTTTGCCTGTTTTCCCCTATGCAATGCGGATTTTACAGCAGACAGAAATTGATCCCTTGCGGTGACGAAAAGGTATGGAAGGAACAATTGCCATGGCGTTGTTGCCACTTGCTCTTCCAGGGCTCATGTCACCTTGGGAAAGCACTGGATCCACCTTCTATGCTGCGTGCGCGGCTGGTGTGGATCAGGCTGCTGCGAATAACTCTTCTTTTCTGGGGCTTTTGATGTTGGGCTGTTGGAAGGGGTTCAGAAATGACTTCAATCCCATGCCTGCCCTGCAATTTCAACTTCAGAGAGGTCCCGAAGGGCGCATGTCATGCATTTTCCATTGGCGAACTACAGCTTTACTGCTCCACAACTAGACTTGGTACACAGCTTTTCCGCTCCGCCTTTAAAATTGTCTGCCCCTAAAGCTGAAATAGCTGAATGCCTATGGGTCATCAGCACCCATCCAACAAAGAGGTAGGTGAACATCCGAACAAAACCTATTCTGGTCATTCTTGTGATTTTCACCAGGGGTACAGGGTACTGATCCACAGCCAAATGAACACTTTGAGATTTCTGCCAGTGATATGTAGCCCTGCATGGAGCTGCGTAGCGCTTGGGAAGGATGGTTGATAATGATTGATGGTTGAAATCACCTGTCGCGTGCATCTTTCTAGCTGAATGTAGCCGGTCCAAATCCCACCTACGATCTAGCCTGGCGACCCTCCAAACACATGCGCTTAGTAAAACATGATTTGCGGTTTCCGGTCGTCCCACCAAGCAGATTCTAAGAGTATACTCAGGTGGGTTGAACATGATGGGTCATATGGATATGGGTGTTTCTCAAAATGGGGGAACCCCAAAATCATCCAAGACTAGTCGTTTATAGTAAAAAACCAACCATTTTTTGGGTACCCCCATTTAATGAAACCACCAAATACAGAGCTTGGTCCACCGCAGCCTTGACAGTTGTGACACTCGACAAAATCATTTTTTCTGAGATCGCTGTTTGGATTCCCTCCTGTTGTAACTAGATTGCATCAGCCACTCTTGTCCATCTGTAGCCATGATTGTCAGCGACCATTGCCATCCAGTATCAGCCGTTGCCATCAGGAAATACCAGCAGCCATTCTTGACCACTGCCAATTACAGTTACATATGTTTGGTCAGAACCAACCTCGCCACAAAATTATCTGATAGTATTTGGAAGTATTTAGAAGTATACGGAAGTATATAGAAGTATTTAGAAGTTTTGAGTAGTTTTTGGAAGTTTTAGGTAGTACATGCC